>PVHX01001480.1:0-186228 GCA_004024805.1 Geosciurus inauris | reverse complement strand
TTGGCACTTATCTTAAGGCATGTGTCCCTACACCCTTTTTTGGCACTTAGAGAAATTTTCCCACCATTCTTCAAACATGGGCTTCAGCAAGAAGTAGCCTGTGTCTGGCTTCTTCCCTAAATAGGTCATGGGCATTTTTTCAAAAAGGACAGGCCTTCAAATTGGCTTTTCTCTAATAATTTTTGAGACCTGGCCTCTGGTGTATTTTGAGAGGGTGATATCCCTGGTCTGAGTCCATATCAGTACCCTGGATTATGAAGGCTTACTCACTCAATTCTAGTAGCTTGGACAGAAAACAAATGGAAATCATAAAAATGGTGACTGTTACCATAATGAAGAGAATAATAACACACTCCCCAAAGAAATGGTGACTGTCAGGCACCAAGAACCATAATCTAGTGGGTAATTTGCCATTCTATGACAAAATAATTGTAGCTAATATTCATCAGCACTGTGGTGTTTTGGGGAATATTTCTTCATTTAACAAGTATTTGCTGAACTCCTACTATGTGCTAGCACTTTTTTAGGTGGTGGAAAAATAGGAGTGAATAAGATAGACCAAATGCTTTCACTGTGGAGGTTATTTTCTCCCACCCTTAGTTCATGTTGCCTACAATACTTGGTTCATCAGCCGTACAAAGCAAATAGCATCACGCCCAGTTTTCCGATGAGAAAATCATGATACAAGACTTGTCTAAGGTTGCATAGCTACCAACTGGCCAAATCAGCATTCAAACCTAGAGCTCTTTGACTCCAAAGCCCAGGCATTTGACCGTTATTCCATTGCAAATTGGCATCCTGGGACCCACATGTACACTGTAATGCACATACATTTTACTTTCAATCAGAAATAGTTATGAACTTTTACAAATCAGGACATTTCAAGCTGAATACAGTGGCACATGCCCTTAATCCTGGCAACTTGAGAGGCCAAGGCAGGAGAATTGCAAGTTTGAGATCAGCCTCAGCAATGTAGCAAGAATCTCAGCAACTTAGAGAGATCCTGTCTCAAAATAAAAATAAAATAAAGGACTGGGATTGTAGCTTGGTGGTAAAGCAACCCTGGGTTAAATCCCCAGTACCAAAATAATAATAATAATAATAATAATAATAAACAACAAAAGAAATCAGGAGACTTCAAATAAAAATTCTGAATATTTAGCTTTTCCTTTTAAAAAATCAAGCACTCTGGCAACATCAACCCGGCCTTCCTGGGTTGCACCTGTCAGCTGCATTGGATACCTGCTGGTTCTTGTGTGTCGCAGTCCACCAAAGCCCCAGTCAGGCCACTTTCCACTCTCATGTCACCTACCTGCCCTCTGAAGCCATGTGAACTTGCAACTCTTTTGTCATTCTGTACCAGAATTGGGCACGTCAGGGCTCTATGTTTGCTCTGCCCCTTTCCCAGCATCACTTTCTTCATCTGTGAAATGGGGGTACCAAGGGGAAAACATGTAAAGTTTGTAGCAAGTGCCAGAGTTTAAGGTCTAGGTTGGCTGTTCTCTAAAGCTGCTGTTCTTTGCCCTGTGCCAAGTGTGATAAAGGTTTGCTTCTCACCCCGTGTGGGGACCAGGCAGAAGGGGAACCTCACACCCAGGATGCTGCTCTGTAGAGTCAGGCGAGGCAGCCATCTGCTGGAGCAGGAGGAAGGTGAGCGATGACATCAGTTTCTAAGGAGATGACCCAGGATTCCTACCCACCCACACCTGGGCAGTAAACTGCCAGCTCAGGATTTGTGGGAGGGGTGAGGTTGAATGCTGTGCTGTCCCATCCCCAGTCCTGGGAGTGACATCCTAGAGGTGAGTCAGGAGGTGGAAGAAACTACCCAGGGAGGAGAAGGAAAAAACCTGTGTTTCCTCTGCAGTTTCCCTGAGGCTCAGTGTGGACCAGAGTCCCTTCCTGAACCTTTCAGGGCAGTAGCTCTTCTCCTCGTGAGGATGCTAATGTCCTCCGTTCACCTTGAAACCCTCAAAACTCCCCATCACATGGGGAGTGCAGAATACGGTGCCTGCTGAATGCTAGGGACTCAACAGTCCAAGTGGAGCTCACACAGGAAGACTGGGATGCTGGAAGAGAAAGAGATGGGTCCCAAACATTCGACTCACAAGTACAGCAGTTGGCTTAAACTGGTCAGCTCTTCCCGAGCTAATGAGTCACTCCTTTCCCCCTTTAATGAGGATAATCTGGCAGAGGTGCTGTGGATCTGACTCCATTTCATCAGAGTGCACTGTGCTTGTTGCTGTAACAGCCCTGGTGTTCCTGGCATTGCTAAGACACAGGCCATTTTTAATTGGGAGGGTTTAAATCATACAAATGTTGCAACAGTACATATGAAACAATTTCAAGGGTTCAACTTCAATCAGCCTTCTCATCCCTGTCCACACACAGGCATAGTTTTATATCACGGAATCGTAGTATAATTGTGATTTCCACCATGCTTTTTTTTTTTCACTTAACAGCTTATCACAAATATTTCCCAGAATGTTATATAACCATCCTAATGACCTTTTTGAGGAGGTATATCACACATCAAATGGCGATTCCCCTGTTGGGCATTAGAGTCCATTTCCTCTTGCCCTTTGTTTTCTGTATTTTGATGGCGTAAAGTGGATTTCTCAACAGAGCTGTGTGTCAGAATCACCTTCAGAGTTTAAAAATGCAGATGCCCAGACCCCACCCAGCCCAAATGAATCAGAACCTCTGGGCATGGAGCCTGACCACAAGGATGTTCTAAATACTGCTCGGTGACTCTGAGGCACAACCGACGCTGGGACTCACTATTACAGATAATGCCACAGTGAGAGGCCCCTTTGAGTCACTCGGCAAACTAGCTTTCTCCAAAACTGAACTGGAATCCAGGTCTCGTCCCTTAGGAAAAGGAGTGGAGCTGCCTGGCCATGAGGGGACATGAAGCATGCACAGGCCACTCGTCATCTGCCTACATTATAAGAAAGCAACATGGAGCTATTGATGACATGATACTTCAGACACCGGGGCTCCTTGAAATATACCAAGTTTCCAGAACTATCCCTGAGCCAACACCCTTTGTTTTTGCCACCAAACCCTGTCTGAAGCTGGTGAGAAACAGTAGGAACCAGCCTGCATTCTTTTTCCTCTTGCTTTCTAATCTGGTGCATGTACCAGGGGTGAAGAATAAGCAAGCTGGAGCTGTCCCCAAGCCTGGGCCATTGTTGTCACCTGAAGCATGACATTGCATAGCCATTCTGATGTGTCATCTGATGTGGCTCTCCGGATGGGGCATTTAAATATGATGAAGTGAAATAAGAGAAGCTGAAACCCTGGAACAATCTGCGACATATACTCCAGTGTACACACATGGACACATACACGTAAGCAGATGAAGCCAGCTTTGTTTATTTGCCTGTAATAACCCTGAGGGATGTAAAGACTTCAACACAGAATTGCTGTTCTCTGTGAAGTTTCACTCCCTCCCACCCCCACCCCCCCTCGGGGCTGTGTGATCACTCCGTGGACTGGGGGAACTAACAGAGTTCATGGAATGGGGAGCCAGGATCCTGGCTCTGTGAGTAACCAGCTATGTGACATTGGCTAACTCACTGTGCATCTTTGGATTTTTTTAATTTTTATTTTTGATAGAATTTGGTAATTGGGTTTCTATCAAGTCCCTTTCGGTTTTAAAATAGTCTCATGTTAAGCTTGCTTTTTTAAACAATTGAGATATAATCCATATGGCTTTAATATTCACCCTTTTAAATTGTGCAAGTCAGTGGTTTTCAGTACACTCACAAGGTTGTGCAACTGTCACCACTATCTAATTCTAGAACATTCTCATCACCCCATAAGACCTATTAGCAATCACTCCCTATTGTAACCTCCTCTTCCCAACCCTAGGCAACCACTTACCTCGTTTCTGCCTCTCTGGATTTGCCCATTCTGCACATTGCATGTAAATGGAATGTATTAACAGGTGGCCTTTTGTGTCTGGCTTCTTTCACTTAACAAGATGTTTACGAGGCTTATCCTTGTTATAGCAGGCATCAGTACTTCATTTCTTTAATGGCTGGATAATGCTCCATTGTGTTAATTGTGTATTTAAATTAGCAAATGATGAATAAAACATACACCACCTCATATTCCCTGAGCTCAGCCCTATCTGCAGCTCTTTGCCTAGCTCTAATCTTTCTCCCCATCCCTGTCCCATCTTGCCTGACATTCTGCCCTGTCCCCAGCCTTCGCCCTATCCCTGGATCCCCCCAGCTGATCTCTGACCCTCCTGTTCCTGACCTTCTCCACCCTTGGGCCTTGTTTCTTTCCTCAACTTGCTCTCACCCTCTTTCCTCCTGCCACGCACCTCTAAGCCTCATCTTTGACATGTCTCTCGACCTACCCCCATTAATGGAGGGGAAACGCCCACTTTGTATCTCTTGGGAACTTGTTAAAAATTAAATGTTTCATTTTTTTTTCAGAGACAGAATTGTAAATTTTATTGACCAAGGAGATAATAAGAAAGGAGGTAGATTAGTTATACAATCCAACTAGTTTCAATTCCAACTAAAAGTATAGTGGCCATTAACAAAACAACAAAACAATAAGCATTCTGGACATGTTCGATCTAAATATTCTAGTAGAGGGTTTTCTTTCTTTTTCTTTTTCTGACTTTTTAAAAAGAATTTTAGTAACAGGTACCAAAATACAGCCAGATATAAAGAATTGGTTCTCATATTCTATAGCATGGAAAGGTAACTACAATCAACAACAATTGGTAATATATTTAAAAGTAACTAGAAGAGTTTGGAATTTCCCAACACATAGAAATGATAAATCTTTGAGATTTGGAAATGCTAATTGCCTTGATTTGAACAATGTTTAAATTATTTTTTAAGAATATAAACAGCCAGACACAGTGGCGCACGCCTGTAATACTAGCAGCTCGGGAGGCTGGGGCAGGAGGATTGAGAGTTCAAAGCCAGCCTCAGCAAAAGCAAGGCACTAAGCAACTCAGTGAGATTCGGTCTCTAAATAAAATACAAAATAGGGCCCTGGGGGGAGGCCCTGTTCTAAAGGGCATCTGAGCATGAAGTGCCTCTTCCTGCTTCCTTTGCTTTCTCCAGGAGCAGAGCCCTGCTTCACCCCGTGTGCTGGGCACCAGGCACTCATCCCTTTCATCCCTGTGCTCCACAGAATGAATGCGAGGGGGACCTGGCCGAGGCCATGCCCGCCCTTGAGGCTGCACTTGCTGCTCTGGACACCCTGAATCCCACTGATATCTCACTGGTGAAATCAATGCAGAACCCGCCTGGCCCTGTCAAGCTGGTCATGGAGAGCATCTGCGTCATGAAGGGGCTGAAGCCAGAGAGGAAGCCAGACCCCAGTGGCTCCGGTAACCCCCAGCCCAGCCCACCCAGACACCTGCACAGGCTGGTCTTCCCTGGCAGGGAAGATGCAAGCATCCCAGCCCAGCCCACCTGCCACAGGCCCCAGGCAGGACCACTGAGTTTTGGAAGAATTTAGAAAGGGTCCTGGATATGTGTGTGTGTGTGTGTGTGTGTACCCAGAGATCTTCCTGGTGGTTCTTCAGCTTTCCCTCTAGAACAGCTGGGAAAATGCTAGTGGGTAGAACCGAGCTTAGGCAAAGCCCCAGCCTGAAAATCAGTACAAAACTAAACAGGTGAAGCAGAGAGAAGGCCTAGTATGGAACTGACACAGAGTTGAGGTGTGTGGTGAGAGAGAGAGAGAGAAGGCAGAGGGAGTGAGAGAGACAGACAGAGACAACATGAGCAGAGATAGAGACAGAGAGAGACTGCAAGACTGGAGAAATAAATATAGAGAGACCCAGACCCCTGGACATACACACACACTCAAAGATAAGATAGTGAACAGAGATGAGGAGGGGAAGAAATTAGGAGGGAGAAAGACAGAAACAGAGAAACAGAAAAAGAGAGGTGGAGACGAAAAGACACACATACACAGTAAGACATAGAGGGGGGAGAGAGGGATATGGAGGAAGAAATAGATGGAAACAGAAAGAGATTGAGAAGCAGAAATGCTGAGAGGGGGAAATAGAGACAAAAGTGGAGAAAGAATGAATGGGAAGAAAAGAGGGAGAGAGAGACTGAGGGAGAGTGAAGGAGGACAGACACATACACCAAGAGACAGAGAGAGAGAAAAAGAAGTGGGTGGTTTGGGATGAGGGGCGAGCAAGACAGAGATGCAGAGACTCAGGAAAGGGAAAAAAGGAGCAGGAGAGGAAGAGAGGAAACTTTTATAAGAGTTTGCCGAACAGCAGTATATAATAATAAATAAATAACCAGTGAATATCTCTTCTCCTTAAAATGTGAATTTGCTGTAGGACCTTGTATTAAAACCAGCCAGGTGGTGCATTGGTGCCCGCCTGTAATCCCAGGGACTTGTGGGAGCTGAGGCTGGAGGACGGCAAGTTCAAGGCCAGCCTGGACAACTTAAGACCCCATCTCAAAATAGAAAAAAAGGCTTGATGTTGCTTAGTGGTAAAGTGTCCCGAGGTTCACTCCCAATGCTGTCCCTTTATTCCTTCTAAAATGGCAGAAATCTCTGCTCCCTCATTTGGGATCCTCAGTCCTCTCTTCCCTGTACTTAGCATCTCCTCTTGTCTGGCCAGTTTCAGACCAACAACCACATGAAGGTGGTTGAAGATAGTCAAGAATGGCCAAGCAGGGAGCAGACTTTCTTAAATGGTTCTTTTTTTTTTTTTTTTAAATATTTTTTTAGTTGTTGATGGACCTTTATTTTATTTATTTGTATATGGTGCTGAGAATCAAACCCAGTGCCTCATGCATGCTAGGCAAGTGCTCTACCACTGAGCCACACCCCAGCCCTTAAATGATTCTTTGTGAAGCCACAGAGACAAAAAGTTGGCCTGAGCAAGGGTGAGCTCACCAGTATGCCTGCACCTGGCTGTTCTAGAATCGCCCAAGGATTTTGAAGAATGCTGAAGCCCCCACATCTAGAGGGATGTATTTTACTAGTCTGCCATGCAACCTGAGCATTAATACTTTTTACAAACTCCCTGGGTAGTTGTAAGGTGCGGCCAGGTTGAGACCTACCGAGATACAGAATGTGGGCAGGTCATGGATGTCAGGTCTCATTTTGGATCATTGATGATAACACAGAATCCATCAGTAAAATCTAAGCAAGTCGTGAGTATTATTCCTCAAACCTGTAGAATTGAGTGAGTATGTTGTGATGGAGCAAAAGAGCAGTTGGGTTAGCTTGAATTCAAAGGAAGCAGATCATCTTGCAGAATGCAACCAAAAACCTCCATGGGAGATATCTGGCTGGTTGCTGTGCTTGTTCTTAGGAATGGACAAATCGTGGTCACTATAGTGTCTCAAGGTACAGGTTTTTTGTATGAGCTCTAGCTTGGTGAGTATTATGAGCTGAAAAGGCTCTCACATTTTTTCTAACATGTCAACAAAAAGAGCCCTGTTTCAGGGTGGGATTTGAAATTCATTCATTAGTTGATAGTGTGACCAGTGCTAAGAAGGATAAGGGCCTGGCTTCATTTCAGAGCTGGCCATGCATGGCCTCTTGCCCAACCTACAGGCTACTTCCCCAAGACCACTGCCTCACGCCATTCATCCACAAGGACTGAGTGGGTGGGTTCCATCCACTTGCCTCCAGACTTGGGAAAGAATATTCCAAACACATAACCACAGGCTCTGGCTGCTGTTACTCTTTCCACTTGTCAATGGGATAATAAGGCAACAGTCACTTGATTCATATTTATTGATAGCTGACCATCAGGCCAAATGCTAGAAAACAAAGAAGGAGCTTACACTTTGAGGGAGAAGTAGACAGTAGAAAGTAAACAAAAAATGACTGAGTGCAATAAATTCTATCAAGGGAACAGAGCTGCTGGCAGGCACGAGGAAAGAAGACACTGGGCCAGGTGCGTGGCCCATGCCTGTAATCCCAGTGGCTCTGGAGGCTAAGGCAGGAGGGTCACAAGTTCAAAGCCCTAAGCAGCTTAGGAAGATCCTGTCTCAAAATAAAAAATAAAAAGGGCTGGGGATATAGCAATGGTAAAGCATTCCTGAGTTAAATCCCAAAAAAGGAAGGAAGGAAGGAAGGAAGGAAGGGAGGGAGGGAGGGAGGAAGGAAAACACTGGGGGAGGGAGGAAGTGGGATCCTCCCTTGGAAGAGAAGTCAAGGGAAACCTCTGGATGGAGGTAACTTTTAGATTGGAAACTTTAATCTGGTCAGCCACCTACAGCCTAGGCAAAGGACTCAGGGCAGAGAAGTACTGGGAATCATAGAGGAATTCAAGGGAGGTCCTTTGTGGCCCAAGTCCAAGGAACAAAACTGACATGATGTGGAGAGGGTCAGCTGGAGGGCAGGGTGTAGCTCAGTGCTAGAGTGTGCCTAGCAGGTGTGAGGCACTGGGTTTGATCCCCAGCACCATAAAGATAAACAAATGAAACTATGCCAGGTGTGGTGCTGCACACCTATAATCCCACGGGCTTGGTGCAGAACTTTACCTCTCAGCCAAAGTATCTTCAACAGTCTATCTCTGTTTCTTGTACCAAACAGGCAAGATGATAGAAGATTTCTGGGGAGTGTCAAGAAAGATTCTTGGAGATCTGAAGTTCTTAGAGAGTCTCAAGACCTATGACAAAGACAATATTCCCCCATTGATCATGAAACGGATCCGGGAGAGGTTTATTGATCATCCAGATTTCCAGCCAGCTGTCATTAAAAACGTGTCATCTGCCTGTGAGGGTCTGTGCAAGTGGGTGAGGGCCATGGAGGTGTATGATCGTGTGGCCAAGGTGGTGGCTCCCAAACGGGAGCGACTGAAGGAGGCAGAGGGGAAGCTGGACGTACAGATGCAGAAGCTGAACCAGAAACGAGCAGAGCTGAAGCTGGTGGAAGAACGCCTCCAGGCCCTGAATGACAACTTTGAAGAGATGAACACCAAGAAAATTACATTGGAGGAAAACATTGAAATCTGCTCCCAAAAGCTTATCAGGGCAGAGAAGTTGATCAGTGGTCTTGGCGGAGAGAAGGACAGGTGGACAGAAGCTGCCCGGCAGCTCGGGATCCGCTATACTAATCTGACAGGGGATGTGTTAGTGTCCTCGGGGACGGTGGCTTATCTGGGCGCCTTCACAGTGGATTATCGGGCCCAATGCCAAAAGGAGTGGTTGACCAACTGTAAGGAGAGGGTCATCCCGGGCTCCAGTGACTTCAGTCTCAGCAACACATTAGGGGACCCTGTAAAGATCCGTGCCTGGCAGATTGCTGGGCTTCCCGTTGACTCCTTCTCCATTGACAATGGCATCATCGTGTCTAATTCTAGACGGTGGGCCTTGATGATCGACCCACAGGGGCAGGCCAACAAATGGATCAAGAACATGGAGAAAGTGAATAAACTGTCCGTCATCAAGTTCTCTGATGCCACTTACGTAAGGACTCTGGAAAATGCTCTGCAGTTTGGCACCCCTGTCTTACTGGAAAACGTGGGAGAAGAGCTGGATGCCTTTATTGAACCTATCCTGCTCAAGGCAACCTTTAAGCAACAGGGGGTGGAGTACATGAGGCTGGGTGAAAACATCATTGAATACTCGAGGGATTTTAAGCTATACATCACCACCCGTCTGAGGAACCCACATTACCTCCCTGAAGTTGCTGTGAAAGTGTGTCTCCTCAACTTCATGATCACCCCCTTGGGTCTCCAGGATCAACTCCTCGGCATCGTGGCTGCCAAGGAGAAGCCAGAACTGGAAGAAAAAAAGAACATGCTAATTGTGGAGAGTGCCCAGAACAAGAGGCAGTTAAAAGAAATTGAAGATAAGATCTTAGAGGTCCTGTCCCAGTCCGAGGGCAACATCCTCGAGGACGAAACTGCCATCAAAGTTCTGTCCTCTTCCAAACTGCTCTCTGAAGAGATCTCTGAGAAACAGGAAATAGCTTCCTCCACAGAAATGGAGATCGATGCAACTCGCATGGGCTACAAGCCCGTGGCTGTGCACTCTGCCACCATGTTCTTCTGTATCTCTGACCTGGCCCACATCGAGCCCATGTACCAGTACTCTCTGACGTGGTTCATCAACCTCTACGTGCATTCCCTGGCCCACAGCACCAAGAGCGACGAGCTGCAGCAGCGTATCGATTACATCATAGAACATTTCACCCTGAGCATCTATAACAACGTGTGCCGCTCTCTGTTTGAGAAGGACAAGCTGCTCTTCTCGCTCCTCCTGACCATAGGTATCTTGAAAGAGAAAAAACAAATTAATGAGGAGATGTGGTACTTCCTTCTAACTGGTGGGGTCGCCCTGGACAACCCCTTCCCCAACCCAGCTTCTGAATGGTTGTCTGAGAAGGCGTGGGCGGAAGTGGTTCGCGCATCCTCACTACCAAAACTGAAGGGCCTGATGGAACATTTGGAACAAAATCTGAAGGAGTGGAAGATGATCTATGACTCAGCCTGGCCTCATGAAGAGAAATTGCCCGGACCTTGGAAGGTACTCCAAGGACTAGAGAAGATGGTAGTCCTCAGGTGTTTGCGGCCTGACAAGATGGTCCCGGCTATTCGGGAGTTCATCTGTGATCGCATGGGAAAGGTGTACATCGAAGCCCCTACCTTTGATCTCCAGGGATCCTACAATGATTCCAATTGTTGTGCACCACTGATTTTCGTGTTGTCTCCAGGTGCAGACCCAATGGCAGGTAAGGACACAATATTATGTGAGGAACCTCAAAAGCCCAGAATGTGTGGACCTTTGAAAGTGGCATCATGTCCTTGGTAGCAGGGATCACAAACTTGGTTGGCTTAAGGCTGAGCCCGTAACAGTCACCTTAGCCTGTTACCACTTCAGGGACTGAGGCGAGTGAATACTTTGTTTTCTGCCTGAAGGGGGTAGCACTAATCAGCACCTAGGAATTATGCCATCTGGGACTGTGAACCCAGAATCACCTCCATCATCTGAGTTTTCAAGAGAGGCCCAAAATGTACAAATGACCCATTTTAAAATTTTGATAACTCATGCAAATTTGATTTTCCTAAAAATGTTGCAAGGGCCAAACCGAGGGCTAGACTCAGCCTGTTGGCTGCTAGTTTCTCGTCTTTATCTTAAACAACCTTCTCTATTGCTTATTTAATTAAAGTGTTTTTGAATAATTAATACTGCAGGTAGTTTGAAAAAAGTCAAACAAGGCACAAAAGTATAGAATGTGGCTCAGACAGGGGGATTTTGCCTCCTTAGGGGAGGCATTTCACAACATATGCAGACATTTGTGTTGTCTCAACTGGGAAGAGAGATGCTACTAGCATCTAGAAGACAGAGATCAAGGGTGCTGCTCAACCACCTGCAGTGCACAGAACAGTTCCCACAACAAAAGACAACCTGACTTAGAATTCACTCTTGCCAAAGTTTTGAGAAAGCCTGTCATGGAGTGTAGGCACATCTTTCTTCTCACTCTCCCAGAAGTATCCACCCTTACCCGTTTTGTGTATCTTTCCAGAAATACATGATTCCAAGATTTCCAGAATATCTTGTGATACAGAAGGATATGAGTCATTGACAGGAATAGAGTAGTTTTTGGTTCTCAGTGCTTTAGTTTTCTCTGTTGCTGAATGAAGAAAGAGTACAAGAAGTACCAGTGAGTGACAGACTGACCCTCTCCTGTGAGAGCTGAGGAGTTTGGCATGTACCCTCACCAGGTAGAAAGCCAGCACCCTGCCCCTGGGAGGAAGGCAGAGGAGGGAGCTGAAATGAACAGGCTCCAGGTTCCTGTGAGCCCCAAAAGATTACTGTCAGGGAGCAATCTGTCACCTTTTCTGTCACCTTTGCTCCCCACCCTCATGCCCTTTACATGGCAAATTTATAAGAGAGAAACTAGGGGGAAGTCAAGAGAGGTACAACAGAAATGGAGGAAAGTGAATGTGATCTGCTGCCACTGCTAATAAAGGAATCTAAGATGATGCTGTGCTGGCAGAGGTGGGCTACCTGCATCCAGGGTGCATTTAGCCTATTCCTGTCTCTTTACTCCAGAAGCCTCTTCAGATTCAGCTTGGATGACTTCAGAGGAAACTTCACTGGCTCTGTGTCTTTCCTGGTGTCTCACTTCAGGCAATACATATGGCCTAGTTGTCTAACCTTTTCTGATCAGGACTGAGCAGTGGATCGGGTATTGATAAGCCAGTCTGCGCTCCTTCACCTCCTCCTTTATAAAGTTTCCCATTAGCCGTTCATCTAATTCAATGGTTCTCAATCTTGGTTGCACATTGGAATCACAAGTGAAGCTTTAAGAGAAATGCATGCTAGGCCAATTAAATTAAAATCTTTAGGGTGGAACCCCAGCATCATGTTTTATAAAGCTTTTCAGGAAATTCTCGTGTACAGTCAATGATGGGAACCACTGACTTTAATGGTTTCAGAAGCCTTTGAAAATCATTGCCAAGATCCATTATTTCATTAGAGGCTGTGAAATGGTGATATTTTAATTCTGTTCTTCCTACCACATTCATTAGCTGAAACTCTCTGTAGAGAAGAATTTTCCCTTGTCGACTCTTGGGTTTACTCTGAATATAGTCCAAACAGGATGGGCAGAATGAATGCTTGATTCTTTCTCTGTATTTGTCACCACTCAGAATATTGAACTGATGTCCTGGTAATCTCCAAAGTGAACAGTGAATCACTAAGATTTTTCTGTACTATTGTGAATGCATGGATTTTAACATAATAGATATTTCAAATATGGTGGTGTTTGTCTCCATGGCCATCACTATTCTTTTTATTCTCAAATTATTCAATCTTTGGCTTGTGGAAGCACCTTCATATCATATCTGTGTACTTTTCACTTAGCCCTTGTAGGTTTTTCTTTTCCTTTTAGTTGTAGATGGACACAATACCTTTATTTAATGTGGTGCTGAAGATCGAATCCAGTACCTCACATGTGCTAGGCAAGCCCTCTACCACTGAGCTACACCCCCAGGTCCCCAGTAGGTTTTGATAATTTCCTTGCCTTCTAGCTTAACTGCCTCTGTTAAAGACCTGCCTCCAAATACTACCACATTTTGAGAAACTGGGGATTAGAACTTCAGCTTATGAGTTTGGAAGGGACACAATTTACCTATCACAGAGAACCTATGGAATGTGATTATTCTATGTGCTGACTATCCTCATGTAGTTTGTGTTTTTTAAAGTGAGTTCACAATAATTAATGTTGTGTTATTTTATAAAGGTCTCAAATACTCTGGGTTTTAGGAATGTCCTGACAGGACAACTTTCCCTATGCAAACATAGGGGCATTGACATTCTGGATCAATTTCATGGAAAAATTTCTCAGCTAGAGAATTCTCCACCAGAAGGTTTTGTGAATTCATACCCCTCATCTGAAGATGGCAGATGGCATGAATCCAGTGTTTTGATTTCTCACCAGAGAATTGTTGCTTATCTTTTTTCACCCAGGCTCCAAGTCAATGAGAAACTTCCATGTTGCTTCCATGAGTTAGTAGACAGATTTCTGGTCTTCTTAATGTGAGGGTACAGCCCTTTGAGGGCTGTACACATAAGTCTCAGTTCCAGCTTCCCATTTCTTAGGAGTTCAAAGCTAAGTTTCCCATCCATGTCAAAACTCCACCCTCTAGATTGGCTAAATAAAATATGGTATTTTCAAATGGCAAAATACTATCAAGCCATAAAGCATTAAGACTTTTTTCAAGTGTATAGATCTTTTCTTCTATGGTTTTTAAATTTGATGTCTTGCTTAAAAAGATCTTCACTACTCCAGAAAAGTAAAAACCATTAGGTCTTTACATATATACTGATAGGAGAGAGAAATACAAGATACATAATTAAGTGAAAAGCAAATGTTCTATAATTCATATAATTTAATAGTATATGCATAAAATATCTCTGGAAGGATTCACAAATCTAATTACATTGGCTACTCCTGGGGAAGAGAGTCATGAAAAAGACTTAAATTCACTGTAAAAGTTCTTTATATTTCCTACTAAAATTCATAAAAACAGTTCTTAGTTGTTTGGTGATATGCACACCTACAGTTTTGAGTTACCGCTTCATTTTTGGCACCTAAGAATTTCTCTTTATTCAAACTCTGATTTTTTTTTTCTTTTCAATCTGTGTACATTTTTTTTGCAGCAAGAATGTCTACATGTTTAGAGCAAAAATCTTCATCTGCTATCTTACTAGATTATCTAAAGCTTTCTCAGAGATGTATTTATTTTGTACTTAACAGAAGCCAGTGAAAGCCAGGTGCTGTGGCACACACCTTAGTCCTGGCTAGTGGGAAAGCTGAGGCAAGAATATCGTGAGTTGGAGGCCATCCTGGGCAACATAGTGAGACCCTCAAAAAAAAGTCAATGAGTTTTTTTGTGAATCCAAACTTTTAAATGTTCCTCTTCCTTACTGGCAATATGGGCTTAACTGGCCTATCCTCTTTCAAACCCTCTGTTCTTTCTGGTCTCAGGCCTGCTGAAGTTTGCAGATGACCTTAACATGGGAGGTTCCAAAACACAGACCATCTCCCTTGGCCAAGGCCAAGGTCCTATTGCAGCCAAAATGATAAACAATGCCATAAAAGAAGGCACCTGGGTGGTCTTACAGAACTGCCATCTGGCCACAAGCTGGATGCCTGCGCTGGAGAAGATCTGTGAGGAGGTGATTGTTCCTGAGAACACCAATGTGAGATTCAGGTGAGGTGTGCTCCCCTGCCTGTCCGTCTCTGGGACCCAGCCTCAAGCTCCAGGCAGCGTGCTGGTGCCTAGGGATGCAAAGATGGAAAGACACATTCCTGCCCTTCAGAAGCTCTTAGTCCAGGGAAAGACAACTCATAGATGAATAATGTGGAGAACATGTGATAGCCAAACAAGAACCACGGAGCACAGAAGAAAGAAGAGAAAGTTGGGGAAGGTCTAGAGGACAGATAATTGCCTGGGGTTTTGAAAAATGAGTAGGAGTTTGCCAGGAAGGAGATTCCAGTCATAAGGGACAGCATTTGTAAAAGCAAAGAGGTGATATTAGGGAATACTGAGAGATTAGCCAATCACTCTATTTCGTAAGAAGTTATTTGGGAAATGTCATCAAGACTGATTTTTTTTTTTGGGGGGTACTGGGGATTGAACTCAGGGGTATTTTTTAAAAAGTACATTATTGATTTAAAAAACATGCCTAGCCACCATTTGTCATCCCTTTTGTCCTCTATTTTGGGAGCTCCATGGAATTTTAATCAACATTGGAAACAGCTATTTGTTTTTTGTGAACTTTGAAGCCCAGCAACTCTGAACTTCAGTTTTTCTATTCATGGGATGAAGAGTAGAACCAGAGTTTAAAGTCCCTTTCAACTCAAATGTTCAGGGAGTCTCTTATTCCAGATTCTAGGCCAGGGAATTGTCTGTGGGCTACTAAATCCAGCCTGCTGCTTTTGATATGACCTGCAATCTAATTTTTAAATAGGTGGTGGGGAGGACCCTAAAGAATAATCTTTCATGACACATGAAAATTATGTGAATTTCAAATTTCAGTGTGCTTAAATAAAGTTTTATTGAAAAACACCCCTAGTTAGTAATATGGTGTCTGTGTCTGCTTTTGTGCTGAGTAGTTGAGACAGACACCATGTGAGCCCACAACATCTGAAATATTTACACTTCTGACACTTGTGGGAAAAGTTTGCCGACCACGCTTGCTGGTTGCTTTCATTTTGCTCATTTCTCCCTGAAAATAGGGAAGTAGTGCTTGTTCATGAAGTCACAGTAGACCCTCTGTTGATTTACAGTTACGGAAGCTTCCAAAGGACAGAGTTTAAGGGAAGTCCATTAGTTTCATGAATGTTATTTGGTTTGGGATGGTGTTTAGATTCAGGGGCCACTGATGACACTTGATGAAGAAAAAAATTAGTCTTGTTGATGTGTTACTACTTAATACTAATTAATCATTGTTATGTGGGAATACAGGCTTTTTGTGATAGGTTTTCTGATGATTTTAAAGAGAAAGTGGGTATCTAAAATTTTAAAAGAAAGCCTTAATTTTTTAAAAGTGGGAAACTACTTCAAAACTATGTTCTAGCATTATATGAATGTAAATGGTATGAGCCAGACATTGTCCTTCTGTAGATTAAAGTTGGGCCTCAGACCATGAGTTAAGGACCCCTTCTCTCATTTCCCAGCCCCTATGCCTTGACCACTGACAGCTGCCCACCAAACCTAACCATATCCCAGCTCCCCTCCTCCACATGGTTGCTCAGCCTATGTCCTGTGTCTCTAAAGACCACCCATCCAAGGTCCACCTGTTGGCAATCTCTGTAATGTGTAGCAGACAAACCAGTGGAAACCAGGATGAGCTTAGATAGGAAAAACAGACTAATCAAAGCCTGTAGAGCAATACATCCAAATGTTAACCTACAGGTAGAAAAATTACAAATTTTGTTTTCTTCTAAATACATTTACATATATTTCTACTATGGACATAAATAAAAATTTGCATTTTAAACAGAGAAATTTCCCATGTTTTCAAGGCCTCCTTTAAACGCCATTTCCTGTTTGATTGGGTCAGCACACTTTTCTTCTACAGAGTGAATGAGTAAACTATTTAGACTTTGCAGGCCGTGTTGTCTGTTGCAGCTATAGTACTCTGAAGTTGTAGGGTGAAAGCAGATATAGACAAGATGTAAATGGCTTAGCCATGTCCCAGTGAAACTTTATTTACAAAAACAGGTGATGGACTAGATTTATCTACCTGGGGTACTGCTTTTACTCTCTGATAGTCTCCTGACTCCCTCCAACCTATTGAAACCTTCTTCTTATGGACCCCACATGCCATTATTTCTGGTCTCCTTGTGGTCTTATAATGCCTACCATCCTGTTAGCTTGTCTTTTGTCCCTTTCCTGGCCCCCATTTTCTCCCCTAGCAAGAAGGTTGTGAGTATCTGGAGGCCAGAAACAATGTTTTGATCACCTCAGTCATTGCTAGGGTGCCTGGTATAGTACTTTACCTAAAACTGATGCTCAAAAAGTCCAAGTAAGGGCCAGATGCAGTGGCACATGCCTGTAATTCCAGCAGCTTGGGAGGCTGAGGCAGGAGGATTGCAAATTCAAAGACAGCCTCAGCGAAAGTGAGACGCTAAGCAACTCAGTGAGACCCTGTCTCTAAATAAAATACAAAATAGGGCTGTGGCTGTGGCTAATGGTCAAGTGCCCCTGAGTTCAACCCCTGTTACCAAAAAAAAAGTCTAAGTAAGGGGCTTAAGAGCAGGATTCTTCAGAGTCCCAGAGTCCCAGGTGCACAGCAGTTACTTCTAAGTGGTGTGTCCTTGAAAAGTCCACCTGACTGCTCCGTGTCCCTGTTTCCTGGCTGGTAACAGGATGGTTCTCATAGGGTGGCTATGAGGATTAAAGGGAATCAAAGGACACATACTAAATTCTCAGCATGTGTTTGGCATTTAGCAATGCTGAATAAATGATAGCTATTATTTTTTGCTATTTCTTTTCAGTATAACTTATTGCACTGCTCTCAATAGTTGAATCCACTGTTTTTCCAGACTCTGGTTAACCAGTTATCCGTCAGAGAAGTTTCCAGTTAGCATTCTCCAGAATGGGATCAAAATGACCAATGAGCCCCCCAAAGGGCTTCGGGCCAACCTTTTGCGCTCCTACCTCAATGACCCCATCTCAGATCCTATGTTCTTCCAAAGCTGTGCCAAGCCAGTGATGTGGCAAAAGCTGTTGTTTGGCCTTTGCTTCTTCCATGCCATCGTTCAAGAGAGGAGGAACTTTGGACCCCTAGGTGAGCCGTGACAGCACACCTGGGTTGCCTGGGGAAAGGGTCACACACAGATGAAGGTGTCCTTACAGGTGGTGTTGAGCTTTGCACTCAGATGACCAGAAAGACAGCATCTCTTCTGTACAATAATTTGGACATTTTTATACCCTTTTGTTATTTGTTTTTTATCTGAAATTAAAATGTCACTTAGTGTCCTGTATTTTTATTTGCTAAATCTGGCAACCCAATAACCACATTAATGTCTATGTCAGGGGAAAAGGTCATGCTCCAGAATCAAAGGCCGCCACCTACTGAAGTAATGTGATAACAAGAGGGCCGCAGGCTCTTCACTTGGGCACAATGACCATTCTCCAGGGAGTCGTCACCAGAGGACTTATAACATTTTAGACAGCTCTCTTTACATGTGCATGACAATGAGAGACAGAAGTACTCGAGGAACATTTGTCTATGATTCTTCCCCGAAACTTATAATAGATGTGTTTATCAATGTAAACTACCCCTGGCCTAACTTACAAATAATAAGTAATCTTGTTAGAACAGATTGTCAAATTGCTATATACAAATCACTTGTCATGGTGTTTGGGTTGAGTTACCTTTCTCATCCATGGCCTGGCTTTGATTCTAGTCAATAGCCATGAAATGACCTAGCACAGGGTATTCCCCACAGTCCTTTTGGGTTAGATAAGGAAACAAATTGTCCTAATGGTGATTCTCTCAGAGCATCCACTGTCTTTTCTTCTACCGCTGCACTCTGGCCAGCCCCAATTAGCTCCGCAGGGTACACAACTCTTCCACCGAGGATGGAGGGTGAAGGATGCTCCCTCTGCATCTCTATTTCAGGATGCTCCCACCATCTCTTTCCCATGCCAGGCCTCTAGAAATCTATGCGATATTTTGGCGTGGAACCAACTGCACCAATGTGCTTTGTTCGCTAGCACAGGAATTTTATTATCTTGTTATTATGTTTTAATTTGAATGTGAATTTTTAGGAGGAAATTAAACTCCTCGGTTAAGCACAGGGCCCACCATGCACTGCTGGCATATACTAGGCCCTGTGCACACATTTACGTCATCATCCAGCCCCAGTGAGCGTTTATCATTGAACCTTTGAAATGCAAGTGGCAGTTTCTTTAAGGCAGACCATCCAGTTCTCCCAGGAGCTCAGAGAAGGGACATCTCAAAACCAGCTTCATTCAGTTGTGAAGTCATAGCTACTGCTCTCAGCTACACTTTAGTGTTATTTTTGGAGCTCTGTGCATTATCATAGCCAGGCTGAATAATTCTCATTCCACAATTCCCAGGATGTTAACATCTTCCTTAACAAAGAGGGAGACTCATAAGGAAATTGATTTTAGAATGGATGTTTTCTCAGGCAGAATGGCTCCCATGTTGGCAATAAATGTCAAGGCTAGTAGTGCTGGATATTCATAGGGCCAAAAAAGGCTCTTGATCCATAATGATGCTTAACTCTACCGGCTCAGTCTCTGAGTGGAAATTAAGAGCTCTCAGCACTGAAGCCTCTAATTCTTCTCTGCCTCTCGCAGGTTGGAATATTCCTTATGAATTCAATGAATCTGACCTCAGGATTAGTATGCGGCAGATCCAGATGTTTCTCAATGACTACAAGGAGGTACCATTTGAAGCTCTGACCTACCTAACAGGTATTTGTGGGAGGGGCTTTGCTGCTATAAACCTCCAGTACCATATTCTACCCTCCTGCTCTTTGGCTCCTGTCTCTATTGACTTATTCATTCCCTCCTTCCTTCATTCATTCAACCAGCACTGAACTCTTCCTAATGCTGGTCATCATTCTGAATATAGTCAAAAACAGGAACAAGAAAGTTAAGGTATATTCTCTATGGTCAATCTATAATCTACAAAGGTAGAAATTATAAATGAATAAATGATAACACAGTGATAAAAGTTCAGTAAGAGAAAACATTTGTAACGCAGAAAGGCAGCCCAGTGATTAAATCTCAGCAGGTTGGAGGCCGGTGATCATAGAAAAATTTCTGGAAGTTTCAGAGTTGGGTTTCAAGGGATGAGTAGGAACTTTACAAGTGGAAGAAGAAAGGGGAATGGGAAGAAGGAAAGCATTCCCAGGAGAGGGGTCCTGAGGTGGGGACCCTCCTATTCAACTTGTATTAAAGTAATTCATGAGCAAACTTTTACTAGTCACCCAATACATATGATCTGGAAGAAAGCAGAGGCATAAAAGTTGGTGGCTGCTGTCAAGGGATATGCAATGTAATTCCAGAGACAAGAGATAAAATAGAGGTGAGATTCCATGGCCATGGGTCAAAATTCAGCTCCATGGAAAGACTGGGCATCTTCAAGATCACACATAATTCCCTCCTCCTGTCCATATGTTAAGCTTATCTGGATCTGTCCCCAAGAAGTGACATGCATTTTATACACTGCATATTCACAGCAGTCTTACAAACTTCATGTCGGTAACCTCAGCTTACAGGTGAGGGAGGACAGGCTTCAGAGCAGTTGTTATAAACCATAGGCAGCTTTTCCTCTCAAGGGATACTGGGCAGTGTCTAGAGATGTTTAGATTGTCACAACTAACCAGAGGATGCTACTAGCGTCTTCTGGGTGGAGGCCAGGGATGCTGCTAAACATTCTACAACACACAGGGCAGCCCCCCACAACACAGAACTCACTAATCTAACATGTTATTAGTGCTGAGTTTGAATAACCTATGTGGGAGTGATTAGGTTCAGTTGTAGAAGACCATGCTGACCTTAACTCAGTACAGTGTTCCCGAAAACAAAACCCCCAGTGACATGAACAGTGCAAGTACAGTGGATCTTAGTTTGGTAAAAGAGCTTCTTCAAAGTGGGTCATATTCCCATCATTCTGTGCCATGCAGAAGCACATCGCAGGGGTCCCTTCAGACCACAGAATGAGTGCATGATTGTCCTGGAATGAGGTCTTAGTGGAGGACCATGTGCAGGGTATAAATCAACCTGACCTGCCTATGCCAGCCAGCTTGAGGATAGTCTGCTTCCAACGGTGCCAGTCAGGATAGGCTAGTTGGGCTGAGGCAACAATTCCCAAACCTCAAGAGTGAAAGACATTGAAGGTCCATTTCTTTTCCATTCTACATGTCCAATGCAAATCGACAATGGTTTCTGCTCATTATAATTACCTATCAGGTGCTTAGTTGGTAAAGACTCCACCAATTTTTATTGCTACCATCTTGACAAATACTTGCGTGGCCACTTCAACAGGGATAGCACTGAAGGGCTCACACTGGCAATCAGATGTGCAAGAATGTGTCATTTGGCCCTGCCTTACTCTAAGGGACCTGGGGGAAGGTCCCTTCCTATGTGCCTGAAAGGAAAGAAGAACCAGATGTAGGTGATCATTAGAGTTCTCCACCAACACTAACCAGAGTCAGGTCTCATCCAGAAAGGTTGTCAAGTCTGAGGGGCCAAAGTCCCCCATTCTTAATCAGGTACACACCTCTGCAACAGGGACAATTTAGAAGATGTCTAAGGTACATCTTGGCCCCTCTAGGAACTTTTGCTCTTGCTACAAAAAGAAGACAGGTATATAAATATAAAGAAATGAACTTTCCTTCATATACATAAAATGAGCCTTCAAGAGTGTCCCCTGAAGAAAATTTACAATGAAGAAGTGGTGGTGGGACCTCATGTCACAACTCTAAGTGCCCTCAAACACCGCCACACTGACCTCATCAGGAAGGAGATCACTGTCCCTTTGATACTGTAGTTCAAGTGTATGGTAAACCTCCTCAGTGCTGAAACAGGGTGCCTCAAACTGACCTTGCTATAGGCCTGGAGATACCAACAGAGAAAGCTAGATTAGCTGGCTTAAGGTAAACAGCTCCGTATTGGCTGCTTCTTGTCCCTCACATCTCCCTTAACTAGCCACCCAGGCCCTACCTTCTAGACTCTATACCCCTCCAGGTCAGGGCCAAGAGAACCTGAAGCCTCTCTTCCTGTCTGCAAAACCATCTTTTTCCTGAAACAGGTGAACTTGAGAATAAGCCCACGCCTTGGTGGGTATGCATGCATACATGTCTTCTCCTTATAGACCTAGTGTGTTGAACCCCAACTACTAAATATCAGGTGACACCACCTACTGCAATACTATGGAGTGTAGACAAGCTAGAAAATGCATCTTGGGGTTGGTGAGCTGGATTTAATGTTCCCTCCAAAGAATCACCTAATTCTTTTTGTAGAAATCTGAGTGTAGAAATCCAGATTCAGAGAATAATGTTAACAGTAAGGAAGTGGGGTGGGGTAGGGAAAGTGATATCCCAAAGCAGTGTATGTAGGACAATCTCATTTTTCTAAAATACGTGTATTTGTAATAGATATAATTAGTTAAATGCTTCCTAAAGGCTAAGCCTCTTAAGCATCTCAATTGATCTTTTTTTTTTAATATTTTTTTTAGTTGTACATGGACACAATATCTTTATTTATTTTTATGTGGTGCTGAGGATTGAACCCAGTGCCTCATGCATATGAGGCAAGCGCTCTACCATTAAGCTACAATCCCAGCCCCTCAGTTGATCTTAACCATAACATTATAAGCTTGGTACTACAATTATCTCTACTTTTTGGTCAGAAACTGAACAGAAACTGCTGTTAAGTGGTAGAGATATGGACTGTCTGATTCCAAAGACCTTGTACTAAGCCAATTTTTTGTAATGCCTTTCACATAAATGTATACAGATATATAGGGGGAAAAAGTCTGGAAGATGCCTCATCAGTAGTTATTTTTGATGGAATTTTTGCTGGTTGTATTTTCTTCTTACCTTTCTTTCTCAATTTCTAATATGGAGAACACTGTTTTTGTAGCAACTATAGTACTAAAATGGCCTCCTCATCCCAAGCTGAACATGGCATCAGCAGCCCTGTGTCCTTGGGACCACCCTATTTCCGATAGGGCTTCTTGGCCAGAAAGATCCCCTGTTTCAGGTTACTGACAAGCTTGTGATGACCTTCCCTGGGCTCAACTTCTTCCCATTGGTTATTCCCAGGGGAATGTAATTATGGAGGCAGAGTGACGGATGACAAAGACAGGCGTCTCCTGCTGTCCCTTCTGTCCACGTTCTACTGTAAGGAAATTGAACAGGACCATTACTACCTTGCTCCTGGGAAGACTTACTACATCCCTCCCCATGGCCCCTACCAGGTAAGAATGCCCAGCCACCTGCCTTTGGATCCATTTGTCTTCTCAGTTACAAATAAGGAAATTGGGGATTCGGATGACGGGCTATGGTTGCACAGTTAGTCTGGGCTAGAGCTAGGCTCCAAATGCTGTTCTCTGTAACTTTAAAACCAGGACTACATGTGGAACAGAGAACAAGTCAGGGTTTGGAGGGAAACTATTCATGCAGTTGCTTTTATACTTGTACCAGAAAACCATATGGAGAAGAGTTTGTGATATGTTTGCCTAGCCTTGGTTTGGGGGGCAAATTGCTGGCACAGTGTGACTTCTGTTCAGGTTGGCCCAGCCAAGCCCTGAGTCATCTGTGGGACCCCAGGGACCCTGCCTTTTTTGTCAGCTCAAGATTTCTTTTCCAGTCCTATATCGACTATGTGAGGACCCTCCCCATCACGGCCCGCCCAGAAGTATTTGGCCTCCATGATAACGCTGACATCACCAAGGACAACCAGGAAACCAACCAGCTCTTTCAAGGAGTGCTTTTGACCCTCCCTAGACAGTCAGGAGGGAGTGGAAAGTCCCCTCAGGTAACTGCTCAGGAGACAGGATTCAGTCTCCTAGGCTACTGACCAAGAAAACTTAAAAAGAGAGGCCTGGCTGACCCCTGAGGGACGGGGTATGCTCTGTTCTTACTGCCAAGGATCCTTAAATACAGAGCTGAAAGAGGATCAGGGTTTTCAAAATGTCAACTATTCCTATAAAAAAAACCTTCATGATTTTTTTTTTTTGTTTTTGCTATGTCCATGTATCACCTATATGTAATTCTTATAATATTTTAAAACTAATTTTCTTTTGCTTAAAAACATTTATTTGAAAAACTGTACATCAGAACTATAAGTGGAATCCCAGTGTAATTTCTTTACAGTCATGATAGGCATGGAAGGAAGGAAGGAAGGAAGGAAGAAGGAAGGGAGGGAGGGAGGGAGGGAGGGGAAGAAGAAAGGAAGGAAGATAGGTAGGGAAGCTAAATAGTTAAGTTCTTCCCAGATGCTATGGATGCCCAAAGCCCTGGAGTTGAGGCCTTGCTGGCTTCTTGTCAGAAGAAGGAAGATGGGCAAGTGTTCCAGAATTGTTAAATTAGCACCAATCCAAGGCTTTCTACTTGAGAGGAATGAAAAGGGAAAGACAATTAAAACTTGAAAAGGGAGTCATTTTTCTCACCATGTAATTCAACACTTATTTAACATCCTGGAAACACCTAAAATCATTCTGGATACTTCTGCTGGTCCCAGTGAAGCACTCACCCACTCTGTAAGTGAACCCTGAGAGATAAAGTGATGAGCTCCAGGTCCTTTGTAAAATCAAAGGCAGAGCCAGGTCCAGAACTGGATCTGCCACCATTGTCTTTCTCTCTCACTCTGCCCTTCCCTTCTCTGCCTTCCAAGCTGCCTCCTGTTCAGCCCCTCTCAGCTGGGAATCTGAGAGTGCTGGTTCCAGTGCTTGGAACCATATCGGGCACTAGGGCTCAATGAGTTTCAATCTCACTCATTGAGTGTTGTGATAGGGTTTGTGGTGCCATAAGTGGTCATTGGTATGAAGGCAAACCAGCCTGGTTGGTGTGTCCCAACATAGATGTGGAGAGTCCCTGTAGTAAGAAGAGGGAAAGAAGTGCACATTCCAGCCTCCCAGACCCAGAGGATGGCAGAACTGCGGCTCTTCCACACACAGGCTTAACTTCTCTTTGGTCTTGCAGCCCTCTCCCTTTCCCTACTTGGCTAAGCCCTGGGCTTTTCTTACTCAATGCAGAGTTAATGACTTGCTGCCTTCCCAAGTGTCACTGGGATTGAGAAACAGCCCATCTGCACCAGCTGGTCCTTAGGACCTGACTATGAGTGCTGTGGGAAATTCTTACCCAAGGGTGACTTTGAAGACAGAAGGTGTTTTTTGAGTGTTCATTGCTGCTGGAGGTTACCTAGCTGAGCAGGAATTCCGTCTGGTCACAGGAGCTTACTCCAGGTGTGAGAACAGCTCCAGGTTCAGCATTTTCACTTTTTAAGCAAAGGGGTGATGTCCATCATCCCAAGGCTTATGAGGTGGTGAGTGTCCATCTTACCCCCAGAGGCAGAATTGGCTTCTGAAGGGGAGTTTCCAGGAAAATTGGGTAGAGTATGTTTAAAAAGGAAAAATGCTCACTTCTTCAACTTTAAGCCAATAAAGCCACAGCCTGCAAGTCTTATTTCTCATCCACACCTCTGTTATCTGTACTTTAAGGAAGTGGTTGAGGAGCTGGCCCAGGATGTACTCTCCAAGCTTCCCAAAGACTTTGACCTGGAAGAGGTGGTGAAGCTGTACCCTGTGGTCTATGAGGAATCCATGAACACTGTCCTGAGGCAGGAGCTCATCAGATTCAACAGGTGGGCACTTGTCAGATCCTGAGAGTTGGAGCATGAAGGGTAGGATCGAATGGGCAGTAGCTGAGATGGACACTTGATAAGAGGCTGCTATATAGACATGGTTGCTCCACCCACAGGGCCATCCTCAGCATGCTTTGGCTCAGGGTTAACTCACTGCTATTGATTCTCCCACTCATTCATGTGACATCTATAGTCAAGTTCAAACGGAAACCAAGCACAGGCTAATAATAAAAGCAGTCATCAGAGCTACACTTTGAGCCTCTAGTGCCCGATATGGTTCTAAGCACTGTGCAAGGTTCTCATTTGAGTCACACACAATCTTTGGAATAAGCACAGTTACTAATCCTGTCCTGGTATTTTACAGATGAGAAAATTCACCTTGACATGGCAGGCTATAGTCTTCACTTGTCCATTCTGACACCAGACCTTTAGCTACCCTCCTTTGTTACTCAGTCTCCCATACAGCACTGGAGCCCTTCCTTTACCAATGGCCATTGGAATATAAGATTGAAGTTCAGAAGGGCTGAGTAGCTTACCCAAGATCACACAGTCATTCAGTGTCAGAACTGAATTTGAACCCAGGTTGTCTGATTTCAGAGCCAGTGCACTCAACCAATATGCAAAATCAGAGTAAGTATAGCAAGTGGTCAGAAAATCCTATTGCTTTTTCCACAGAGTTGGGGTGGTATGGGCTGGCCATGACACCTGTCCTTCTTTTCTAGTCCCATCTCATTTTTCTTCCAGCTACTCTAGTACAAATCCCAGTGGATCATCTTGATTTGATTTCTAAACATTCAAAACAGAAGGGTTATCCAAGACCATGTAGGCCAAATGAGGAAGCCAAGACCCAGACATGCCAGTGGGTTTGCTGTAAGTCTCAACTAACTCAGAGCCACGTGGGCTAAAACCCATCACTTCTGCCTGCAAGGTCCTTCCTGCTCCCCGCGCTGTGCTGCTCTCTCCATTTGGCCTCACAGGGCCGTGGCGCAGTTTTAGAGACAGCCTTGGCTCTGGAGGACTAGGGACCCGCAGCAATGTCATCTGAGAACTTCCTGGTTCCATAATCTTAGGGTTACTCTCTAGAGTCAATAGGCAATCGGCCACATAGGGGACCAAGCAAGGTATGGGATATGCATCCAGGAGGGATAGCCACAGCACTTCTGCTGTGAATCAGATGCCACGGCACAGTGAGCTGTAGTCCTTGTTGGTCCAATCAGACATCAGGCCTGATGGCTTCCCTCCTCTGAAACTACCCATTCTCCCCTAAGGCCACTGGAGCCCTTTCTTGGTGATTGCAGGTTCCTTCATCAGACTTGACCACTGCCCATTGAGAATAAGAGGACAGGGTAACAGCAGTCTTCACCTTCAGCAATACTGTACTATCCTGTCCCACTACCTGTTTTCGCCTACTCTCCCAGTGGCATGCAAAGTCCAAACTATTAGGTGACAGATCAGCTTCCAACCCAGGGGCCCATTATTGTGTCTTCCGGTGCAAGTGTTCTTAAGCACTACAACTTCTAAACTGACAGAGTTCTATAAGAATAGGCCTTAAAGAATACAGAGGTCCGTGGTGTGACCCTTCAGGTGGTAGTTTTGCCCCTCAACCCCTCAGCAGACCTATGCACCAAGTGTCTGAACTTTGAATTCCTTCTGATATAATGTTCAGTGGTCGCACAGCCAAGAGGCCCTTTTTGGCATTGGATCATTCTCTTGCCCATTGGGTTGAGATTGCATGAATCTTCGAAGATGACAGGTTCCTCCTGGTGGCAGATTCTTTGGCATCCTCAGGTGAATGTTCTGTGGGCTGAGCTGAGCTTCAGAACATGAGACCAGAAAGAGAGGCAGGTGATTTGGTATTTTTTAGAATGCCCTTCAGTTGCTTTTTCTCAGGTGTGTACCTCACAGTCTATAAAGAAAACAACTTTGGCACTATAGATCAAAGCCCTGAAACTGCATGTACCCTTTGACCTCCAAATTCTTTACTAAGAAAATAATTAGATATTTGTACAAAGGCTGATCCATGTGGGTTTTCCTTGCAATGTTGTTTACAATGACAGTATTCTAGAAACAATGTTTCAATGATTGGGGAATAAATAAAATGGAACACTTTGTAGTCAAAAGAAAGGACAATCTAGGTCTCTTATTTATCGAATTAGAAAGATTTCTCTAAGAAAAAAATTACAAAAAGGTGACATGGGGCTGGGCGCGATGGCACACGCCTATAATCCCAGCAGCTTGGGAGACGGAGGCAAGAGGATCAAGATTTCAAAGCCAGCCTTAGCAACCGTGAGGCACTAAGCAACTCAGTGAGACTCTGTCTCTAAACAAAATGCAAAATTGGGCTGGGGATATGGCTCAACGGTTGAGTGCTCCTGAGTTCAATCCCTGCCTGGTACTCTCCACCAAAAAAAAAAAAAAAAGTGATATGGGAGGAACCTATTAAAAATCATTTGTGTTTATATAGAAAAAAGTCTTAAAAGATATATATTGAAGTTATCTTTAGGTGGTGAGGTCAGAGGTGGTTTAATTTTTTTCCCCTCAATTAATGATTGTATGTTCATTGACTTTTTAAAGGCCAGAAAGATGAAGGAAAGCTGGAGTTAGCAAAGTTGGCTAGAATGGGGCCACTGGAAAGCCAGGCTCAGCCACATCTTTTGTTCTTGCAGACTGACCAAAGTGGTTCGCAGAAGCCTCATTGATCTTGGCCGAGCCATCAAAGGGCAAGTCCTGATGTCCTCAGAGCTGGAGGAAGTCTTTAATAGCATGCTCGTGGGTAAAGTGCCAGACATGTGGGCTTCCAAGTCCTACCCATCACTGAAGCCCCTGGGAGGCTACGTGGCTGACTTACTGGCCCGCCTTGCCTTCTTTCAGGTACCTGGTAGTCAGGGTAACTGGCGTGCTTGTTCAGGTGGACAGGACATTCTGAAATAGCAGCTCAGAGGTAGGGGAGTAGGGCGGGAAGCCATGCTGCACCCCAGGTTGAACATCCAGAAATGGTCTTTTCAGATCTGCAAGCAGGAAAGAGACTTTTCAAAGTCCTTGGAGAAATTATCATCTGGAGGCAGGAGTAGGGACTAGAATATATATCACCAACTGGTGGCTCATGGGACAGATTTGGCTAATGGATACACTTGTTTTGGCTGCCTGGCAATTTAAAATTTTTGAGTTATCCTGGGAACATTGGACTTTTACACATAAGAACTCAAATGTAGAGGCTAGGGGTTATAGCTCTGTGGTAGCATGTGTGAGGCCCCGAGTTCAGTCCCCACCACTGGAAAAAAATCCAGATGTTTGTCCTACAACAAACAGAAGACCTGAAACAATGTGCCTGTATTCATGCATGGCAACTATTGCTGCAGCTGAGTGGATGTTGCTCACCTGGACAAGGCACATACTCCCCCCAGTACTCTCTATTGTGTCCCTAACACCAGCTTGCACCTGTGCTTTTCTATTAAAAAAAAAAGTATATGTTTCTAACATATTTCTTCATACCTTCATTTCAAAAGGGAGAAAATAAAAATTAAACCAAGGGCTGCCAATTTAAGGAAAATGAGAATTAGAATATTTCTTTGTGGGACTCATTTGCTGTTATCTGCCTTTGAACTGTCTTTATGTGTTGTTGGTTTTGCAGGAATGGATTATAAAGGGGCCCCCTGTGGTCTTTTGGATTTCTGGATTCTACTTCACACAGTCTTTTTTGACGGGTGTCTCTCAGAATTATGCCCGGAAATACACCATCCCTATTGACCACATTGGATTTGAGTTTGAGGTAAGGGCACTTTGGTTGAGGACAGCTCAAGTGACCAACCAGAGAAATTAACATTGCCTAATTTCCTTGTAAATCCAAACATTGGCGGTGTTAAAGCCCAAATGCCTCTGAGATGCAGATGAAATACTTAGCATGATTTATAGTAACTCCAAAAGCTATTCTCTATGTAATCAGGGGACTCCCAGGGCTTTGTCTCTGTGTACATAAAAAGGAATCTTTTCAGAGGAAACTTCTGTCACCATGGTGCCAAGAAAAATGCAACATCCTCCCATGCAGCCAATTCAACATGGTGGACTCTTCATTTGGAAAAATGTTAATACCCTTGGGTAGTCCTTAGACATGGGAAAAAACAGCCAGGCATAGTGGTGCAGGCCTATAATTGCAGCAACGTGGGAGGCTGATGCAGGAGGATCACAAGTTTGAGGCCAGTGTCAATCAACTTAGCAAGACACTGTCTCAAAGGCTGGGGCTGTCGCTCAGCAGTCAAGTGCCCTGGATTCAATCCCTAGTACCAAAAAGAAAAAGAAAAAAAAAAAGTGGGGGGAAACATTCCATTCATAATAAAAAAATTAGAATATTAATGGAGCTTCTGTCCTCTGGTTTCACTGTAATCCCCTCCACTCCCTATTATCTTACACTTGGATCACTTTCTGTTTATCTGAAGGAATTTGAGTTTACCTCTTCTTAATCTAAACAGTGGTATGCTGCAGCTCACTCATACCAGCTCACCGGGGCCAGCTGTTACATTTTCAGGGATTCTGTGATCTGGTTCGTAATTGGTAGCCTGAAGTCAACCATGGTGGGAGTCTTTACACCACAAAAACTGACAAAAACCATTAATCAAGAATTCATTTTCCCACCCCCATCTCAGAACTGTTTTACCAGCCTGCCTCTGAATCACTCTAACCCTTCACTTCATAGATCCAGGTCCAAAAAGGGAAGGGATTGTGTAAGGTTACCAGGCTATAGTTAATGTGGCCTTCTGAATCCTTCTCGAGCACATTCTCTATGCCTAGGACATACAAGGACAGCAAGCCTAACCAGGATCAGACCTGGCTCACATATGGCTGGCAGAAATATCATGGAAGTCCTGTTGTCCTCTTATGTGCTTCCTGGTAGACGCAGAGATAACAGCCAGGTTGTTCTTATTACTACCTCACATAGCAAAATGGCCAGTTATGGAACTCACAGCTTTCCACTCTTCCAGGTAATGGCACAAGAAACAGCCATGGAGAAAAACCCAGAAGATGGGGCCTACATAAAAGGACTTTTCCTAGAAGGTGCCCGTTGGGACAGGACAGGGATGCAGATTGCAGAGTCTTTCCCCAAAATCCTCTATGACCCATTGCCCATCATTTGGCTGAAACCTGGGAAGAGTGCAACATTTCTGCATCAGAACATTTACATGTGTCCAGTCTACAAAACAAGTGCCCGGAGAGGTACCCTGTCCACTACAGGCCACTCCACCAACTACGTTCTCTCCATTGAGCTTCCAACAGACTTGCCCCAGAAGCACTGGATAAACCGAGGGGTAGCCTTGCTGTGTCAGCTGGATAACTGATGGCATTTGTCTAAAACACAAAGTAAAAGCCATTTTATTCTCTACTACAGCCTAGTCTTCTTTTCTTGAGAGATATTGGATGATGATGATGATGATGATGATGATGGAGCTGAGCCAGATATTCCACAGCAGCCTTATATAGTAGGGCTCATTTTATGGCTACAGAAACCATGATATAGAAAAGGTAAGTAGTGTCCCCCAGGTCAGAGCCACTGAAGTAGAATTTAAACACAGGCAGTGGAACTCTTCTACCTAAAACTTTTGGTCATATGACTTAAGTTCTCTTGTTGTTGTTGTTGTTATTATTATTATTATTATTAGTAGTAGTAGTAGTAGTAGTAGTACTGGGGATTAAACTTAGGGGCACTTGACCACTGAGCCACATCCCCAGCCCTATTTTGTGTTTTATGTGGAGACAGGGTCTCACTGAGTTGCTTAATGCCTTGCCATTGCTGAGGCTGGCTTTGAACTCACAATTCTCCTGTCTCAGCCTCCCAAAGTGCTGCAATTATAGGTGTGTGCCACTGTGCCCGGCTCTTGCAATTATTTTTTATTTCAATAATGTCTTTCCTAGTCTATCCAATAGGGGCTTGAGATACTCTTATTTGCTAAGGCTCTTGATATATTTAAAATGCATATCTTGCAATAATCTTAGGTGGGGGTATTATCATTATCTTCATTTTATAGACACAGAATTCCACAGTCAGTCAATGGTAGACCTGGGACTCAGCTGCTTCTCTGCTAGTCCACACAGATGGACTAAATTTTCAGGAAGAAAAGAGAGATGAGAGAACCATATTTGTTGCACACCTACTGTGTACCAAGATTTGTCCCCAGGCCTCGGACATTTCACTTGATTCTATAGGCTGGGCATGATTGTCTCTCCCTGTGGAGGTTCAGGAGAATTTAGTGAGTTACATGAGATCATCCAGCTCTTTCATACTTGCAGACCAGGTTTCCAGTCTAGGTTTGTCTGGTTCTTGAATCCATGCATTTGTCACTGCCACATGCCACCTCCCTGCCTAAGGACTTGGTTGTGTTGATGTAGACTCCTAGATGTCCAGCTCCAACTACACAACATTGCCAAGAAATTTCAATCATTTGTTTCCCCCAGGGCCAGCTGGAAGGGAATCCTGAGGGAGATAAAGATTGAATTCTTGATGTAGTCTTCACTAACCCTTTCATGTGGCTCTTTGGCTCTAAGTGGCTTCTTTCAGGGTCTTATTGGTCACTTCACAGCTGAGCAGACATAGAGCTGTTTGAGTCTTATTGTATCTGGACAAGTTCCTCTTCACTAGAATAAATGTCCTGACTCAGAGTCTTTGATTTTTTTCTGAATGTGAGAAGCTTCTGAGAATCAATAAACATATTTCAGAAAACTTCCATTTCAGTTCCTTTATGGCGCCAATCAAATTCTGATTGAAGAATCTGACTTCTGAGATCAGCAAATCATTCTGGTGACCCTAGAGATTAAGTACACCCTTGCCCTCCAAATCTTGCTGCTGAGGAAGTAGAGACCATGAGGAAGAGCTAGTATTTAGCTTGGAGTAGGTAGCTTATTAGCTAGTTTTTAAAGAATAAATCTGACTTTTTCCAGTGAGTAAACAATTCAGAATGCACAGATAACTGGGACTGCTGTGCCTCCAAGTAACATGGTCAGACATGTGAGATGGAAAGATGGTCAGGATCCCACATCCTTGAATCTGGGACTGGTAGGTAAGTCACATTGCAAGCTGTAAAAGAACTGGCAGTGAGGGAATTGCTAAGAGCATAACTGAATTTTAATTACAGTTATCTAGTTTCAGCTCCAGCAACAAAAAGCTGAGGGAGGCAGAGACTGTCTCATTCTTCAGGGGTCAAGGGACAGAATGTGTTTGTGATAGATGACATTTTTGTAATTTAAAAAAATTTCCTCCACTTTGAAAACAAAGATTGCCCTAAATTTGAGGTCATTTTCAATTGAGGCCAGTGTGGTAATAAGGTTGCCTCCAGGGAAAAAGCAATATGCTCTTCAGAAACCATGGGGAGTTAGAGGCTGCAGTCCCGGGGCAGAGATGGCCAGAAGTCAGCTTTAGGAGAAGCAGCAGGCCCTGTGTATAAATAGCTCTGCAGATGACATCAGACAAACCTGGCCACCAAGCTAGTCCTTGCTCTTAAAACCTAGCTGCTGAGTAGCCAGTTGTTTAGTCTTTCTCAATGACGGAAGAAAATTACTTTGAAGGAGGTGATGTAGGAAGGTAGGCTGTGCTTTTAAAAGACTGAAGATGGGGATTTTATAGTCTTAGAAAGAAAATGGGAAAAAATCATTTTAAAAATAAAACACAAGCCAGGTGTGGTGGTGTATACCTGTAATCCTAGAAACTCAGGAGGCTAAGATAGGAGGGTTCCAAATTTATGGCCAGTCTCAGCAACTTAGCGAGACCCTGTCTCAAAATACAAAATTAAAAGTGCTAGGGACTTAGCTCAGTGGTAAAGTGCCCCTGAACTCAATCCCTAGTACTAAAAAGAAAAAGACACAAAAAAGTTACATGGAAGGTAATAATACATTGACAATTATGGCTTTGTGCAACAGTATGTGCATCTTTGCAAAGAGCGCTACACATCAAATTCACATTTAGGTAAGATTTCTGGGGTGGAGAAGGTCCTCAAAGGTTGGCTAGCAATTAAAAGAACTTTGTGGAGAAGGCTCAGTGGGAAGGGTGGTTCCTACATTCAATGGACTAAGGCAAAAATTACACCTAGTCAAAAGTTACTTAAAAATGGAGCATGATGGAGATGGACAAGCCATGGCTCACTTGGTTCAACACTGCCAGTTTTTCCTCCAATGTGGGTGCAGGTCACTGGCTCATTGGCCAACTCCCAGATGAAGCAGCTGGCTTGAGTTCACAGACACAATGTTGCATGGGAAATACTTTAAACATTAGAACCAACTCCAGGCAGGGAGACGCTTCCATACTGAGACCCACTGAAGGAAAGTGACTGAAAGAATGGCAGATTCTTATCTCTCAATTCAAGCCAGGCTGGGACACTTCAACCTGAACAGCCAATATACCTGCCAGTATATTTCTCTCTCTTTACCAAAGGCCTATAGCTGCATTTGTGTTAAGTATGCACGTGTATATGCTGTTACTCCACTGATGTTGCATCACAGCTGTTCTGCGTATCATTGCCAAACCCTGTAATAATTACCCTGAGCATGATAAAGCATGTTCCTGCTCATAGGAGGAAAGTTTCACCAGCTGTTTCTGAGGTGTCCAGCCCATTTTGGAAAGAATACAGACAGACCAAAATTGGTAGAGACTTGTCTTTATTGGTGATGGCCACTCTCTTTGGAGGTAACAGAACGACAGTGATGCACAAATGACTTAGCATGGACTTTCACCTGACTCACACAGAGGTGTAAATCCTTTGTGTGTTCCTTTCTATTTGTCTTATTTCTGCTTAGGCATACTTGAAAGCCATTTCTGACCTTGTACTATTCAATTATGTTAAAGTCAAATATTCATAATGAATGCAAGATGAATTTCAGTAAGCTTTTCAGATTCTAAGTGCATCTTAAGTAATCATGGCTTTAAGAGAAGGCTCTATGATAAGGTAAACATGCCTGCAGTCAAAGTGACTTAGGAGGTAGAGGTAGGAAAAAACACAAGCTCAAGGCCAGCCTCTGCAATTTAGTGAGATCTTGTCTCAAAATTAAAAAATAAGAATGGCTGGGATGTGGCTCAGTGATAGAATGCCCTGAATTTTATCCCCAGTACCATTTCCTCCATACACAAAGATAAACAACCGTTTAAATAAGGCATGCACTTTTGTGTATGGGGAGGGGGATGGGCGTCATAAAATTTCCATGAAACATCATGCTCAATCTAAAGATGTACTTTTTAAGGGGAGTTCTTCTGGAAATTGGAAGAGTCACAAGACCGTAAAAAAGCCCACACAGAAGCTGGGCGCGGTGGCTCACGCTTTTAATCCCAGCACTTAGGGAGGCTGAGACAGGAGAATCGCGAGTTCAAAGCCAGCCTCAGCAATGGCGAGGTGCTAAGCAACTCAGTGAGACCCTGTCTCTACATAAAACACAAAATAGGGCTGGGGATGTGGCTCAGTGGTAGAGCGCCCTTAGTTCAATCCCCAGTACCAAAAAAAAAAAACCCACACAGAAACAACCCACTTTTATGCAAATCTATAACTTTTAGCATACCCATTATGCTGGGTATAGTGGCACACACCTGTGATCTCAGTGACTTGAGAAGCCAATGCAGTAGGATCACAAATTTGGGGCCGGCCTCAGCAAATTAGCAAGACCCTGTCTCAATCAAAAAGAGGGGCAGGGGCGAGCCTGGGTATGTAGCTCAGTGATAAAACACCCCTGGGTCAATTGCCAGTACCAAAAAAAGAGTCTCCTTTAAAAAAATATTTTGAGGGAGTTTATAGTTTTGGAGTAGCCAGAAGAACTTCTACCAACTGACTGATGCTTTGCACCGGTTGATGTGTGGCAAACAGCTCCCATGAGCTTCATCACCATCAGCATCCCCCACCTATTTCCAACAGTGACCTCAGTGACCTCTAGGGTTAACGTCATCTGCTCAGGCAGCAAGACCTGAACAAACCCTTGGGATGTGTTCACACACATTACGGGTGAAGACCAGTTGTGGAGGTCCGAAGAAGATACTTGGGTTTTTGTCCCTAATCAAGGTGAAGAGTGATGTATTTTGGTTTCCATTCAAGACCAAGTTGGCTCATCATTTTTGGAAATAAACTGTCTTCCGATTAGGAAACTTCATCATGAGACTTCAGATACACTGGTTTGGAAAATTTCCTCAGTTTCTCCTGGGTTTGAAACCCCCGGCCTCGTAGTGGTGTAAGGCCCATTGGAGGCAAATGAATCTAAATAAGAAGAATAATGGTGATATTAAGAATTGTACTCATAAATCATTGCTGCTACTTATGTTCATTGAGGTTTACTCCCTACTAGGCTGCCTGCTAAGTGCTAAACTTACCACTGACTCATTTTTACAATCTTTTCACTCATTGGTCTTTACAATACCTCATAAGAAATTATCATTCCAGTATTTATATGTGAGAAAATAGAGGCTCAGAGAAGTTACATCCTAACTTGCTCAAGATTGTACATTAAGTGGAGGAACCAGGATTTGAACCCAGACCTGTCTGATTCCAGCTCTTGTGCTTTTCTAGCCATATTACAGAATAGAAAACAGTGAGGGCAGATAACTCAGCAAGATGGAAAGGTACCCAAAGGGAGAGGAAAAAAACGTGTGCATACAAAGATTCAGTGCATAGTGGAAAACTGGGACCAACCTGAATGCCTGCTAATAGAGAGCTAGTTAAATAAGGGCTATGATGGTTAATTTTGTGTGTCAACCTGACTGTCCCAGATTGAACATTATTTCTGGGCATATCTATGAGAGTGTTTCTCAATGAGATTAGCATTGGAATCAGTGGACAAAGCAGATTGCCCTCAAAGGTGGATGGTGTCCTCCAATCTGCTGAGGGCCCAAATGGAACAAAAAGGAAGAAGGAGGAGGAATCCCCTTTGCTTTCTTCCTGCCTAGCTTGAGCCGGGACATCTCATCTTCTCCTGCCTTCCCACTGAGATTTACCCCATCAGTCCACTTTCTGAGGCCTTCAGATAAAGATTGAATTCTGCCACTGGTTTTTCCCTGAGACTTCAGCTTGCTTTCCTGCAGAACATGAGGCTTCTCAGCCTCTCCAACTGCGTGAACCAATTCCTCATAATATATCTTCTTGTATATGTACTTAGATAAATCTATCCAAATATATACATCCATCTTACTGGTTCTGTTTCTCTGAAGAACTCTAACACAATGGTACATTCCTACAATAGCATACAATGTAACCATTTAAAAAGATCAAGGTAGAGCTTTATACAAAGATGTTCTGAAGAACTGGGTGCAGTGGCAGATGCCTGTTATCCTAGTGACTAAGGACACTGAGGCAGGAGGAATGCAAAGCCAGCTTCAGCAATTTAGTGAGGCCCTAATCAATTTAGCAAGACCTTGTCTCAAAATAAATTTTTTAAAAAAGGACTGGGAATGGGGCTCAGTGGTTAAGCACCCTCAGGTTCAATCCCTAGTACTTTCCCCCCAAAACAAAACAAACAAAACCCTAAAACAACAACAAAAAATGTTCAGGAGAGATGAAGTAAGTAAGCAATAATAAAACAGTATGCCTAGAATCTCATGCAGGTAAAGAAATGTATAGAAAAAAACCCTAAAAGATATATTACCAAGTGATTAGATTGAGTCAATACAATATCAAATTGCCGCTTTTTTAGGTCCAAGACCAAATATTGACAATTTCATGTGTTCCAATATAATAGTTACAGTTCTTATTACCACATGGTGAGAATTTCTGACGATTTTTACTTTCTAATTTATGCATTCTTTTAATGTTTGAACTTTATTCTTTTAGTAACAACAAAGTTGCCTTCTATAATAAGGAAAATAAAAGTATTTGCATAAAAAAGGTGAAGGTCCAAAGAGAACACTACATAAATGTGAGCTGGTTTTCCCTTCCATATGTGGGAAAGCTGTACTGGAAAGAGAAACCGAGCATTCATCGCCATCTTAGTTTGTTGTGAAGGGTTGGTGGCACGTAAGGACACGCCTCCTGCAGTACCTCTAGGCTTCTCAGCAAGCACTCGCCCTCTTCACATACATTCTTAGAAACAATGGGTTGACAAGGACAAGCACCCCCCACCTCAACTGGAGTCGCACTTACAGGCCGTGGGTAAGGAATCTGGTAATGCAGTCCAATTTCAATCCTGGCTGTGCATTCGTTGATACACTGTTTAATCAGGTCTCTGTCTGTGAGCTATTAAAATTGGAAAACAAGTGAGGCTTTTTGCATCTTTCTAACGGTACATAAAGTATAGCTACACATGCTCTCAAACTTTTTCAGTTTACTAGCCAGTAAATTAAATATTGGTAATTTCTTTGATTCCCAGCACAAAGATATTGTTAATTTGAAAAATCAAAAGCAACTTAATATTAAAACTTACTGTGGACTAAACTTTTAAAATAGGTAAAACATAAACATGGTAAAAATAATATCAAAGGATGTAATGAAAAAACTAAGTCTCCCTTCTACCCTTGTCTTCCAATTCCCCTTCTCAGAGATAATTTACCAAAAGTTTGTTCTGTGTCTTTCCAAGGATATTCAATGAATATATAAGCCCATATGTATGTAAAGACTTAGCTTTTCCCTTACACAAACAATAGCTCACTTTGTTCTGAGCCCTGCATTTTCACTAACATAATCTGAAGCTCTTTCTATATTCATACTGAATATAGGGCTGTCCTATTCTTTTTGAAAGCTATACAAAATTCCAACATAAGACTTTATTGTAATTTAACCAATATCCTGCTGATGGACATTTAGGTAATTTCCAATCTTGTCACCATAAACAATTCTGCTACAGATCCCTCTGAAATTTTTTTTGGTTCACATGCAAATATAACTAAAAGATGAATTCATAGAGGAAGAACTACTAGAACTAAGAGTATATGTTCAGGCATTTTTAATTTTTACAGTATTCCCAAGTTACCTTCCAGAGTTTGCACCAATTTATATTTCCACCAACAATGAATGAAAAAGTGCTTCTTTAACACCTTTTTATGTTGATTAACATCAAAGTAACCTGATATTTTCATCCAGCGCTGTTCAAAAACCCCTTCAGTAAGATTTTGGAGAACGATCTACCTCTTGTTTTAAACTGCAATTTCTTTGATCCTCAGCACCACAAAAACAAAACAAAATCCCCCAAAAATGTAAATTGCTTTGCTTATTAGTAAGAGGAACAAAGAGTTTCAAAATCTCAAATTAGTCAATTTGTAGCAGTGTATTTTCAAGTAAAGGGATGAAAAATTCATTCTGAAAACCAGAAAGCCCAAGAGGACAAGGGCAGAAACTGTTTCATTCTGAGGATGGAAAATGAATCAATGCGTGGATCTCCTCTGAGTTTGCAAGTGGGCCACAGAGTACATATTTCAGAGTACAGCTAGGATTGCATCAGCCCCCAATGACACCCACAGTGAAGTCTGGGCCCGTGTGGCTTGGAAATTCCAAGGGAGTTCCTGCCTACAGTGCCTGCTGGAGCAGAGGGGAAGAGTTCCAGGAACAGAAAGAGAAGCAGAGCTGAGTCCTTTGGGGCAGAAGCTCAACTGTCTGACCTCTGTGCTTCTCAGAAGTTACTGCTCTGCTGCCACATTGGGAATAGATTTCCACGTTCCCATCTGCCCACGGGGATTCAAAGCAATTAATGAGATACCTTTGGATTATTAAACTCTTAGTGCAATTAAAGTTACAAGAAACTGCTTATGTCTGCATGAGGGATTAAGGAAAAAGGAAAAGCCCCTGACAAAGATATGGTGAAGGAGGCTGGAGCTTCTGGGGCTCCAGCAGTCTATCTGAACAAGCTCAGGCCAGAGTACTCCAAATTCAGCCATTCATGGGCTGCCTGCATGACTCTGCCATATCCACATACCACCTACACTAATAGTAAAATTTTTCTCTAAATGGACTCTCTCTTAAGCAATAGTATTTGTGAAATTCTACCTTAGTTATTTTTTTCCTAGTACATGCTAAAATGAGCACATATTTTAAAATTAGAAACCAGGGCACCTCTTCTCTGTACCCTCAAATAATTTCATGTAGCATCAATGGCACATACACCTCCCCCTGGCTCACTCCTTGGGCCAATCCAAGCAGAGGCAGAAGGATTACCATGAAAACTGAAAACATAGTCTTGAGTAGTTCTCAGGTGAGTGAGCCCACCTAGATTTATTGGGCACATACTACGATACTCCCCCACCTCAGGCTGGACATTGTGGCCTCATGATCTCTGCCTTTCAACTATCAAAGCTACTATCTGTGCTGAAAAACTCCAATAAATAAAGCTACAAAAAGGCACCTTGGTACATAATTAACAAGGGCAACGATGGCTACAGACCACTATTGTTCAAAATAGATGTCTAACCTGGAGTTAGGAGGAGCAAAGAAATTGAGGAAAACTTCTTAGAGGTCAACTGAATCAAAGGACTTGTAAATGTTCATTAATTCAGCAAAAACTGCAAAGCAGGTCTCATAGGATATACCAGAGAAGTGTACAATATTGCCTAAGTACTCTAGGAACTGATCTTTGTTGGGAAGACCATCCCAACATAAATGAAACAAAGAAGGAAAAAGAATATGACCACCTACTCAGGGGTCATAAACATTTTTGTGTATGTGCATTTGTGGTACCAGGGATAGAACCCAGGGGCACTTTACCCCTCAGCTACACCCGAGCCCTACACCAAAACAGGGTCTTGCTAAGTTGCTGAGGCTGGCCTTTGTGATGCTCCTGCTTCAGCCTCCTAAGTGGCTGGGATTGTGACTATGTGCTATTACACCTGGCTCCAAACTTTTTACCACCTACCTATTCCTTACAATAAAAAAGTTCTGAACCAAAAGCTCTCATGTATGTGTACCTTTTTATCAATTTATAAATGTATTAATTTATAAATTAACATGTTCCTTGACTCACATGAGATTATTCCAGATAAACTCATAGTAAGTTGAAAAAATGTATTTAATACTACACACTTAACCTACCAAACATCACAGTATGACCTGCCTTAAATGTGCTTGGAACAACTGCATGAGCTTAGGGTTGGTCAAAGTCACCTAACGTAAGCATATTTTATTATTTTGGGGGGGTACGGGGAATTGAACCCAGAAGTGCTTTACACTGAGTCACATCCCTAGCACTTTAATTTTGAGACATGGTCTTACTAAATAGCTTAGGCACTTGCTAAGTTGCTGAAGCTAGCCTTAATCTTGTAATCCTCCTGCCGCAGCCTCCCAAATTGCTGGGATTACAGGCCACCATGCCCGGCCAATGTATATTTTATAATAAAGTGATGAATATCTCAAAATTTGAGGTACAGTTTCTACTGAATGCTTATTACTTTTGTACCACTGTAAACTCAGATAACTATAAATCAAACTATCATAAGTCAGGGGCCATCTCTATATAGGTACTAATAAGTTCATTATAAATATACAAAACAGACATCTTTATAGAATGAAATAAACAAATATTAGCTGTAGTATTTTATTCTATTCTCCGAGGACTGTTTAAGGACCTCATGGGGAACACAACTCCGCTTTGGCAAGCCTGGTCTCCACTAAGCAGAAAGAGTTTGGAGACAGTAGAGAAGAGACATCATTACCAAGTTGGCCTTAAAAAACACGGAGGCTTCAGGGATTCCAAGAAAGGAAAGTACTTTAGATCAGGAAGTTTTCTTTGGAGGTACTTGTCTCAGCTGTAATTTTATATTTCTTTCCATCTAACTCTGAAACATCTTTGAGGGACCCTGTGTTGGTTGTGCTCATTTTCATGTCCCTGATGTCTAGTTGGTGCTGGGCACATGGAGGGCACTTGAATACTTTCTGAATGAGGAATAAGAACAAAGAGTTGCAGAGAGGTGACGGGAGCTATGACAAGTGCACAAGCAGGGAGGGGAGGTGCTTTCGTACAGAGATGAGTTCTGCTCAAGCTGTCCTTATTTGCTGATGACATGATTCTATACTTTGAGGATCCAAAATAGTCCACCAGAAAACTTCTAGAATTAATAAATGAATTCAGCAAAGTAGCAGGATATACAATCAACACCCATAAATCAATTGCATTTCTATACATCAGTGATGAATCCTCTGAAAGAGAAATTAGGAAAACTACCCCATTCACAATAGCCTCAAAAAAAATAAAATATTTGGGAATCAATTTAACAAGAGGTGAAAGACCTCTACAATGAAAACTACAGGACACTAAAGAAAGAAACTGAAGAAGATCTTAGAAGACGGAAAGATCTCCCCTGCTCTTGGATAGGCAGAATCAATTATTGTCAAAATGGCCATACTACCTCCAAAGCACTGTATAGATTCAATGTGATTCCAATTAAAATCCCAACGTCATTCCTTATAGAAATAGAAAAGGCAATCATGAAATTCATTTAGAAGAATAAGAGACCCAGAATAGCCAAAGCAATCTTTAGCAAGAAGAGTGAAGCAGGAGGCATCACAATACCAGACCTCAAACTATACTGCAAAGCTACAGTAACAAAAACGGCATGGTATTGGCACCAAAATAGACATGCAGACCAATGGTACAGAATAGAAGACACAGAGAAAAACCCACTTACATACAGTTACCTTATACTAGACAAAGGTGCCAAACACGTACATTGGAGAAAAGATAACCTCTTCAACAAATGGTGCTGGGAAAACTGGAAATTCATATGCAGCAAAATGAAACTTAACCTCTATCTCTCACCATGCACAAAATTCAACTCAAAGTGGATCAAAGACCTAGAAATTAGTCATGAGACCCTATACCTAATAGAAGAAAAAGTAGGCCCAAATCTTCATCATGTCAGATTAGGACCTTACTTCCTTAACAAGACTCCTATAGCACAAGAAGTAAAATCAAGAATCAATAAATGGGATGGATTCAAACTAAAAAGCTTCTCAGCAAAAGAAACAATAAAGTGAACAGAGAGCCTACATTGTGGGAACAAATTTTTGCCACGTGCACATCTGATAAAGCACTAATCTCCAGGATATATAAAGAACTAAAAAAACTTAACACCAAAAAAACAAACAACCCAATCAATAAATGGGCTAAGGAGCTGAACAGACACTTCTCAGAAGAAGATATACAATCAATCAACAAATACTTATATTTTTCATAAAAAAATGTTCAAATCTCTAGCCATTAGAGAAACGCAAATCAAAACTAAGATTTCATCTCACACCAGTCAGAATGGCAATTATCAAGAATACAAACAATACAAGTGTTGGCAAAGTTGTGGGGGAAAAGGCACACTCATACATTGCTGGTGGGACTGCAAATTGGTACAACCAATCTGGAAAGCAGTATGGAGATTCCTCATAAAACTTGGAATGAAACCACCATTTGACCCAGCTATCCCACTCTTTGGTCTATACCCAAAGGACTTAAAAGCAGCATACTACAGTGACACAGCCACTTCAATGTTTATAGCAGCTCAATTCACAATAGCTAAACTGTAGAAGCAACCTAGATGCCCCTTTTATAGATGAATGGATAAAGAAACTGTGGTATATATACACAATGGAATATTACTCAGCAATAAAAGAGAATAAAATTATGGCATTTGCAGGTAAATGGATGGAGTTGAAGAATATCATGCTAAGCGAAGTAAGCCAATCCCAAAAAACCAAAGGCCAAATGTTCTCTCTGATAAGTGGATGCTGATCCATTACAGGGGAGAGGACACAGGAAGAATGGACAAACTTTGGTCAAAGGGGATGGAGCATGGGGACGGTAAAGATGGTGGAATGAGATGAACATCATAGCCCTAGCTTCATGTATGACTGCATATATGTTGTGATTCTACATCACGTACAACTAGAGAAATGAAAAGTTGTGCTCCATCTGTGTACAATGAATCAAAATGCATCCTGCCATCATGTATACCTAAGTAGAATAAATAAATTTTAAAAAATCCAATATTCTACTTCTATTTCAGACTTTTAATAAAATAAAAACAGGGCTGGGATTGTAGCTCAGTGGCAGAGCGCTTGCCTTGCATGCGTGAGGCACCGGGTTCGATCCTCAGCACCACATAAAAATAAATAAATAAAGGTATTGTGTCCATCTACAACTAAAAAAATATTTTAAAAAATAAATAAATAAATAAATAAAAACACACATGCTGGCAAAAAAAGGAGATGAGTTCTGCTCTGGATTAGTTGTGAGGTCCTTCAGGTGCTGGTCAGAGGCCAAGGCCAGGTATTCAGATATGAAACCATAGGTGGTTTCATGTTGCACGGGCCTCAGGGCAGAGGGCTGACCTTCAGGGGACTCCTGTAGCTTGTGGGAGGGAGTGTGGAGAAGACAAGGGACAAAAAGAGACAGACTTAAGATGTCAGGGAGGGAAGAGTATGAGAGCATATTGAGTTTCACGAATCCACTGGATGAATGCAAAGGAGGCTGACAAGAAGCTAGGGGCTGAGAACCTCCTTCTATACTTGGCACCTGTGGTACCCCTAAGGAGCTCAGAGCTCAGGCCTTATGGTTTGTTGGAATGGATCAAATCTGGCTCCCTGGTGTCTGGGTGTGCAGTTCTGTTACACTGGCTAATAGAGGCACTATTTTATTCAATCTATGGTCTCAAAGGGCAACCTCACTCTGCTAGCCAAAGAGGCTTGAGTTCAAAGCTTGGTTATGAAGGGAACCCTGTGTCTTAATCCTATTCTCTTCCCTCTGAATGCATTTATATTTGGAGGCAATGACTAGTTTATGAACTGAAAAAACCATTTCACTGTGCACCTCCTGTGGGAGTGGCTGGCCAAGGAAGGGCACAGTGTGTGACAAACAACTCTTCCTCTAAAAACTTTCATGGGTTTGACTTTTGTCACCTGGTTCATAAGGTCTTCTGAGGACACTGAGCCACTTACTGGCCAGGCTGAGACCTGGAACAAGTGAAGAGAGAAGCATGGCTGTGTTGGACTCTCTCGTGGCTGAGCAAGCTACCGAAACTGTGCTCGGGCCCTCCTGCCCAATGCTCCGCCATTTTGACTTATGCTGCTCAGTCCTCTAAATTTAGGAGAGGAAAGAAATGAACAACCACCAAGAGAAACTACTCTTCTTACAATCTCCAACCGAGGCCCACTTACGTTCTTGTTTTTCTGGAACAGCATTCTGGCTTCCTCGAGTATGTACTGTTTTTCTTTGATGGTGTCTTCCATCTGCCCTGAGGCCGCCTGCCATTTCCTTGCAAGCCTGAAAATCCTGCGGTAGAGGCCAAGGACTTCCTGCCGGGTTGCTGTTGTCATCTCCAGACCCACCAAAAGACAAGAGGGAAAATTCACATAAAAATGCAATTTGACAGTAAGCAGCTAGGCAGATGTATATTTTTTAAAATCAAGATTTTTAATTACTCTAGAAATATTGCTCTTTTTCAACAGATCTGTTGTGTAGCACTGCCAGAATGGAATGGCAGAAAGAGTAGCAGACTAACTGACTTTGAACATCATCGCATGGCTGAGGGCTGCTCTACCATGCTGTATGTCCTGAGGGCCATTTTTACAAACATTGTCAAGACCAAAATTCACATTTACCATTCTTTAAAGCCAAGTGTTAATAGAGTATATCAGAAATGATACTTTTAGTGGTAAAATTACATCATAAACCTGAGTGCCTAGAAAACACATTTGGAATAACTGAATTTTCTAGTTAGGTGAGAACTGGTATTTAAAGCTTAGGTTGTGCACTCAAGTGCCTCCAGGTCCTGGCAGGCAATGTACATGAGGGTATGTGGCTAGATGGGGACAGTGGCCAACTGGACAGGACACACCCCTCTGAAAGGGGACAGTTGCTATTCAGCTCTAGCCAGCTGTTAACACGCAGAAACAAGGGCCTAGAGATGACTAATTTCCTTAGAGTTTAATAGGTGCAATCCAGATTTTCATAATTATGCAATTTCAAAACAAATTCATTATTTTTGAAAATGTGAGCACCATGCAGGTCAAATAATGACTCTGTAGGCTCAATTCCACCCAGAGGCTCTCAGTATATGACTTTGTCTCTTTTTTTGGAGGTCCAGAGGATGGAATCTAGGGCCTTGCATATGCTAGGCAAACACTCCACCACTGACCTACACCCCCAGACCTTTTTTGGGGGGATGCTACTGGGGATTGAACTCCGAGGTACTCAACCACTGAGCCACATCCGCACCCCTACCCCTTATAAAAATTTTTCATTTTGAGGGCTTGGGTTGTGGCTCAGTGGTTGAGCGCTTGCCTAGCATGGGTGAGGCACTGGGTTTGATCCTCAACACCACATCAAATAAATAAATAAAGGTACTGTGTCCATCTACAACTAAAAAAATATTAAATTTTTTTTTTAGAATTTTGAGACAAGGTTTTGCTAAGTTACCCAGGCTAGCCTTGAACTTGTGATCCTCCTGTTTTAGTCTTCCGAACAGATGAGATTCCAGGTATGTGCCACACACCTAGCAGGTTGTGACTTCTCTTTAGTTCATCATAATATTTTAGGAAATATTTCTCAAAATTTTTCATCTATTTTCTTGTCTAATTGTAAATTAGACAAAAAACTGAACTGTAAAACAATTATAAAATTGAACTGTAAAACAATTATAATTGAAAATCTTTCTGGTGATAATTTTAATTCCAGAGAGCGTGGCTAAATGAGAACTGACCTAAGTATATTCCCTCAAGCTAAATGAACTTTTTAAAGTAAAATCTCTGTCACCTGAAGCAGGAGGGTCGCAATTTCGAGGCCAGCCTCAGCACTTGGTGAGGCTGTACCCAACTTAGTGAGGTCCTATCTCAAAAATAAAAAATAAAAAGGACTGGGGATGTGGCTTAGTAATTAAGCACCCCTGGGTTCAATTCCTGGTAGTGCTTAAAAAAAAAATCTGTCACCTTTAAGTTATTTTTATCCTGAAATATTTCAGATACAAAAATGTATAATATAAGTCCTATAGTCACAACAAGCCTTAAACAGATTAGGTCTATACAGATGAAACTCTCAATCAGCCCCTTTCAAGTCACATTCCCCTTCCCCTCTTCTAGAAGGAACTGCTATCCCCAATGTTCTTTATTACTGTCCTAAGTATCTCTACACTTGACACTATATGGTATTGCTCTGCTACTTGCATTTTTTGTGCATCATATTTGCAAGATCTATCTGTGTTGTCACCTGAGCTCTAGTTCAGACATTCCCACTGCTGCAATTCAGTCCACTAATATATCCCAATATACTCTCTATTCTGTTAGAGAATAACAGAAGGGCATTATGCATTTCATTCTCTTTTTAACTTACACAAAAGCTTCAGCCTATTTAATATTTACATTTCTGCATCTAAAACTTCAGGGAAAATAGTAGGGGAAAATGTCCCACCAGTGGAAGGTTCTGCTTAATCAGACAGAACAATAAATATTGTATTGCCTTTGCCAGGGAACAGACAGGCTAGGGAGACCAGGGGGACAGATTTGGTGAGTAAGTAGCAGGCATTTGGACATGTCTTTATATGAGTCTTGGGTTTTCTTCAAACAGGCTGATCAGGATTGGGGAGTAGGCTGCTCACTGCCATTTAGGAACATGATCCATTTCCAGCCCCAGGAGGAGGCATGATACCTGGAGATGGTACCCATTAGGATGGTCCTAGGCTTACGGGAATCTGGGTGATGGGAGCTGTATATATCTAGAAGTTTGAGGCACCTTCAAGGAATTCACCTTACAGAGAATTTCTCTTTTAAAGATGATTGCCCCTCCTACTTACCCTGACCCTGTGTGACCTTTCTTGAGCAATGAGGAACAACCAAGGCTTAGCCATTAGATGAAAACCTTGAAAGCTCTACTCCACCCAAGGGAAAGGTTAAATGGATCAAAGTTATGTGCAATACCAATTCTGAAGTCCACGATGCTTCACAGAAAAAATGCTTAAAAGGAATTCATAAAAACCGAGAGAACATCATGCGTAATAAAAACCCAGATGAGATGACGACATTTTTCCTGGTAAGGAAACAGGTTTCTGAGTTTCTGGCTCTCCCTAAAACTCCATGGTTTCATCTGAAAATACGTGAGTCAGTTCCTGTGAGGGGCAGGAACGTCTATTAATGATTTCTTCACTTCCCTGTCATTAACAGACAAGGCTTCCTTAACTTGGAGACACTTGCCAATGAAAGTGAAGGTCAGGCACATTAAGATCTAGCACACTGCTCCAAAGCGTGACTTGAGTTAGTTTTCCTCCATTGCTCTAAGAACCATCCTTTAAACTCTGATCATATACCATAATCTGAAAACAGAAGTCCTGCAGTTAGGTTACTCAAGGGGATAAGCAATACTAACAACTGGTACTTAGAAGGACTATTTTCAGAACACATTAATTAATAGGAAAAGGGGGAGAGGTGATGTTTCTCTCTCTATCAGGTAACTCAGAAAATTTGAGTTCCAGATTTCCAGAGAGAAGGTTTTAAAGCTGTAGTTACTATTAAGTACTATCAATAAGTCTTGAGAATAAAGGCAAGAAAAAGGAAAGTGCATCTTTTTTCTTTTTTTTCCTTACTGGATTTCTTTCAGTTCTCTGAGGGAACCATGATCTTATCCATGCTGTTCTCTTTCCAGAAGGCTCTCCTCTGACCTCCTCCCTTTTACCTGACCAACCCCTGACACATTCTTCAGCTCCTCATGAAAACATGGATGACTCAGAAAATCCTTTCCCCCTTCTTACCTCCCACCCCAGCCACTCTTCAGGGTAGGTCTCTGTTGAAGGTTCCCATGGCTCTTAATATTTCTTCTTTGTAGCATTCATCACTCAATTACTGACTTGTTAATGTCTGTTTTCCCCCAGTGGACTCTAACCTTCATGGGGACAGTAACTACACCCAACTTATTCACAGTTGAATTTTCAGTACCTAGAAGGGTACATCATTGCTATACAACAAATGTTTGCTGAATAAGTGAAAATATCTCTAATATCTCTTGCTACAGAAAGCGTATGATTCTGGGCATGGAAATGGCCATTAAAAAAAAAAAACCTCTTTTGCTTTTGGTTTAGTTTTGTCTTTGTTCTAAGAAAACAATTCATTTATAAAATCTGCCTTTTCCCAAGGAGATTTTCTCTGCATGGTGTTAGTGGCTTGAAATCAACATTTTTTTCTTCTCATATTAATTCAAGTCTAGGTAGCCCCTCAGTGGTGTCAGAGGTCAGCTGGGTACAATGGGGTCTGCTGGGAGAGTTCCTTCAGCAATACCAGTTGTTTAGAAGACCATACTTGAACTGCAGTCTCAATTGGCCATGAAGTCTATTCTTACACAATTTTTACAGTTCAAGTTTTATAATTTTTACTTTGAGACTGACACTTCTTAAAACTCTTTTTTTTTTTTTTTTTTTTCATTTCCTTAACCCCTAAATCTCAGAATGAGGAAAGATAGAAAATATGAGGTGAGCCTAGCAGGAAATGTAATTGGAAGTTGGCTTCTTTTCTTAAAATCACACCTCATGTATGAAGAGTGCCGAGAGGCAGTTCACTACAGAGTGCCCGCCATGTAGAGAAGGTGCTGCTGCTAGTGTCTGGCCTCTGGTCCTAGCTGGGAGAAGTTTCCCCTAATGCAGGTGCCCTGAAGTCTGTTTGAGGAGATGATTCTAGATCCAACATATTTAAAATAAAAAAATAACACACACATGTGTTAATTGTGATTATTTTAATGTATCTTAGAATAGCCCACTAAACACATTATTTCGAATCTGTGTGATACAGAGCTTGCTCTAAAGAAATGTATTATCAAAATTTTTAAGGTGGTTTAAAATACAGGAAAATAGCAAAAAAAAAAAAGATGAACAGTAATAATTCTGAATTACAGAAGCATGGGCACTATACTCTAAGGCACCTGCTGTAGCATGTTTTGGCGGTGGGGGGGGGGGACACAGCCTTCCACTTAGGATGACTCTTTTCTGCTACCTGCCTCACCTCACCAAGTAGACACCTATTTACTATCCAGCTTTTCCAGAGCACCTTTCCCCCTATACCTATCATGGCTCTTTTACAGTTATATCATTGTGTGTGTGTGTTTAATATAGGGTCTCCAAACTCCTGGAAGGCAGGGACTGCTCATTACAGTAATGATATTAAGAGCTACACTGCTTTGTATTTACTGTGTGCCAGACATTCCACAAGGTGCTTTACAAATATGAACCCCATAATCATCACAGCAATTCTATAAGGCAGGTGCTCCTATTATCTTCATTTTACAAAGGAGGAACCCGATGCAGAGAGATTAAGTAACTTGTCCAAGGTCACAAAGCTAGTACTAGTCAGGGCCAGAATTCAAACCCAGAGCCTGGGTATGCTTTTAATCACTACATGGGTAGCTCCATCTCAATAAATGTTGGATATGTCCTAATGGCTTAGCTTAGCCAGTGGAAAAAAGAGAGCTACACAGTTCTATTCCCTTCCTATACAAAGAGCAAATAAAGCAAATTTTTTGTATCTTGATATGAATTACAATAATCTTTTATAATAGTTCTCATATATTGTCTGCCCTGCAGGTAACTGCCCTTCAATAATTATGGTACACAAGGAGGTTGTGCACTTGGCTAGAACGCTCTGTTCTCCTGTTCCCTGTGGTAACTCTGTCCCCTGAGTCCAAGGGGAGCTGACATCACAGGAAAGAGACCACGGCAGGGGCTTATTCCACTGCTACCACCCTGCAGGCTTTAACTCTTCCCTCCTAGGGACCCATCCATTCATCTACTCAGTGTTTACTGGGTGCCCACACACGCCGGGCACATGTGGGTCTTAGAATACAGTGATAAACAGGCATTCGTGTCCTCCTAAAGCCTATGCTGTAGTGGCAGAGGCAGATGATATGCAAGAAACACAAAGAATTTCATCTGATAGATGATCTGAATGAAGAAACAGTAATGTTACCAATGAGCAGAAATCAGTTATTTTGGGTTGCCAGTGACATTTCACTTGGGTCCAGATTGGTGTGGAAGAGCCTAACAGTGGGAAGAGCTAAGGAGAGAGCACGGCAGAAAGAGGGAACAGCTGGAGCAAAGACTTGGAGGTGGGAAACAACTTCAATGGCAAATGCCAGCAAGAGTGTCCAGAGGAGGAGGCTGCAGGTCAACACATTCGGCACCAGTCGAGGCGGTGGGCCTCAGAAAGGAGTTTGTAGTCCAAAAGGAAAAGGAAGATGCTGGTGGATTCAATCTAAGCAAAGTGTACCAACACGGTGTGCTTTACATCTTTTAAAATGTGCTGCAATCAAAGCATATCATAACCACTTATGATTTCATCACTCTTATAGACGCTAAAACAGGAATCTGGCTCAGTGCCACCTAACTAATTGACAGGATCAAAGGCAGGACGATTGTTTCTCTATCTGACCACAAGCTTTTCCCTGCTTTTATTTTGGAGTCAGTAATGGAACTCACAACATGCAGCGATCCGTCTGAAAAATAAAACTAAACACCCACTAGCCTTTCCACTTGCTGTTAAGGGTGTAAGTACAGTGAGAGGGCCTGGGGATGCCCCAAGAACCTGTTCTATCAGGCACACACCCAGGTGCAGGGTATGTCCAATCCAGTTTTATAGGATGTCAGTTAAAAGACCTGTGACAACCAGGGGCTGCATTTAGTTCACCTTTTTTTCCCACCTCTGGAACAATTTCCTCCATCTTTGGAAAGACCATTACAACATGAACACTTAGAAGTTTAAGAGCAGAGATGAAAATTCCCTTTCTCCAGATGAAATTTATAGAAGTATGACTTTGGTCTCAGGAATGTCCAAATTCCAAACGCTGGACTCTCAGGAGGCTTTGCCTTCCACTGAAGAAAAAAAAAAAAGTATTGCAGTACAAACAAGAGAAGGGACAGAAAAAGACCAGGGAAATTAACCCTGACACTTAAGCCCCAGGAGGTGAAGGGAAAGACCTCTTTCCATTCTTTGAAGAAAGACCTGACTGAGGATGAAATTTTTATTTTTTCTCAGCACAACTAATGACCATAGTTGAAATCTGTCTCAAGTACCTCATGATTTTTGGTGGGGCATGGGGGAGATTGTGAAATCCACCCAAACAAAATCAGTCTCATGACTCACTGCATCGGTGGCACGTCCCATGGCCTGCTGGCTGGCTGCTTAGATCTGGGGGCTCTTTCTTCTTGCCATATAAAGGCTCCATCCCACATGACTGAACTGTACTTTCTTTGCCTATCTGCTGCTTCTCATCCTTTGGTTTCCATTACTTCAGGGTGAGGGTGCCTTTTAATGCCAAGACTGGTCAGTATCCCTACTATGTGCAGTCTTAGCATCTCCAGCTTGCCCCTATGATAATGTTCATCCTACTGTTAGACTTCTATTTGACCTACCTTTCTTCTTTTATTGTGTGTGTATGTGTGGGGTTGAGGGGAGGAGGGCTGTGACTATTTCATCCACTACACTTTTATGCCTGGTACATAGTGGTAGTATGAAAAATATTTGTTGGAAGAATAAATTTGTGCATATGAAATGCTCATCAGCAATATCCATTCTCACGACTATATTTAGATCAGGTTTCCCAAATGAAGATCCCAGAGCACTTTAAAATACGAATTAACTCTTGCAATGGTATTTTCAAGAGCTGTGGGAGTCAGGAGAAAAAACTGAAAACTCAGTGTTATTTAGAGGTGGAGGAAGGCTCTATCAGTTCCATCCAGGGCCGCATAAAATACACAGGTATGATGTAATCCTCACTTATTTTAAGGCTAGTTAGGGTTTGCCAGCTGGGCTGAAATGTTTTATGTTTCTGAAAAATTAGAACAAAAAATTTGGAAAAATGGGGTTCTGATACTTCTTTCTTAAAAAAAATGGGGGAGCTGCGGAATAAAGCCCATTACAACCAATGATCAGAGGTTAAAACCAATCCAGGGAATTGTAATTTAAAGTGTTTATCATTTGGAAAACTTCAATGGAACTGAAATGCTCTGGTCAATGCTAAAGCAATCAGACTTTCTTGCCCTAAGTAGCAGAGAACACCCATCTTGGATTTGGGCATAAAAATTTTTCTACATGTCTTAGCATATAATACCAAAACATGAATTTATAGGCTCTGGGTAGACAAAGCTAGGTTTGAATCCTGACTTTACTCTGGAATGGGCAAACTATTAACCTTCCTGAGCCTCGAATTCTTAAAATGTACTACAAAATTATTCATGAGATATTTTATTAAAACACTTAGCACTATGACTTAAAGGCACAAATTACCTGAAGAAGAGGAAATAAAGAAGGAACAGTGAGGCCTCTTGTATCTATGCCATGCTTTGTCTACAGAGAGGGGAAAACTAGTGTGTGGCCTGTTGGTGAATTTATTGCTTTGTGGTAGAATGGATTTTCCTAAAGCTGTTTCCCTCTGATCATTAATAATCCCTGTACAGTAAAGGGCTATTGTTCTTCAGTATGAGTAAATAACCTTTTGGAGACACTGCTTGTCTTCAGGCAACAGCACGTACTTCTTACTGGAAATATAGTGCAGGTGCCAACACCACAGGCATGACCAGGCTTTCCTTCCTATTTTTCTTCCTTTATCTCTTACTCCTTGCTTATCCTTTGGTATGCTTTTCTCCTACATCTGTTATACTTTCTACTTCTTGGCATACACCAGTATCCTATATAATAGCATAGTTACTAAAATCAAATAACCTTCAAGTGAAACTGTGCCCCACACACCTATAGTCCTCTGCCTTCCTTCCCCTCCATCAATCAACAGAAACACACACACACGCAGACTTGTTTCCTGTCCTGGATTCAGTTTTTGGTTACTAGAATTCAAAAAGGGAAGTGTAATGCCATGCACTTTTGCAAATCTCAGGTTGTGATTGTGGGTGTACTTCATCCTACCACAGCTATTCTCTGAAACAGCATTTTTTTTTTTTTTTAAATGCAGAAAGTGATGAGAATATGGTGTGTCAGAGATTGGGGGCAGGGAGGAAAGGTACTTTCATTTTACCTAAGAGAAATGAAAGTCTCTGTAAAATGGCAAATTTTTAGAACAAGGGGCAAAACTGAAGAATCTGAAAGATTTCTATAGTAACTATCCCAAATAAGATCAAAGGAGGCAAACATACCCATTCTAAATACAGATGCCCCTCCACTTGGTCCTGATAAATTTGTCATAAGTTGAAAACATCTTAAGTAGAAAATGCATGTGATGCACCTAACCTACCAAACACCACAGCTTAGCAACACAGCACACTGTGAAGTATTGGTTGCTCACCTTCATGGCCCGGTGGGAGTTGTGTGTGGCTAGCAGTGGCTGCCCTGCATCGGGAGTACTGGATGACATATTGCTAGCTCAGGAAAAGATCAAAATCCAAACATATATCACTTTCCCACCATTAAAGTCAAGAAATCCTAAGTTAAACCATCATTCAGCTGGGATTCACCTGTGTATTCCATCAGCACTGGAATGCACAAAAGATTATACTTGTGTAGGGGAACTCCAATCAGGCCACTGTAACCAAGCTACACCAACCAATAGACATACAGGCTATTTACTCTGTAACCAAGATATATCAACCAATAGATATACAGCTATTTCTCCTTTTAGAGATAGAAATTCTAAGTGAATATCAAGTCAGTTCAAAAGAAATAGGATATCTAGTTCCTTATCAGCACTGGGGGGGGGGGGACGACTAGGAATTGAACCCAGGAGGATTCTACCTCTGAGCTACATCCTCAGTCCTTTTAAAAATATTGTGAAATAGCATCTTGCTAAATTGCCCAGGCTGGCCTTGAATTCTCCATCCTCCTGCCTCAGCCTCCCAAGGCAAAAGCATGAGCCATCATGTCAGCTTCGTATCAGCATATTTGAAGAGACACAGACAAGATGAGGGTCAGTCAGAGGTGGTGAAAACCAGTTACCAGAAGTAGGTGGTGTCAGAGAAGTATAGGACAGGCTGGAATCAAGCCAATGCTGAAGATCAACCAGTCATTCATAACTCCCAAGCCAGGGTTTTCAACCTTTCATAGCAGCTAAGGAAGTTAAGAGAACTAAAACATTCATCTAAATTCCTGCTTTGTGATAATTTCCTTAGAAACTGGATTAGGAAACTGATAAAAGGATTAGATTACATTAGATACAGCTGGAACTTTTTAGCAACTAACCCTAGATCCAACCATTCAATAGAAAACATCACTCTGCACAAGGGACCATGGCTTCCGAACATTTTCCAATCCACTACCAAATGAGTAACTTTTCTTATCTGTAGAAGCACCTCAGCTCCTTACTAGATTAAGTCCCTTAAGAGTAGGAGCAATGATAGTCCATTTTTATGATATGAATGACAAACAGCCATAGTACACTTAAGCTCCTCCAGTTTCAGCACTGATCAACAGAACTTTCAGTGATCAAACTGTTCTGTCTGAGCCTGGTGCATGCCTGTAACCCCTCCTACTTGGGAGGATGAAGCTGATCAAAGCCAGCTCGGGTAACTGAAGAGGGACTCTGCCTTCAGAACGGGACCCTGTCTTGTTCTGTCTGCCTCATCCAATAGGATAGACATCAGCCGTGTGTAGCTACTGAGTGTGTGAAATACAGTGTGACTGAAGACTTGAATTGTTATTTTAAAAAGTCACATGTAGCTAGTAGCTACATATGGACAGCATAGCTCTAGACCCAAAATTGCAATCAAATGCCCACAGGGGTCTGCCAGGTACTGGAAGGAAGAAGAGGCCTTTGGCACACTTGAGGAATAAGTCAGACAATTCTTCAGCTTTAGCGGACTTGCGTGTAGGAACCTCTAAGAACCTCAGGCTAGTGTTAGATTATTTGATTTTTCAAATGAAGTTGAAAAATCTGGATTTTGATGTCCAATTTTTAAATGGTGTCACGTTAAAGAATTGATATTACTTTGTGGGCCCAAAGATATGTTTGTAGGCAAAATGTGTCTTGCCATTTTGCAACTTCTAATTTAGGCCAACCCTTTTAGCTCAAAGGGCCATATCCAAGGCCACTCTGCTGGTTAGCGGCAGATTCAAGATTGAAACCTAGGCCTTCTGATTCTTCTTCTGATACCCTTTCTACTAGATTATGAGATGGAACATAATTGTGATGATGTTAGCAGTAACAGCAAAAGCTACTGAATACTATGGCTGATAACATATTAACTTTGTGTTAGAACCACATGGTATACTCTATGGGCAAGGCTCTGTACTACAAGTCAGGAAGACACAAAGATGAAATAGTCCAAGAGAAAGACAGACATGTAAATAAACATTTATCAAAGAAGTCACCTTTTCTATAATGGACACAAATTACCTGTGCATAAGTCCAAAAGCACTGACAGCTGGGAGAGAAAGGAAGGATTTGAGCCAGACCTTTGAGGATGCATCTCATATCATGAGGGTGGGTCCCATTATTCCAGTATATTAAGGGGGACTTCTTCTTTTATCTTTGAAGTCTTGTCCATATTAAGTCTCCTTTATTGGTCTCTCCCTCTTTGGGTAATCTCTAATTGTTACAAGCCTGAGGAGTTTGGGCATCTTTCTCTTTTATCTCTACCTTCTTCCTAGTTGATTTAGAAATAGATGGCACTCCCTCCCCCCCATATTATCTCCAATTACTACTTTCCCCCTAACTTGAATATCTAACTTCTCTCAACATCTTCATCTGAATTGTTAATACATTTTTCATACTTAGCTCCCTTCAGGAGAACTTACAACATTCTTTTCCAAACTGTTTTCACTTTAGGAGTGATCCCTGGTTCCACCCTCTCCCACACACTTCACATCCAACTGGGAAGCAAGTCCTGCAAGCTCCAAAATTACTCTCCATCTATTTCTCTTCATTTCCACAGTGAAGGCCTTTTCGACACTATTGTCACCTCTCCCTTGGCTTAAGGCAACAGCCTCTCAACAGGTCTATCATTCTCTATCCAGCAGGCAGAGTGATTTTTTAAAATTATTCTTTTAGTTGTCGATGGGCCTTTATTGATTTATATACGGTGCTGAGAACCGAACCCAGTGCCTCACACACGCTAGGCGAGCGCTCTGCCACTGAGCTATCACCCAGCTCAGCCAGAGTGATTTTTTAAAAAATGTAAATCAGGTCAGGTCACTACCCTTCTTAAAATCCGTTGGTAACACAAAAGCCAAATCCTTGCCTTGGGCAAAAAGGTTTTGCCAATTCTCCAACTTCATCACAGAACACTGCCCATTTCTGCTTCAACCACGTGGCCCTCCCACAGGCTCTTTCCTCCACCTAGAAAGCGCATTCTCTATCTTCCTTCTTGGATTCTCCCCACACCGTGACCTCCTGACAGTCTCACCCTATGCAGAGTAGCCCTCCCACTATATTCCATCCTTGCACCGGTCTTTTGGAGGGCATTTCTCACTTGCTGATATCTTCTTTATTGATTTACTTGTAACACCTGCACTAAAATGTTCTCAAGTTTGTTGATCAGGGAAGTATGACGCTGACTCTCAAGTGTCCTAGAAAGTCTCGGTTTCCGTACGGGAGCTACTTTAGGTCGACCTTCCTAAGCCAGGCGCCTCTCGCCTCCGGAACTGCCTCCACCATCTCGCATCTACATTCGGGGATCCAAAAGGTTCAGAAAAGTCTCAGAGAGACCCCCAAACCAGGCCTCTCCTTTCTTGGCCCATTTCCTGGAGCCAGGTCCCCGAGGCTAGTGGCGATGACACCAAGCCGCCCTCGCGAGGCTGGGGTCACACAGGCGCGTCTCCTAGCGACGCCGCACCCGCACCCCCACGGCATCCCTGCCTCTGGGGAGCCAACCCCTTCCCCCGGTTCCCGGCGCCAGGAGTCAGAGTCTCCATCCTTTACACTCACTCTGCGTCAGTCCTACCTTCCCCCACCCACAGGAGCGCCGCAGCCCCTGGCTGGCAGGGAGGAGGCGGCGCCAGGAGCTTTGCAGAGCGGTGGCCGACCGAGCTCCGGCAGGTCGGGTAGGACAGGCCGGACCAAACCACCGGGAGGACTAATGTGGGAGCACGAGTCCCAGGTCAGGGGCAGTCTCGAGCTTTCCTAAACTTACAACTCTATCCCTTTCTTCGCCGAATCCAACAATGTAGCCAATCTCATACTCTTTCTTTTTTACCTTTCCCCTCTTTCGCTATCCTGCTCCCCCATTCCAGTCAAAAAATGGTCCAGCCCAGCTCCTTCTAGCCCTCCCTTCAGGCGGTACGTCTTTGCCCTTACTTGGCTATGGCTTCGTACGTCTTTGCGTACGTCGTGACGTAATTTTCCACCGGTTCCCTCCCCGCCTCTCTCCCATTCTCCCTCCTGGAGCTGGCGGCCGGCGGGGTTACCGGAAGTGATGATGCAGGAGGCGATGGAGGGGGCGGGGCTTCGGGCGGTCGCCGCCGGTGGGCCGCAGATGAAGAGGAGGCGGCGGCAGTGGTGGAAGAAGAGGCGGCGGCGGCGGGGGTAGGGAACCTGGAAACGCGAGCGGGGATGGTAGGTGGTTTGGACCCGCCGGGCCGCCGTCGTTTCCAGAAAGGGTTTGACTGGAGGAACCTCTGGAGCAGCTGTGAGTTTGGGGAGGGGGGAGTTGAGGAAAAGGGGGGAGCATTGAGAGATGCAGGGGCGGGGGTTGGGTTCCTTCGAGAAAAGGAGGGTGGAAGGGGAGGAGTGGAAATCAGCGCCTTGTCTGGACTGGTCCCCCTGGAAGAAGAGGCTGTGAGGGGAGCCTGTGGCGTGTCAGCCGCAGGGCTCAGAAAACTTGCCTACTGTCCCTGCCTCCCACCGCCAGCACCCCTCAAACCAGGGCCTGGGGGTCTGGGGCCGGAACTGCCCTGGAGGAGGTGCAGACTCTGGTCCTAAGTCCCGGGTAAGCGCTGTGAGGTAGGAGCCCAAGGAAGAGACGGTGGGTGAATCTCCAGCTCCCTCCGCCCTCATTTCCCTCCCCACCCCCATCCTTCTTTTTAATCGTTAACAGCCCCGGAATTAAGGGGCTCAGACCTGAAGGCCTTTCTGTGCACCTTTGCTACGAACGATAACCATCTGTGCCTGAGGTAATGGGGCTGGAGGCTTTGCCTGTATCCTGTATAGGAAGTGGGACGGGGTGACAAATGTATTGTTTTTTCCAACCCCCCTTCCCCCCCATACACACCCCTCGTTTCCACTTTGATTTTCTGTGGCCGAGTGTCAACCGTGGTCCCCCCTCCCCCGCCTTTATGGCACTTAGTATCTTGGTTACCTCTTCTGAATTTGGTGTTCAGCTTCTATCCCAGATCTTAAGTGCAAGCTTTGTAATACTTCAGTCACAGGCTGTGCATTGGGAGTACTTCTCAGCGCCTTGTAGCTTCCTATTATAATGAGCAATTTCTTTTATGAATAGTGGAATTCCAAAGCCCTTGCAAGGAATCCTAAATGGCATCATAGCCCAGGAATCAAGGTCTCTTGCTCTAAATACTTTATGTGTGAGGAATTTACATGTTGTCAACTCTTTCCAAAATGATTTGATGTTAGGCTAATTCTGGATTTCTCTGTTTCTCTCCACCCACACTTCATGATGCACTTCAGAGAACAGAAAACCCCATATTACTTTTTTGTTTCTACAATTGGACAATGGCTCTTTTATCTTTTTCTCCATTTGTGTCTGGCACACACGTCTTCAGTGACACAATCGAATTGTGCTGATTTTCATCTTATTTATTTAGATGATTCTTTGTGTATAGGTGGTCTTAAATGAGACATTGTGATCTGTTCGGTTTTATTGTAAAGAATACTACAAACCAGTAATGGGTATGAAAGAAATGTTTGGAGAAAGCAAAGAATAACTGGAAAGAAATCTTTGATAGTTGTTAAAAAAAAAAAATCAAGTAGCACTCCTCTAGCCTGTCATGTGGATTTCAGAGTGAAGTGTAATGATTCTTGTTTTGGTGTTGGTCTATGTTTGTATGTTTGTTTTTAGAAATTCTCTGTTGAATCTGAAACTATCTTCTTAAGAACTTTGATAGAGCCTAAATTGTAGATGTCCTTTGATTAAAAGTATGTATACATCCTGTCCCTCTGTAACTGTACTTGATATGCATATTGCTAGAAGAATTATCATAGCAGATGTTCTTCTGATGCTGGAAAGAGAATCCCATTCTATTTATCAAGTCTTTCAGGCCTGATAAAACAGAATGCTTAATGCCTTGATTGTACAACTAACAGTGTGCTTAGATGTTTCATGGAAATAATGACAAAAGAATGACTACTGTTCTTACCTTAATAAATTTGGAGCCTAGCTTGCCATTGAATGAAAAGTCCAAAATTCATTCATTCAACAAACATTTACTGACTGGCTCCTAAGCGCTAACCAGTGTTTTAGGCACTGGTTGTACAAAGGTGAACACAAGCATAAAGTCTGCTCTGTCATGGAGCTTAATTGGAGTGGGGGTGGGGATAGTGAGATAGTACATATCGAATAAATCTGATTTTGATTAAGTGCTAAAGAAAATGAGTGTTGTGATAGAAAATGTTTGTAATGTAGTCAAGAAAGATCTTGCTGCTTCTTTTTTCTTTTTGGAACTGAATCCAGGGGCACTTTACCACTAAGCTGCATTCCCGTTGCTTTATTTTTTATTTTGAAACAAGGTCTTCAGGTTGGGCCTTGCTAAGTTGCTGAGGCTGGCCTTGAACCTGTGATCATCCTATGTCAGCCTCCCTAGTTGCTGGGATTGCAGGTGTGTGCCACCACACCTGGCTTCAAGAAAGATCTTTCTGAGGTGACACTTAAGCTGAGCTTAAAATAAAAAGCCTGCCATGAAAGTTAAGGGAAGATGCCTTCCAGGTTCAGGGAACAGTTAGTGCAGAAACTAGCTGGAATGAACTTGGCAAGTTCTAGGGACTGGGAAGAAAGGGGTAGAAGGAAGGGGAAGGGGGCAGTAATAGCCAGAGTTTAGGGAGCAAAGTGTTGAGTGAAAAGAAAGAGAGAAGCAGAAGTAGGGCTCAGGATAGGTCGACAAAATAAGAACAAAAATGAGGAGGAAACAGATAATGAAGCTCCTTTTGGATTAAATCTGTTATCTTTCTAAGGGTCTTATCATTTACTGTTTTTACAGGTTCTGTTGTACAAAAAAGTCACCCTGCTGAGAGTGGGAGAGGAGAAGACAATGGTCTCCTGGGTCTTGTCCTTTTTTTTTGGTACTGGGGATTGAACTCAGGGGCACTCGACCACTGAGCCACATCCCCAGCCCTATTTTGTGTTTTATGTAGAGACAGGGTCTCACTGAGTTGCTTAGCGCCTCGCCATTGCTGAGGCTGGCTTTGAACTCGCGATTCTCCTGTCTCAGCCTCCCAGAGTGCTGGGATTACAGGCTTGCACCACTGTGCTCGGCTCACCTGGATCTTTTCTGACAGATTAATCTCTGAGCTACAGTGGGATGTTTAATTGAGGACATACTTGATGTGTGCTAGTATATGAATCTTCCATCTCTGTGAATTCAAGGTTGAAGGATTGGGCATGTGTTAATATATGCCCCATTGGTCTACAAAGAAGACCATGAAGATCGAAGTTTCAAGCTGTTCTTTTGTGGAGAGGGAGATTTATGTTGCAATAGTTCCATTCTTGTCTGGTCCTTCTGATGACTAATAACACACAGCTGAGATGTAGGTTGTTACTAAAAGTTCACTCAATGGATTACATGAGATGATGACCATTGTAGGGCTCATTTCCACTATGTTGGCATCTTTGGGTTGGCACATAACCAAGTCCTTTTGTTGGGGGCATTCATCTTAAATAGTGTACTGCTTTGGAGCCTCACCTTGACAAGGATTGTCCACTTGAGAGGTCTAATCAAGATTTCTCCTTGATTTGGCCCTTTTAAGCCATACCACAGTGGGCTGAAACAGAAAGAATATTCTTTTTTCTTCTTTTGAACTTTACAACAGTGACCAGTGTGTTCTTTGAGTCAGCCTTGGAGCCAGGCAGTTAAAAGATTTAAATGTTGCTTGGGCTATTTGTAGTAAACTCAGTATTAGAAATGTTAAATAAAACTTTTTAGTGTTTGGGAAAGATGAATAAGAAATTAAGGACTTGTCACCTGTTTTAGGTTCTAGTATTCTGATAGCACCTATAGATGGTTGTCAGAATGAACTTGAATGGAGCTTTCTGGGTTAGTTGGGGGGTGATGAAGGGATGCAGCAGAACCTGGTACTGAATTACTGAGTTCTGACGTGAATGCAATGAGAAAATCTTAGCAAGCAAATGACTAAAGTGAACAGGTGGGGCCAGGCAAACAGTAGACTCCACCCTCCGTACTTTGAGTAGCTCAAAGGAGTGGACAACTAGTAGTAATATATGCAGACACACACACATATCCACATGTACATATATGTTTATGTGCATACATTTATATATGTGTGTACATAGGTAAACGTATGCATATAGATACACACCTATGTATATAGGTATACACATATGCACATACATACACATATTTGACTATACATTTGGTTTGGCCCAGGTTTTTTTTTTTTTTTTTTTTTTTTTTTTTTTTTTTTTTTTTTTTTTTTTTTTTTTTTTTTTTTTGTACTGGGGATTGAACTCAGGGGCACTCGACCACTGAGCCACACCCCCAGCCCTATTTTGTGTTTTATGTAGAGACAGGGTCTCACTGAGTTGCTTAATGCCTCGCCATTGCTGAGGCTGGCTTTGAACTCACGATTCTCCTGTCTCAGCCTCCCTAAGTGCTGGGATTACAAGCGTGAGCCACCGCGCCCGGCTTGGCCCAGGTTTTGAACTTTATTTTGTGTGTTCATGCTGGGCATAAAATGCTACATCCAATGGGTTATTAAGCAGTCCACTATTCATCTTCATTTCAATGGTTTATTATAACTCAAGTATGAAAATATCCTGTAGGCTGTAACTTCATCAGCCAGTTTGAAGACTGGTGGCTCTTTTCTAATTTTTGAAAGGGGGTGGATGGGTAGGAGGGGACTTGAACACAGGGAGAAGCCATTGACTCCTACATTGGCCACTAATTGTGTTTGGAGAAAGAATCTGCATGTTTGGAGCCTTGGAGCTAGGCTGGCGTCTTAACATAGGGTACCAGTGAATTTGTTTCTTAAACATTGGATGTTTTTATCCAAACTTTGGGCAGACTCTTCTGAAAGATGTACACCTAAAAAGTCAGCTGACATCACTTGCTGTTGGAGTTGTGGGTAAGTGGTTTTGCATTGCATTAGATGACTTAAAGTTAATCTGATTTTGTTACTGTTTTGATATATGTTCTGCAGTAAGGAGAGTTAATTGTACACTGGCTGCCAGTTGTTTTGAGGTGAAGAAGTGGTAACTCAGATTGAAACAATGGTAATTATGTGGTAACTCCTGTTTCCCCAGCTCTTAATAACTTACAATTACCTCTTTGTGTCTGTTTACAGATGTTGATACCAGTGAACCAGGATCAGTTCTTCCTAATGTTGGGACAGTGTTCGGAGTCCTTTGCACACCAGGGTCAGTTGAGTTAGTGTCCTTTAGTTCAAATCTGGTTTTGCTAGTTGTTCTGTTTTTCTAGGTGGTAGAGGGTCCTATTTCTTTTGGGACAAAAAGGAGATTTTGAGGGGAATAGTGGATAAAAAGTAGAAAGTGACTTAAACTCTAAATCTCTGAAGTTATGGTATGCTGCAAGGAGAAAACAACAGGGGGAAAATGCCAGTTATCTTCTTTAAGGTGTGTGCAAATGAGACCTCATTTTAGTACCATAAATCAGAATAGGGAAACTCAGTAAATTGGTGTTGAGGTAGTGACTAGCACTTGTTGTGACAGAGTAAGTCAGTGCCAAACATCTGGTTACCAGCCTGATTGCACAGATAGGTAGACATGTAGATGACTCCTCCTGCCATCCAGAGAGCTTGGCCTTGCCCAGGTGTGTCCTTTGGGCTGTGCTGCACTTCTGGGTTTTGAGCTGAATTGCATCATGGGAGCCTAGATTACATAGCTTTGGGAAGCATCATCCATGTTCTGGTTCTGCCCTGTCTTGCTGGAGGACTAAACCTCAGGACCTAGCACGTGGAAATTATCCTGTGATGAGACCTATAGATACAAACCAGAATTGATGATTGAGGAGCTTGGATAGCACCACTGCACCATATAGGACTTTTCATTTTGGGGGAGAGTTTAGCTTTTTGTAGCCATTACCTTCCTCTCCGCCTCTTAGTCTAGGATATAGTGTTGGAAGGACCTGGCTCCTTATTTTAATAATAGATTGCTTCCACACTATCAATTGGAATTTGTCTATACCTTTTAACTCTGTTTTGTTCATGAAGGTTTGGACCCTCCATTGTTGGCCTTAAGTGGACTGCAGGGTGACCTCTAACTTTGATTCTGAACAAGACTCAAGTTGTAGCATTTACTTTATTGAATACAGTTAATTCCACTTTCTCAAGTTTAGGAAGAAACAGGAAAAAGTCAGACCCTTACAGAACCTTAGGATATTTATTGTGACATTTTTGTACAAGTTGAGCTTTAAGAATCCCTCTTTGTGACCATTGCTGGAGTATGCTTGAGGCAGGAATGAGGGGATTTTACTTTCTTCCTTCCATTTTACCTCACTGCTTGATTCTGAAAAAAGTATTTGTCATATTGTATATTGAGCTTCCCTATAAAATTTCAGTTGAACAAAATGTTCTGAAGCTTAAAACAGATTGAACAGCAGTGACTTTAGTGGAAAAACAAATCAAGAAAGTTCTAGAGCCATCTCAGCACTAATTCTTATCCCCTCTTAGTCTGTGTAGACATTCAGTAGAGTTTGAGTCTAAGTAAATCCTTGGTTGGGTTATTTACCTAAACATTTTGTCACAAACTATTAATCTTCTAGATAGGAGTCCTTACAGTGTGGCATATGTGAAGCAAATTTATTAATGACTGACAGGGTGAGAGCTCCCTGGTTTAGAGAGGTTGTGGATACTTACTTGGAGAGCTGGCTTTTCCTCATAATATCACTGAAAGTTATCACATTACATTTAAAGAGGAGTTGAGGCTTTTTTTCACTTTAAATCTTAATCTAATGAGCATGCTTTAGAGAAGGCCTGTGCAAAATATTGAACCATATATAGTACTTCCTTTTCCCAGTGACCTGCTCTGGAATCTGAACAGGAAAATGCAGGTATACCTATTGACAGAATAGCTCTGTGGAAGTAACCACAATGAATACTCTAAAAAAAAATTTTTGTGAAGCAAGTTTGGTTTCAATTAAGCACTTGCTATATATACACTGGTTACTACCTCAGGGGAGAGAGAGAAGTTTGGGATACCCCTTCAGGGAGGGTGCTAGTCCTCTAACAGCATGAGTCTTAGGTGGCAAGATGAAGGGACGTGCTGGAAGTTTTATGCCCTGTAAAGGGGTATTTTTCCCACTTGTGATGATGTCTGTCTTTCTTGGAAGTAGAATTGAGGAGTGAAAAGGTAATTTGATGAATGCTCTCTGTCCATCTCTAAGAATGTTTCCATGGCTCTCTTGTCTTAGCAAATTAGTTTTTCTTAGACATAAATTGTCACTTGTCCAATCATTTACTCAAAATAGTTGATTATAAGTTATGGCTATGGGTTGGAGAATTCTGCTTGGGGTTTACAAATCTTAGAGAAAAATCTAAAGGCTTTTCAGGAGCCATTAAGGTAATTCTGTTGAGGGGGAGAATTAGGTATAGGAGAGACCTTTGTAAGAATAGAGTTGTAGAGGAAGGTATTATGTCCAGGGCATAGCGGGAAAGAGACCTATTCTCAGTGGTCCAGCTGGGAAGGGCTAGAAAATACTAATAATGGCACTTACTGAGGGAACAGTGAATAGGGACTCATGAGATGCCATTTACTAGAGATCTGTGGAATTGTGCAGTATACTGGCCCTGACCAGGGCCCTGACCACAAATCTTCTCTCCCCTAACAAGAAGGTGTGTTTCTGCTTCAGAGAGAAGCGTGCAGGGATGCAGTTGTTGGTTTGATTAGCTTGGTCTTCAAGATTGACTAGTCATTCATGATGGTCTGCTTATGGTGTGCTGGCTTTCTCTTTTAGATTTCTGTCACTTAGGACTTTATTTTCACAAATCAGAAGTTGGTTAAGATGGGAAAATATAATGTGTCTAGGTCTGTTAGGGCTTGGGTAAGAGTGCATAAGGAAGAGAACAGTAGGTGGTGGCTGTTGTCATGTAACCATCTCTGTGATTCAGAGCAAACAGGTAAACTCCTGAGGTAATTCATGATTGACTCTCTCCTGGAAACTAAATGTGCAATAATTCACTATAAAACTTAAGATAATTTTTAACTGCATTTCTACTACATCCTTTTTTTTGGGTAGTATTGGGGATTGAATATAGGGCTTTACTCAAGCTCAGTCACTAAGCTGCATCCTCAGCTGCCCTGCTTTTTTCCCCTCATCCCTTTTTTTATTATTGTTTTATTTTGAGACAGAATCTCACTGTTGCCCATGCTTACCTTGAACTTGTGATCCATCTCCTTTAGCCTCCCTAGTAGGTGGTATTATAGGCATGCACCACCATGCCTGGTGCCATGTTGTATTCTACTGAGGTGCATGTGAACTCTGCCTAAAGGGTGTGATTTCTTACTAGTGCCAATTCAGCAGTGCTCTGAATTGGTGACAAGTGTAAATTTCATGATTAGGTCAAGCCTGGGCAGTGGCTGGTAAGCATCAGTGAAGTTGGCTTTAATGTGGGCCTGTTTTCTTGTGGTCTGGTCCAAAGGTGTGCTTAAATAATAAAAGATAAATCATTCAGGAAATTTCAAGGGTTTTAGGAACTGGTGGGAACAAGGAATAAGGGACAAAGACAGAACATATTTTTTAATTATACCACATTTGTCCTCCACTTTTGTATCTTGTAAGTAGTAATGGGATAAGGCTACCTACAGTAGCCTTGATTTAGGTGACACTTAGCAATGTGCATTATTATTTGATGGTATTTTTTGATATCCAGGTGCTGCAAACAATTGAATAACTTCAGATTACAGGGAGTGGACTTCCCTCAATATAAATGGCATTCTGAGGGCTGGTAGAGCACTTTCCTACCATGTGCTTGGGTTCCATCCCCAGCACTGGGGTAGAGATGGCACTCCCAGAATGTGCTATGTTCTTAAACTTCACAGTGCACTGATGCACTAACTCTAGATCTTCCTAATAGAAGAAAAAAGTTAATAAGAAATCAGATATACAGGCTTCATGTTACTTTCTGATATGAGTTTAAAACAGTTTGGGTATACATAGTGCATTGGTGAAGACATTAAGTCTAGAGTCAGTCTGGGTTTGAGTCTGAATTTCAGCACCTACTTGCTACTTGAACTTGAATGAACCATCTCTCTCCAAGCCTCAGGTCTATCGTGTTGAGTGACAATAATCCCAGTAAATAAGTGTGAAGATTCAATAAGATAATGCATTTGAAGGTCATGGCACATGGCCTTGCCTATAGATAAACATTTAATAATATTAGCTATCGTTAGCTACAGGCATACATAGCTAAGCTTACCTGGATTGGCAGCTTTTAAGAGGCTAGCAACTCTTGTCACTTACCTCCTCCTAAAGTATGGGCAGTGTATAAAACATTGGTAGGCACACAGTAGATACAAGTTATCTATCACTTGAAAATAAAACCTGCCCTCTGGGTATCTGGGAAATACATGAGTGATTCTGTAATGGAAACTTCCAGCCTGTTTCCAAAGCTGGCCTAAAACCCAGAGATGGAAAATCTTCCTCTTGAAACCCTATAGACCCTGCATGAGTCTAACAATGAGGACGAGGAGTTAGGATACTGTTGGATCAAAAATTGGGAACCTGATCCAGGAGACATTTTAATCTTTCGCCATATGCCTTAAAGTTCAGTGAGTTGGGCAAAACCACATGAGACTTGGGAAGGAAACAAGGTTTTCTTTTAGCCAGTCCAGATAATCTTTGACAAGAAGTCAGCAGTAAGTACCATGTTGTGAATTGTGAACGTAGCTTCTTGGAGAAGTGAAAAGCCCAGATCCACATGCAAAGGGCAAACTCTACTGAGGCCTGATCTCTAATTCAGTTAGCTCAACCATCTGGAGAGTACTTAAGAAGGACCACCACTGGGCAGTCCTTGAGTCTAGCCTGGACTCTACCATTATTTGCTATGTGTCTTTGGGCAGGTCATATCCTGTCTTTGAGTTTGTTTCCTTAACTGTGACATAAAGGATTTAGGACTAAATTTCTTGAAGTGTGGCTTTGGTTACACTTTTAGTATATGGGCTGCTGTTATGAGCACCCGAGTGTGTGTATTTTGTGTCACTGATGGTGTACAAGATAATTTTTGGCAGTACGTGATGAGTACTTTTCATTTACTAATTCTAGTTTTTAATGTGTATTAATGAAAACATAACTAGGATATGACACCTGTGACTACCTGGATATTTGGGCTTAGAATAATGCTGAAGTAGATGGAATTTTTTTAGCTTTTAAAAAAAGATCACATGAACAGTAGTTGGGATGGAAAATGGACATGTGAGATCATAAAGGTGGTAAGGAATGGCTGAAGTTTGTAAATTCCAAGACTCAGGAATTCTCGTGCAGTGCCAGATCTTAATGTTAAGTCTTTATGGTGATGGCCACAGGATAGCAGGTCCAAATTTGAGTGGATGTATACACTTTACTAACTCAAGCAAATTAACAAATTTTTATTTTTATGGCAAAAATACCCATAGGTTGAATAGAATTTAAAATGTCATAAGCATTAATAGCACTGTCTTTTTTTTTTCTTTTGTATAGTGCTGGACATCAAAACAGGGCCTTGCATATGCTAAGCAAGAACTGTACCACTGGGGCGTACCCTAGTCTTCCTTTTTTTTTTTTTTAATAATGAAAAATGCAAAATAATGCTTTCCTCCTTCGCTGTTGGCAGTTTCACCACTGCGTGGGTGGAGACTCCGTGGCAGGAGTTAGGGTCTGACTTATTCTGTTGCAGAGGAAGAAAAGCCTTGACTGCTTCTCTTGCCCACAAGCCAGGGCACAGATTCAAGGCTCTGAAAGCCTGAGGCTCGACCTCAGCTCAAGAGCCAACCTGTACATTACTTACTGCTGGTAACTCCTTTGGAAGGACAATGTGACATGTGCCCTAAAGTGAAGTTGAACACTGAGGCAGACCATTTTTAAAAATCTCGTTTCACTTTCTTTCCTGTTGCTCATAATTTAACACAGTCTGGAGGTCTTGAGAAGGCAGAAAGTAGTGGTAGAAATGATACCATCTATTGTGGGAGGTGCTTTTTTCAGTAAAACCCCTGAATAAAACTGAAATCTCTATTGAGCAATAGAAGTTGAGAAAGCTGCTTCCAGATGTCTGTGTTTCTTGATTTTTTTTCTTCGTTTTTTAAGCCTTAATTATCTGTAGTTCCTGGATATTTTCTGTGTATCTTAACCACTATCATCTCTCATTATCTACATTTGGTGGTTAGTATGTGTTTTTCAAGTGATCTTATTCTAAATTTACTTGACATAAAGGACCATAGATTTGGTATTGCTCCTTGTAATAAATTGTTTAATGTTTCAGATTATAATTTTTGAAAATTGCTATTCCAAGTCTATTCCAAGTCTTGCTATTCCAAGTCTATTTCCTTTCTGTGCCAAATGTCAGGATTAGTTTAATATTGAGCAAAATGGTGATAGTGATGTAGCATAAAGTTTTTCTTCTACTTCATTTGTGTAATATAAGATTTCTACTTTTTTTTTTGGCAGAGCTGGGGGTGGAACCCAGGGCCTTGAACTTGCTGGGCAAGTGCTCTCCTACTGAGTTACATCCCCAGCCCTCTGCATAATTTCCTAATGAGAAACTCCTCTCGTGTTTCCCAGCTGAGGTGGGACCTAGTGTTCTGTGCTTCGAATCCTCGTGTAATGTTTTTTTCATTCACACTGTCTTGTCTGTGAGAATGGCTGTGACCTGTGTTGCTGAGACATTGGGGAAGTCTTTTACCTAAGGTCATATACATTCATACATGTATGTACAGATACACACATATTTGTACACACTAGAGCCTTATGCATACCTGGCAAGGACTGTACCACTGAGGTACACCCCAGTCTACCCCCATTTTTAAAACATTTTATATTGAGATAGTTTCTCTCCAAGTTGCCTTGCTAAGGTGGGGCTGGCCTCACACTTGCCATCTCTTCCTTCAGCCTCAGGAGTGGCTGGGATTAACAATGTGGGACACCACATCAGGCTTTAAGGCTGTTTTGTGGAATTAAAAATCTTCATTCCCAGAAAGATCTACTTCATGGTATGCATCTTCAGCAGGTAGATTTTATTCGAATTTTAACCAAACAATTTACCTCTCTCCTTGGATGTAAAACTTAAAAGATCACCTGTACTCAGGGCAGATGGGTATCAGGTTTCTGAAATAGTCCATTTTAGTCATAATTTGTAGATAATGATTGATGAGTCTGGACGAATTCTAAAAGAGGATGGGCATGGGTTGTGACATTTGCCTTTGCTCTACAGACTAGGTTTTGCAAAGCCCTTGAAGTGGGGTTATTTATTTCCTTCTTGGAAAATTGCCTTTGGATCAATGAGTATTGGTTAAGCTTTCTTGTGGGCAGCTGAGCAGTTGGGGTTTTTTTTAGAGATGAGAGCCACATGAAAGAAGATGATTCTTTCCCAGTCATACAAATAATTATCTCCATGGTGGTATAGTCTTCATAAAATAGTAAGCATTTGAAACCACACATTTAAAAAAAAATACATAATTTAGAATCAGAAGGAAAGTTGTACAAACATGGTGGTAGAGTTCAGTACCTTTTCAAGCTGTTCTTACATGTTTCCAGGACCACTTCTTGTGATCTTCTCATGATAGAATACCCTTTTAGTTCATCCAAAATCTTTTTACTTCTAAAATAAAGTGTTTGGGGGATGTTCGAAATGTGAACTTTCATGATAACTTCAAATTAAAAAAAACCAAACATTTAATTGAAGACTTAATCTTTTTTTTTCTTTTAATATTTTTTAGTTGTCAATGAACCTTTATTTTATATTTATAGGTGGTGCTGAGAATTGAACCCAGTGCCTCACACATGCTAGGCAAGTGCTCTACCACTGAGCCACACCGCAGCCCCTTGAAGACTTAATCTTTAATTCTGACTTTAAAACTTCCTTAGTCAAAGAACTAAAATTGCTTAATTTATCAGAGCATTTGCTTTTCCAAGTATCTAGCTCTCAACTAGTGGTTGGCCCAGCAAAAAGAGCTAATAAAAAGTTATGCAACGGGTAAAAATCTTTCCAGTTGCCTTTTCCCCTGTTTAGAAGGAAATGGGTTTTCTTTCCTGGTAAGTAATTTGGCCCAAGCTCCTCCCCTTTCTAATTTGCATGTTTATTATTTCCATACAATACTTTAATTGATTCAGCAACCCAAAATTCTAAAGCTTTCCAGTATTTAGTACTCTGACAAAACCTGCTTAAGCAAAAGGGCTTTGATTGCTGTAACAGCTTGACAGAACAAAAATTTTAAAAACACACTTTTAACATTGCTTAAGGTTTCCAAACAGATAGAAGATAACTTTCTCCCTGAGAAGAGCCAAATTTTGTAGTTTTTCAGTTGAAAGTATATGAGTGAGGGACTGGCTTTCCTAGATGGAATGTGTACTGTTCTTAGGGGTACTTCTGAAACTCAAAACCAGTCTTATAAGCTAGAAAATTTCAGCCTCCAAAATGTGATGCTCTCAGGATTGTATTCATAGTGAAGAGTGTATAGTTTGACACCAGGATTAAATACATAGTGTTTTCAAAAGAAAAAATCTGTTTATATGTTGCCAGCTCTTCATTCCAACAAATTGGAGTGCTTCTTGTTCTTAGGAACCTTATAGTAGTATTTGGGGAACATCAGACACAGGAACAATTAAGGTTGTAAAATCAGTGCTATAAAAAATCAGTGCTATAAAAGAAGGTGCCGGAGGCAGAGACACACTTGGTCAGCAGGAAGGAGTCCTGTGGGAAGAAAATCAGCTAGACTTGAAGGACCAAGACTAGAGAACAAGGAATGAAGAGGCATTCCCAATAACGCTAATGGTGCACATTGAAACTGTAGTGACTTGAGAGGCCCTGGCATCTTGGGGAATGGCAGATGTTGCCATTGTATCTCAATATGCTTGAGATACCTGGGATGAAAGGTGAAGAATAATGGTGGCAGTTGAGGCCAAATCCAGACAAGCCTTGTATGCCTTGTTGAGTTTGGATTTCGTTCTGTAGATGAAGGGGAATTTATTTTGAGTAGGAACATGGCATGCCCACATTTGTGTGTGTGTCTGTGCGTGCGTGACACGCGCATGTGTGTGTGCAAGTGATTACTCCAGTGGCTGTGTGGAGAGACACTAGAAGTAGGTAAACCTTTTGTGAGGGTATTGCAATAAAGATGGCAGAGGCCTGAACCAAGTCGGTCATTGTAGAGTGGGGAAGGATAGATATTCAGGAGTTAGAACTTAAAAATTTGGCTTATTCTGATAAAAGTTTATTATCCGTATGTTCCACTTGGGTCAGCATTTAGAGCAGTGCTCTGCTCCGTACAACAACACAGGGCCCCAGAACGACATAGGCTCCACTGTCTCATACTGTACCATCTGTACTGTTTGGGTCACTGACTTGGCTTACTAAGGGGAAAAGATGGGTGAGATATCCTGTGACAGCTCTGTGCCTGGGCCTCAAAATGATATCACATCTGCCTGTAGTCACTGTGTCGTTTCTGCCTACAGCCCATTGGCCAGAAGTAGACACATTTCCCCACCTAACAGAAAGGACATTTGGAAACTAGGGAGCAGATGGAGTGTTTGGTGAGCTCCCCTAACTCTGTCACAGAGTAGGGACTTGTGTAAGCTGCTTTATTTCTGAGCTTATTTCCTCATCTGTAAAGTAGAGATAACAGTAGTACCATCCTCCTAGGGCTGTTGTGGAGATTAAATACTGTCATAACTGGAAAATGTCCAACATTGTGTCTGGCACATAAAGAAATTGGAGGGAACCTTCATATTTGGTCCTGAGATTTTCAGTCTGTGTATGTCACTGAAGGGTCATACCAACCATTTTAAAAATGAAATGAAAAAGAAATAGCGTAAATCAGAGTGCATCATGGGAGGGTAAATAATATTGTGTGAAAATTCACTGAGTCATGGATGGGTTTACATGGGTGTATTAGGTCAGGATGTAGAATGTATTTCTCACTGAAGGTTGTAGCTGAAGTTTGAAAGCTGCTGGTCTAGTTTAAGCTCTTATTCTGAGTATCTGAAATATGTTGGAGCACCAAAACATACAGAATGGTACTCTACATTAGTATGCTTTTTTTTTTTTTTTAAGAGGCAGTTTAAAAACCTGCATTTAAAAAAAGGCCGGGTTGGGGGGGGGGGCGCCCGGCGGCCTTTGAAATACGTTAGTCCTTAAGAGAAAGGGAAGAATGTGGGATTAGATTTTAGCTTTGCCACTTACTTAATTGCCTCAATTTTCTCATCTATACAATGGTGAAAATAACATCTATCCCCTGGGGTCTTCGCATGGATTGTTGGTTTGTTGTGCAAAAATGTTTTTAAAACAGAGTTTGGTACGTAGTAAACCTTATGGAAGTATTTGTGGATATTATTATGTAAATGTGATGAGTAATCTGTTGCAGTGGTGCACACCAGTAATCCCAGCAGCTTGGGAGTATGAGGCAGGAGGATCACAAGTTCAAGGCCAGCCTCAGCTACCTAGTGAGACCCTATCTCTCAAAAGCATATGTGTGTGTATATATATATACGCACACACACACACACACACACACACACATACACACAAACGGGCTGGGGTTGTAGCTCAGTGATAGGAAAAAAAGTGATGTATAGTGTGCATATAGGTAGATTTGTACAGTGCAGTAGATACATGGTAGGTGCTTATTTTTCATTTGATTCTTTAGAAAGTGTTTCTTAGGTGTCTCTTGACCCTTTTCACATCGCCTTACACTCTTCTTCCCTTCTTAGAGTTTGCAGTAATGTTCTGTTTCTATTATTCACTTGTTATATTTGACTGTTTACTTGGGACCCATGAATGTTTGTGTCCCTTAGGAATAATGTTGTCATTCATTTAAACCTTGAATACATAAATAACGTGTTTTACAATAATTTTTTCTTTTTGGGGGGGATACCGGGGATTGAACTCAGGGGCACTCAACCACCGAGTCACATTCTCAGCCCAATTTTGTATTTCATTTAGAGACAGGGTCTCACTGAGTTGTTTAGCGCCTTGCCATTGCTGAGGCTGGCTTTGAACTCACAATCCTCCTGCCTCATCCTCCCAAGCCGCTGGGATTACAGGCTTGAGCCACTGTGCCCAGCAAGTGTTTTATAATAAAATGTCATCTTAGACACTTAAAAATTTGGTCAGAAAAGCTTACTGAGGGAGAAAATAATGACGCATTTTCTTTTCTGGTTCTTAAAAACCTTTTTTTTTTTTTTGGCCTGGAAGAAACTGGCATCAAAGTTTTTTAAGATTGTTTTAAGTTTGACTTCTCACAATGAGCAGTTAATGTCAGCAAACCGATTTGTAGTGAGAAAGATGACTGTGCTTTTTGTTGAGCAGTGGCGGATAATGACTCTTCCATTTTGATAAGCCCATTGGCAGTACTGAGTTGAAACCTGAGTGAATAGGAGTTAATCCTGGCTGCCTGGCACAAATTAATTTGTTATGTAATTTGGTACCCACAAGCCCTTTCGAGAGGTCTTTATTATCATGACAGTATCCATCTAGGCCTGAAGATGAATTTTGTTGTTCTCATCTAATTCTACCAGTGATTCTCATAACTAAAGGGTAGCAACTTGCTGTTAAATACCTGCATTTGGCTTTTGCTTTGACACGAAGATGTGTTAATCAAGAATGGGCATTAGAAATTCAGAAATGTTTTAGTGATTTATTAATAGTTTAGAGGGTTTTTTCCCTCTCCTTTTAAACTGATTTAAATTTCTTAAAAATGAGTCATAATCAACATTTCTTCTTTGACTAGCCTCAAAAAGATTTATTAATGTTTCTGTCTTGTAAGTTGCTGCTGCAGTTCATTTGTGTCAGTCCTGCCACTGCTAAAACAAATGTGGGAGGAGTGTCAGTTTGGTTTTCCATCACCTGACACAGTGGACTCCTTAAGTCTGGCGTTGGTGGACATCCACAGCTAACAAGCCTGTACTATTTTTTATGACTCGCTGAGAAGTCATGTGGTGGTGTGATCCCCATCCCCAGCTACCAGCACTTAAACTTGTAATTTTCAATGTATTGTGTTAAAACAAACTTCTAATTCTGGCTATTTTTCTTTTCGATTTTAGTCCTAAAATTGGAGGCTCTATTTTTATAAAGCAGGCTCCTAGAAAAGTCACAGTGTTGCTATTCTCTCTCTACCCCAAATATCATAACTGGGCCTGGGGGTGGGGAGAGCACGAGCTGGCTGTTTCACATGGGTAAGCAGAATGTGTGGGCCCGCCAGCCAGTGGAGGTGGAATCTGCTCTTTGCTTTCTTGGCAAGTGCCTCTGGCTTTGGAAGCCCTGTTTAGGACTTTAGATCTTGGTGTTTTCTTGCTGTCATATGCAACAGAGGCCATTGTCTCCAGTGGTTCTAAAAGAGATGGACCAGGACCTTTGTTGTCCACATCTCTTATCCTTTTTGCCAAGGTGCATGTTTCAGTTGTCTGAATCAAAAGCTACTGTGTCATCGAATGAGTTTTTGTAAATAACACAGTGGTATAACATCTTAAGAAATGTAAAATTGGCTGTGAGTCCTTCTGTTTTAAACAGCTGAATCCCTATTTAAAACAAGTAGGGTGTTTTGAACAAGTAGCAATGTTCAGAAAAGGTGCTGGATTTTGTTCTTGCATCTCGGACCTCTTTGATAGGATGCCTTCATTTATTGAAATGGCAGACGGTTTACACCAGCACCCAAAAGGTTTTCACTGGGGTTTACTGGGGCTTCCTAGAGTGCTGCATGGCAGTAGCTTCAGTAAACCCTTGGACTTACGCCCATGGTAAAAGAGGAAACCAGAGATTTCTATTAACAATGTGCATTTTTCCCCAAGAGGCCAAGGTACAGGTCAGAAAGAGACAGGTTAACCATCTCCCTGTTTCAGCTTCAAATTCTGACATTTGCTGTGTGGTAGGTGAAAATGAACTTATAAAGTGTTAGGGAGAGACAGATCCTTATACTGCTGACTGAGAAACTGAGAAGCCATGTTTGTATCACATTATCTAAGAAACTGATAAGGGAAGGAATAATTGGAGCAATGAGACAGTTTCCTTCCTCTTTTCTGAAAGTAGCAGGGTGCTGGGAGTGGAGAGATCTAGGAGAAATTGGATCTTGAGAACCAACTCTTGAGAAGTTCTGATGCTTAAAACTCAGTCCCCTTTACTGTTGAGTATTTGTTAACATCACCATTTAATTAGAATTGTATAAATAGCTACCATTTGTTGAGTATTCTAGGGAAAGTGAATGTCAGGTTGGTCATTTATTCAATTATGAATTAATACATTTAAAATGATAGACAGGTGCCTTAAACAGGGGGAGTGCTGAGAAAGTATCAGGGACCATCATCCAGTACATACTTAGCAAACACTTGCTGTGTGCCACAGAACTTAAGCGCACATGATAAAATCCCTGTGAGTAGTGGAAGCAGGCAATAAATAAGTCAACAAATAAGAATTTCAGAGAGTGGTATGTCTTATGAAGAGATAAAATAGTGTTGTCCTGGGTGAAATGACACATTGGTTGGACAGGAAGTCCGTCTCAGCCTATGAACTGAGATCCCTCAGATATGAACGAGCCATCCATTCTTCATTGTAATCTTTTGATTTTCCTAATTTTCAGATGAGAAAACTGAGGTCCAAGTAAAACTGAGGTTAAAGTATATGCTGGAGAGTCAAGAGGGCCAGATTGTACGAACGTCATCATTCTTCAGCTAAATCACTTTTTGTCCTTCCAAAAAGGTGCAGGACTATCCTAGAGCAGCTGAAGGAGCTGCAGTATTTGAGCAACTGGTTTTTGAGTGAAAGGGTTGATTGTAGTTGCAGTACAGGCTAAACAATGATGGCAGTTCAGAGAGTTGCTTTTAATTCTGTGGACCCCCATTGTTGGATGCAAAATGTGTGTGTGTGTGTGTGTGTGTGTGTGTGTGTGCGCGCGCGCGCACGCACACGTGCTTAGTTTATTCTGGGGCCCAGAGCTATCCTCGGGTTTTCATATGTGTCAAAAGAGCTTATGGTTCTATTGTTTTTGCTTTGTTTTAGAATCTTTTCATACTGGTTTTTCTTAAAATAGGGACTGTGAGGACAGAGTTTGAGTAGAAAGCAGCACTGGCCCTGGGGCGTGGCAATTTTGGCAGGTCGGGTGGGTGGGAAGCAGGCGAGAACTGTGTAGGGATCATGAGATGCCTTACTTTGCAAAAGGTGCAGAGTTCTATTTTGATTTAATTATCTGCTCATCTCTACACATGTTAATGTATCCTGGGGCTTCATGCCATATAATCATTTGTGAAAATAAGTAACTGTTAAAAAAAAAAATAAAGGCAGAGCAGAGCCTCAAGTTTCAACCTACAGGGAATGTATTTCCAATAAAGATAAGAAACAGGAGCATTGCCTGGCACTGTCTTAGAAACCTAAACACTTTCTAAATTTGCTCTTCAGCACTTAAAATCAAAGAGAAATTATTTCAGTGATAGTAATTGAAACCAAGAGGGTAGCCAAGTTCTGGTCTGTTCTGATCTGTTTCATGGGATGTGGTTTAGATCAGATACTCATTTCAGCTAGAATATCATGTTATTTTTCGCGGGAAAAGACTTCAAGAAGCTCTTACTTTACAGCCTTGAGTGTTGGGTGGAGGCTTCTCCTGGGGAACATGAGCAGGGCAGAAAATATGTCCATAGTATAGCAAAGCACCTATAAGTATTCTGGGGCATATCTACTTCAGAAGGGCTAAGATGTCAGAATTGCAATTGGAAAGGTTCTTTAAGCTTGTTAATCCTATAGTCTTCTAACTAGCATCCTAATGGTCCGTTGAGTTGTAATGGAATTTGACAACTTTTGTGAGCTAGGGATCTTTGGTCCTGTCGTTCAGCTAGAGGTTCTCATATATTGGATTGAAATTGTGGCCTAATAAGTTGGTCCTGGAACATGAATCAGGAAGTCTGAGTATTAGATCTTCCCTTTCTGTGTTCTGCAAAGTAGGAGAACTGAGTGACATAGCTTGGTAGGTACTCTTTCAGTTGTGACAAAAACTAACATCTGGTCTGTGCAAAAGGGAATTTACTTATTTATGGCTCACATATTTGTGAAGTTTAGACTTTTATCTTATTCTAGGTACAGTTGGATTCAGGGTGCAAATAATGCCTTGAGAATTCAGTTTCTGTCTTCAATGCTGCTTTCTATTGAGGATTTCATTCTTGGGTTTCTTCCTGCATTAAAGCTGAGACTTATCTAGTAAGGAGGGCCTATATAATCCTCACACTGACGTTTTGATAGGCATTGTTACTTCCCCTGGTGACTCTGGTAAGAGGACGGTATTTTTAGTGCTGAGATTCACTTTGACTAACTTAAGTCACCTGCATATTCCTGATCCAGTCTCCATCGAAGCCAGGAGCAGATGAGGCTTTTGTGGTCCTGGTCACATATTCCATTATGAACCCCACCCTGCCTGTTGCCACGACTGAGGGGCAGGAACCTGCTGGTAAAGTTGGATGATTACCTGATCAAAAGCTATGGTGTTGGGAAGGCAGACATGTCGCTGCTACATGAAGTGATATCCTTTGATCCAATATGTGGCTCGAAAGCACGTAAGAAAAGCCCAGCCCATGAACCATTACAGCTTCCACGTTTCCTATTCGAGTGAACCTCTTACTCCTTGGGAATGTAATTCACTCTGGTTCTGGCTGGCCCATGGGCCAGTTGCTACCCTTTGGTAAGGGGACAGTTAGTCATCAGACCTTAAGATGGGTCTTTTTCTCCTTTTCAGGTTGAGCGCTGAGGAAGAGATCTGTCTTTTCAAAAAAACACTGAGGAAATTTAGATAAAATAAAATTTGAAAGATGTCCTTATTATTCTCTTTCAGCCTCTTTCCCTCCATCCTATCATGTAGCAGCACTTTCTTAAAACCCTTGGACTTGGGGCTGGGGTTATGGCGCAGCGGTAGCATGCTCGCCTAGCACGAGGGAGGCACTGGGTTCGATCCTCAGCACCACATAAAAATAAAATAAAGCTATTGTGTCCACCTATAACTAAAAAGTAAATATTTAAAAAAATAAAAATAAATAAATAAAAATTTTAAAAAAAACCCTTGGACTTGCTGTGAAGGGATTTTTTTTTCTCTTTAGCTATCTTATATCCTCCTTTGGTAGTTTGATATTTTTCCTTAAATATGTTGTCTTAAGTGCTTTTGGTAAAGTTTTTTTTAAGGAATTTGAACCAGTTGGCAGATATTACAAGAAGATATTGAGAGAAATAAACACTGTCAATACACTGCGAGAAAAAATGAACTTCCTCTTTTAAAAATCATATGTATGTAAATGTATATGTATGTATATGTATATATATGATATGCTTTATTCTTTGATCCATTAGTTTCTCTTATAGGAACTTATTCTCAGGAAGTAATTATAAATGTGCTGAATTTTAATTATTCTATTTATTATCCCGGTATTGTTTATAGTAGCGAGCTGTTGGAAGGTAAGCTAAGTGTCCAACAAATAATAAGGGATTAAATCAACAAATTATGTATTTGCATTCAGTGAAAGACTTATCTGGCTATTAAAAATGTTTTAACACAAAGCCTCAATCTCTTTGTCCACCTTGGGAGTACAGTGCCAGATTTTTGACAGATTGAATAGTTGGGTATAAATAGTCTATGGGTTATGTGAAATAGCTGGAGCATTAGTGGTGATACCAGTAATACTGTTGAGTTGCTGCTCTTTTAAAAACCTTTTGAGAGGGGAAGATTTTTATGAAAAGTGTTGAGCGGAAAAGGTTGCAAGATAGTATGTACAGTATGATTTCAGTTTTGTTTAAAGGTTTAATGTGCATAGTATGTACATGTGTGTGTTTATGTGTACATGTGTGCCATCATGTGTGCTTATTTAAAAGACTGAAATTAGGGTACTCTAAAATATAATTGGAGTGGTGGGATCACTCACTGAGTCTTTTTTTTTTCCTTATTCTTCTCTACATTTTCTTTTTCTTTTTTTCTTCTCTACATTTTCTAACCGTCACAGAATAACTATATAATACTTTTGAATTGGGCAGCAGGAAATGAAAGTCTTAGTGGCTTCACTTTTCTGCCCAGGTTGCTGATGTAATTGAAAGCAGGAATTCTTCTATTGTACAGATCTTCTCTGTCCCTTTTCAAGCTCTTCCTGTCTGCTGTGCATTAGCCGTAAGCCTCCATCATGGGCCTCTAGGAAAAAGCTGATAAATGTAGTCTTAATGGATTTAGTTTTTTTTTTTTGTAAAGAATTAGCAAACATTAAAAGACATTGATTAGTTGCCATGTGATGAACTTGAGCTTACTTAGAGTCAGTGTGGCTCTAGAAACCACACTGTACATTTGTGGTGGTTCAAGTGCTCCTTTAAGACATTTGGAGGCAATTATTTATCATCTTTGTATCAGGTTCCTTCCTTGTCTTTTGACTTATTTCAGTTTCCTTTTTTTGACTTTTATTGAGATGCAAAAATTGACTCCAGTGAACTATTTTTCAGTTAGTTGCTGACTCTTGAACTCCTCAGAAGGTGATTGAAAGTGAACAGCAGTTTGGTGGTTGGATGTTTGAGGGCTAATCTGCTACAATCAGGTGAGCCTCCAGGGTAGCTGATAGCCATATGCTGCCTGGAAACAGAGAATTGGTGCCTACTCAGTGGTTTACCTTCAGTGGGGTCTAACAAGCCACCATCTTATAGAAGGAAACAAGTTGCAAGCTTACAACCAAAGATAAGTGTAGCAGGCATGCTAGTTTTATTATAGTACCATGGAGCACAAACAAATCCTGGTTTTTAAACAGGAAAAGTCACTGGGGAAGCTTGCACAGAAATAAAAAGAATGGCCAACAGAGAAATCCTATACCTTTTAATGATGCCTGCCCCCTTTCCAAGTAAGTGGGTAGTCAGACCTGCCCAGAATAATAGTGACAGCAAGAATTATTTCATTTGTGGGTTAGTGAAATGATTTGGCCCTTTTTTTGTTATTTTGAGTCATGTGGGACGTAGCTCTTATAAATACCTCAGTTCTTAAGCCCACAGATCAAAAATGCTTCTTTATTTAGTGTTTGGAAATTTTATAGTAGTACCTGTGTGTTGGCTTGATTGTATTTGGCAAACATTTGGTTTAGCCAGTCCATGCTGGCTTCAGTCCTCAGGTCTCAACTGTATATGCATTCTCAGTAGTGTATTGTTATGTGTTGCTTAATGAGGGGGTTGTGTTCTAAGAAATGTGTCATTAGGAGATTTTGCTGTTGAGCAAACATATAGAATGTACTTAACATCTTGATAATAAAAGTCAGTCACTTGGTGTAGCCTCTTGATGCAACCAAGAGACGGTGAACACACGATGTATGAGGCTGCTGTTGGTGTCACACCATGTGTTGTTTTATAGTAAACTATTTATAGGTAGGAGTATGCTCTAAGGATAAAAACTATAGTAAATACATAAGCCGGTCACAGCAGTTCGTCATTACTGAGTATTATGTATTATACATAATTGTGTGTGTGATACTTTTATATGACTGGCAGCACAGTAGGTTTGTTACACCAGCATCAACACAAAAATGTGAGTAATATGTTGCACCATGGCCACAGCAGGGTGGCTAGGATGGTTTTATGTCACAAGGCAAGAGCAGTTTTTCAGTTCTGTTATAATAGTGTGGGACCACTGTTGTATATGTGGTCCATTGAAGCATCATTTCTGCGGTGTATGATTGTATTTGAAATGTGCAGGTAAAGAACAATGAGAACACTTTGAAAAGAAATTACTTTGCTAAACTAGCTGGTCTTTATCATGTGACCTAAGACCATTATATTTTATATATATATATAATCTTATAGAAATATAACCAGTTGGCTTATTTTCTTGTAGAAAAAGTTTTCTCTTTCATCTGTCCCTTCATCCCTCTTTGCTTTTGCATTTTTGAGTTGGCTGATGTAGAAAGTCATGTGTTCCTAAGTGGAACTGCTGCCTTGGGTTGCTGCTGTAGGACATTGTAGGACAAAGTCTTTTTAAAGCATGAAAATAGAAGCATACGGGTCTTGGTTGCTTTGGCAGAAGGAGCAGCTTTCCCTCCCAAGTAGCTCTGAGGAAGACCTAATCTCCAAAGGTGATCTTCTAAGTCCCAAGTTCCAAGTGACAGCAGCAACTCTGCATTTATAGCACTCCCTTGATCTTTCCTCTTCAGTATTTTTGTTATTCTAGGAAGTAGTTTACAAATGGACACCACCCTCTTTGCATCTTTTTCTCTGGTCATTCAAAATCTGGGGCTGCCAAGTAGAATCAAGGGGCTCTTGTGTCTTGCCTTGAGACTCCCTGGAGGATGGCTTCTGCCAGTTCAGCCACTTCAGCCCTTGGCAGCTGTAGAAAAGCTGAAGAATTCACATTCTTATGTCCTCTGGCCTCTGGGTATCTGGCATATGCAGTGAGAAATAAGATACACCCAACCAGTGCTACAAACTATTTAGATAAAAGTTGAAAAGATGAGTTTCTTATTGCTAATATGTGGGAACACCAGCATCTGTCAGTGGCTTCGTGTTATTGAATAGACTGTAGGAGGGAACAGACACAAGTGGATTGGATTGGTCCCTTCTGTCGAGGAAGTCTTAGAGTAGATCTCAAGTGCTTGACGGACTTCTTTTTTTTTGTGCCAGCAGTTGCCTTCTGTTTTTTAGCTCCTTATTTCAGAAGGCTGTTCCTTGGGTGGCAGGCTCCCCATCAGCAGCCAATACAGCATTCTTCAGAGCGGGCTTCTTGACCCAACCAGCTGCAGCAGCAAGCCAGCTTGCTTTGGTCTGTTTGCCATATGTCAGAGCCTATTGCTGACCCTGCAGAGATCAAACTGAGATGGTTAAGGAAAAGAAAGGCAGCAGAACCAAGTTATCTGTACCCCTTGTTCAGATGGGAGTAGCCTTATGCTGTCTGTTTTCCTTTGGGCTTGGCTCTGATAGGCATGGACAGAAAGAAGCATAAGAACCATTCACTAAGAAGCATAAGAACCAGGTACTAAGGCAGAGTACCTGTCCTCTGAAGCATTGTACATTTAGAACTTCAGCTTGTTGGATGTCAAAAATGTGAGGGAAGTTCCAGAACACTAACCCAGACCCCTTGTTTAATGTTGAGGTCACAGAAACTCAGGGAATTTAGGTGACTTCCTCAAGGATACATATTGCTTAGGGAGACTTCAGACAAGAACCAAAGGCTTTCTGGGAGTTTGTACAGATTGACTCAGTACCCCTGGGACAGACTTAGGTTGTTGATAAGTGTGTTTTCTTCTAGCGGCACCCTTGTCTCCTTGCGGGAGGGGTGTGTCCTGGCACAGTTAGGACAGTAGTAGGCTAGTGGTAGAGAGCGGAATCTAAGTCAGACTCCTGGATTTGGATCCCTTTTCCTTCATAGGCTGGCTCTGTGACCTCAGGCCCACTCCCTTAAAGTTTGTTCACTCCCTCCCACTATAAAATGAAGATCATGTCTGAAAATTAAACATGACAATTGATGGATATCTACTCATGAGTATAATGATTTTTAAAATATTGGTAGTGTATTAATGTGGACAGACCATATTTGCCCTTCATGCTATGATCATTTAAGGACCAAAACAAGACCTACCTTCTTTGTGAAACATTCCCATGGGAAATCTGATAGACTGCTTCCCCCTGCCTCAGTCCCACTGCTGGTGGTTAAGAAACCTCAGTTTCCTAATCTATAAAAGACAGAACTACCTATCTTTGGCTTGTTGTGAGGTTTGAAGGTGATGATAGCTACGAAGCATGCAGCCCAGGCTCTGTGAATGCCGAGTCCCTGTCTGTCTTTCTTTCCATGATAGTAGTTCCCACATCTCTTTCCTTTTCCTATTGCCATTTATACCAGTTCCTAGTGGGGTTAGTCCTCCCCAGTGGTTCTTTTCCGTAAGAGGCAGTCTGTCATAGCAGTTAAGAGGAATCCCCTAGAAGCCCAGCAGCTGGCTGTCACTTCGTGGAACTGTGTAAGAGAGGAGCAGCTTCCTCAGTTTTCCTTGGAGCTGAGCATCCATGCAGACCTCAGCCTCTGGGATTGCCCGTTGGACCCAGCAGTGCCTGCTGCAGGCCTGGGGCCAGGCAGAAGCCAAGGCTATTCCCAGGAACAGCAGCCAGGGCTGGCACAGAGGAGGAGGGAGTCTGGAAGCTGTGTGATGGGAGGGAAGGAGGCAGAAGCAGCTGGAGCTGAGATTGAGAAAAGCTGGAGGCTGATTTTGGTCCAACCTAAAGTTGGGCAGAGCTGAGCAGATTTACTGACGTTGGTGTTTCAGATAAAACTATTTAGAAGAAGGTTTCCCCGGTTTGTGTGTATATGTTTTTGCATTCTTTTTTTTACCCCTTTTTTCTCCCTTTTCTTTCTCCCCATTCCTCCTTGTCTTGGCTCCATTTAACCCTTTGGTGCCATTTGGCTGAGGCAGAAGAGCAGAGTCACTTTGAGAACATAGTGAATTGCTGTGGCAGCTCTGGGCTTGCTACTGAATAGAACACTGTTCCTAGCCTGATTCTGTCATCAACTTGGTGATAACAACAATAATAAAACAATAACAGCTGTTATTGAGACAAACTCTTACTAAATGCCTACTAAAAGCAGAGCATTTTACATGGATTATCTCAAGTACTCTACCCACGGTCCTTGGAGGTACAGCAGGATGAGCTGCTGGTAGTTAATTGGTACATTGTATATGGTTGAAATCCAGGTTTGCTCATCCTCCTGATTACTGTATACCTGTTTTCTCCCCTCCTAGATAGGCTCCTGGACCTCAGTGTGCCTCCATTTATTTTCCTGTAATTGAGAGTAATTACTTCATGGAACTACATTTACATATAGCTACTAATAGACTAACATATAAAGGGAATTCCTAATAATAGTGTGGTTGTTTTGGAAGGTTGGCATTTGGGTGCCTGGATTGTGCTCAGGCTGCCCCTGTAGAATGGTAGTGGTTGGGAGGAGGACCAGTTGGGAAGGCAGTTCCACTAAATGAGCTAACTGAGTGGAAAACTGGACGCCCCGTCTTGTAATCCTACAGAGCTGGAGTAGGCGGGAAGGGAAAGGAATCTGGAACTGGCTGAAAGCCTGCCTCAGGTGAGGGACAGGGTGCGATCAGCAGTTCAATAAAGTGTTCATCAGACACAACAAGGATTCACCCTGGATTTTATTCAGGATCAGTCACAAGGAATTCCTGTCCTGTGAGAGCCTGATCCTCCTGGTATTTCTAGGCAGTGGTGCCTTTGAATAGAATCAATGCTAGGGCAGGTACAGGTGCATTCTAGTTGTACATAGGGAGACTGTTCTTGAGTAAGACCCAATCTAATGACTCAAGGTGGGGTAGAAATCTTAGCTGAGCCTTGGGAAACTAAGGCTTGGCACCCATTATTCAGATGGGACAAGCTGAGCCTTCCAAAAAAAAAAAGCCTAACCATACCAACCTTTGCTCAGCTGCTTTTAATTGGTACCATATCAGGAAAAGTTCCAGGTCCTCTTTACCTGCATTTCTTCACTGAGTCCCTACAACAGCTCTATAAGGCAGATACTATTTTGCAGATCTAAGAAATTCTGGTTTCCATCAGGGTTAAATAATTAGCCAGTGGCAGAACTGGGCTTTGGTTTCTGAGCTGGAGCTTTAACCATGCTGGTGGACTAAAACATTATAGGATTAGGGCAGCTGGACTAATTCTAGTCCCCACCTCTGGTGGGACTGAGCCCATGGGCACCCTGCCTACCAGGATCATGGTGGCAGGGCTGGCCTGGCCTGGCCTGGCCTGGGGGAGGACTTGAGCACTGGGCACAGACCATGTGTTGTTTCCTTCCAGTGGCTAGATGGTTGATATTTGCTGTTCTGGGGTTGCTGTGGTGTCACTCCTGAACTCTGGGCCCAGCCCCAGATGTCCTGCCCCTAGTGCCTGCTGGAGGTAGGTGCAGCAGTCTAGCTCCAGGGTATAGGTCATGGTTTCTTGGACTAGACATACCAGGTTGTGTTTGGTGTGGGATCTCGGGTAATTTACTTTACTCTGAGCATCAGTGTTCCTGTCTTTAAAGGGGATTGTGGTGAGGACATGTGAGTTAAAGCGCTTAGCATAGTGCCTGGCACCAAATCAAGTGCTCAGTAATCGATGACTGCTATTATTAGCTATTAGTCAACAGTTAGTGAGTCCAGGGAGACCATTAACTTTGAAAAACTTGAAGTGTTGCCAGCCTGAGATGCAGGACTGGGCACCGTGTTTGGGCCTGGGGAAAGTTCTGTGAGCAGAAATATTTTCCAGGGAAGGGGTAGACGGAAGAAGGGAGCCCACTGGGCAGTAATCAGAGTAATTTAGGGGACCATATTCACCATCAGACCTGACAATATTTTCTTCTGTCTTGAGACCACCACTTGCCTCAACATGCAACTGGAATAGGGGTCTTTCAGAAAAGGAGCCAGAATGGAAGAAGGGTCTGACCTTCTGACATTTACTGACTGATCATCTGTCGACATTGATTTTCCCCTCCTTTTCTTGTCTGCTGGGCATGTTAAACGCCTTCAGATTTCAGCTGGTTTCACGGTGTCAGGTCATCTAAGATGCTCTTGCATGGAAGGCTGATGGGGTAAATGGGACTTAGGCCTCTTTAGGAGCCCATCTGTTTGGTGCTTACCTGGACACCATGGTGCCAGACTCTAGAGGAAGCTGCAGTATGACGCGCCTGCCCATGTGGGTGGGGTGAGTGGCATGGGGTAGGTGGGTCAGTGGAGGCCAAGAAATCCTCTTATCTCATCGGGTGCCTGGCCTCCCTCAGCAGCAGGAGCTGAGCAGCAAGCCCTGGTGAGTCAGCCTGCCTGGGAATTAGAGTTGCCAGGCTGTGAGCATGTGGGGTTTGTGTAAGTTTGGGCCTTTTGTTTCTTTCAGCACTCCAGTCTTTAGAAACACAGATCTGGAAACCAGACCCTCCACATGGTTCAGTCCTTCTTGTTTGGAGATAATTCTGCTTGAACAGTTGCTTTTCTGGTATGATGGTCTTTCAAGAATTAACCCCTTGCCTTTTGAAAATTTGAATAGGCTGTGCTTATAGATTACTAGTTATACTCTCAAAGCATGAAAAGACTTCTTTAAAAAACCTTATCTGTGTCTGTCTTTTTCACAACAAAAGCCCTCTTAAGGGGTTCACTGTGTTTTGGAAGCTGAATTGAAACTTCAGATCTGTTGAGGACATGTATGGACATGTCTTTTTGTCATTTATTCTCTTTGAGGGTGGAGAATGGGACACTCCCTGATATGATGAATCTTCAGTAACTACAGGAATGATTCTGGCTTCATTTTAAGCTTGCACACTCAGAGCTTACCCTTAGAATTCCCTTTTGAAGACAACTCTCATTTTATACTGACACTATTTGGAGGAAGTCAAGTTAAGGTAAAGTTTAAAGTTTTGGCCTTTTGTAAAAACTACCCTGTGCCCCATTGCCAGGCTTTCAAGAGCTTTGAATTTGCATCATGAAGGCCCACGAAAGCTCCCTAGAACAGAAGAGGCCCATCTGGGACCTGACATTGATTTTGTCTGGTTTCTGCTTTCCCTACTTCTGGCTCCTGGTCCACATTTCTATTAACAATGTAATTTCATTGGCTGCAACTGGCAAAATTTTGAAAGTAGTAAATTGTAAGTGTATTTTCTAGCAAACTAATTGACAGTAAGAATGAGTCCTGAATGGACAGTGTAGTCTTATAGAAATCAGACATTTCTAGCAATTCATTTAAAAAGTTATTAATTATAAATAATTAATAAACCACCATGATGAGTCTGTTATGTATCATTGCAGACTTTTCTTTTTCTTCCACCAGTTAGTTATCCTACTGTTTAGAGATTGTACCAGGTGAATCAGCCTTTTTTTTTTTAACTGAAGGCACTTCTTTGGAAGACAGGACCTGACGATCCTCTAGGATAGTCACATTTGTTGTGAACTGGGCTTGCATTCTTTGTTTAGCCTTGCTGCAGACCCAAAGGAGGTGAAAAAGAAGCTCCTCCTTGGGAAACTGCTTGGCATGCAAGCTGGAGGATGACTTCTGTGGGTGGTGGGGTGGAGCAGGGCGGAGAAAGGATATTAAGCCTGCTGTGAGGGATAGGCTCAGGAAAGAGTCTGGAGAGAGCAGACAAATTTCAGTTTGCTGTTTGGCTAGGCCCCTGCTCATAGTCTTGATGCTGCAAATCCTTTACCTCATCTTTAGGCCTTGATGAGACTGTATAGTTGTCTTGGATATGGCCACCTCTTCTCTCTGTTCATCTCTCTTAAAAAGAAAATCTGAGGGTGTTGAAATTAGGAACTAGAAGATGGAACTTCTGGCTTAAAGAAGGTCCAAATAACTTTGTTCTATGAGGGCTAGTTGGCAAGGCAGATTTCCTCTGGAATATTCCTCTCCCAATGTAGTCTGTGATGTGTCCTGCACGTGAAACAGCCTTTTGTAACCGTGTTACTCTAAGGATTCTAGGAATTCCCCTTCCTGTTCTCCACGTGTACCCTAGCCCCTGAGTTTCTAGGGGGAGTTACAGAGCTGGCTTAGGAGGGAGGTGATGATGAACTCAGGGTGTCTCCCTTGGTTCACTGTCAGCTCACTGAAATGGAGTGGTCACTGTACATGGTTCCTGGGGGGTAGTGTCCATACCCCACTCCTCTGTTGAGGGGTGACCACTTATAATTTCCTTCCAGGTTGGCTGGCTCCTCTGGCTGATGGCATGTTGAGGTACATGGGCCAGTGGCAGCGAGGGCATCCAATCCAGAGGGGGCCACTCTAGAGGCCAGGCCACCACCACCATGGGCCAGTGTGTCACCAAGTGCAAGAATCCCTCATCGACCCTGGGCAGCAAGAATGGAGACCGGGACCCCAGCAGCAAGTCGCACAGCAGGCGCGGGGCAGGCCACCGTGAGGAACAGGTGCCACCCTGTGGCAAGCCAGGGGGGGATATCCTCGTCAACGGGACCAAGAAAGCCGAGGCTACCCCTGAGGCCTGCCAGCTGCCAACATCCTCGGGAGATGCTGGGAGGGAGTCCAAGTCCAATGCTGAGGAGTCTTCCTTGCAGAGACTGGAGGAACTGTTCAGGCGCTACAAGGACGAACGGGAGGATGCAATTTTGGAGGAAGGCATGGAGCGCTTTTGCAATGACCTGTGTGTTGACCCCACGGAATTTCGAGTGCTGCTCTTGGCTTGGAAGTTCCAGGCTGCTACCATGTGCAAATTTACCAGGTAAGTCCCAAACACTGCAGGTCAGCAGGTAAACAGGAGGAAACAGCTCTGCTGGGCGGTGGTGCCAGCTGGGATAGAACAGTGGGCTTCACGGGGTTTGGGGAAGTTTTATTTATTTACTTTGCTTTTGCTGACAAAATTCTCTAAAGCTTAAATGTTCTCACCTAAGTTGTGGTTCTAATCCAGAGAACCCCCTGAGACTTTCCTATTGTTTGAAAAACTGCATACCTGGCACCACAGCAGACCCACTGAAGGGAATCGCAGGGGATAGGGCTCAGGCATTTGTATTTTGATAAAGCGTCCTGTATCTGATGTGAACTTCACATTTCTTCTTGCAGGATAAAGCCTTTGCCTAGTTTGTAGGTCAGGTTTGAAGCCTATCATAGCATTACCAGGCAGCTTGTAAGAACCTGGACACCAGCCATCTTTGCCTGAAGCGAAATGGCTAACAATCCCGTGCAAGTCCTGTTGCCGAGCTGCTCAGCCCCACTGCTGTCTTAGCCCTTCCTGTTCTTTCACCCCTTTGCTTGTCTCTCTCGATACTTATTGTCTGCCCATTATGTGCGAGGCACTGTAAGTGCCAATGCAGTGTGTACCTCTGGGCCATCCCTCTGGGACTCCATGGAGTCATTTGTGCTGTACATATTGCCATGGTCATGGATCCCTGTGAAGTCGAGGGCAAGGACGTGGCAGGGTCATTTCAAGGTATGCTTTGACGAACACGGGGTTATGAATAAGAAGAAACTTTAAGACCCAGATGAACAGTTTCTAGTTTTTAGGGCCCCATGGGTAGGTTACTCGCTAGACCTCAGATACCTCACCTCTTCAGCGAGTACAGCAGCCCCTGGGAAGATGATCAGTGTGAGACCATGTTGTACAGGTATTTAAAATACATGAGTTATCCAGGTTCTTCCAGAATCCTTGGCTCCAGAAGTCTCCTTGGCCATCAACAAAAATATACATAAAACAACCTTTAGGGAATCAGAAGGGAAGCAGGGCCAGGTGTGGTGGTGCACGCCTGTAATCCCAGCACTTAGGGAGGCTGAGACAGGAGAATTGTGAGTTCAAAGCCAGCCTCAGCAATGGCAAGGTGCTAAGCAACTCAGTGAGACCCTGTCTCTACATAAAACACAAAATAGGGCTGGGGATGTGGCTCAGTGGTCGAGTGCCCCTGAGTTCAATCCCCAGTACCAAAAAAAAAAAACAAAGGGAAGCAGGAAGCCTCTCTGTCTGGGAAGAGAATTTTTCCCTATTGCAGAGTAGGAAACAGGTCAGAGAGCAGGAGACTTGCTTTTTGCTTTGGGAAGATGAATGAATAAATGAATAGACCTTTATCCGTTGCCTTCCATATGCCAGGCACAGTTAGAAGCAGTTAGCATCTGTTAGCTTTCGTCCTCACCAAAACCCTTTGAAGGCGGTGTTCTAGTGTGACCACTGAGGGAATAGGAATGCTTCCTGGAGGGGTTGGAATTCTAATCCAGATCCTCAGGCCTCAGAGTCTTGCTGCTTTTAGTCACTACAGTCTGTTGTCTCTCAGTTAATGATACCATTTCTCATAATTAATCATGCCCTTTCCTTCCTATTGTAGGAAGGAGTTTTTTGATGGCTGCAAAGCAATAAGTGCAGACAGCATTGACGGGATCTGTGCACGGTTCCCTAGCCTCTTAATAGAAGCCAAACAAGAGGATAAATTCAAGGATCTCTACAGGTTTACATTTCAGTTTGGCCTGGACTCTGAAGAAGGGCAGCGGTCACTGCATCGGGAAATAGCCATTGCCCTGTGGAAACTAGTCTTTACCCAGAACAATCCTCCCGTATTGGACCAATGGCTAAACTTCTTAACAGAGAACCCCTCGGGGATCAAGGGCATCTCCAGGGACACTTGGAACATGTTCCTTAACTTCACTCAGGTGATTGGCCCCGACCTCAGCAACTACAGTGAAGATGAGGCCTGGCCAAGTCTCTTTGACACCTTTGTGGAGTGGGAAATGGAACGAAGGAAACGAGAAGGGGAAGGGAGAGGTGCACTCAGCTCAGGGCCCGAGGGCTTGTGTCCCGAGGAGCAGACTTAGTGGCTCTGTTCCAGGAGCAGCAGCAAGGATCTGCCCGCTGCCCTGCAGCCAAGCAAGGAATTGGACCTTTCTGGAAATTACTGAAGATCCGGATATTTTCTACTTTACACCTTTCTCTGCCTTGTATCTGAAAGGGCTCTAAAATGCTGTATCATGTTTTAGGCACTTTCTTCATTTTTGGTTATTTTGGTTATTTCTTTTTTGGGTGGGGTCCCCCAAAATATTTGAACCTGGCTACATGTTGTGTATCTTCTTTTTTTGAAGCCTTCAGATAGAATAAGCCTGCCATTTCTTGCACAAATTTAGGTTTTTCGGTTTTGTTTTTGTTTTTGTTTTTGGGTGGGGGAGGGTGTAGAGCCGGTGGGGAGAATGGGACTGTTAGGTTGAATTAACATTACAGAATGATACAGTGCCAGATCTCAGTTTTGCATATTGTTTTTCAGGGCAGGTCTGTACTGTGTGTAGTGCTGTTTACATGGTTGAAGTTAGGTTGTAATAATTATTTTTAAAGATTTACACAGATTTGATAGCAGTGTTAACTGTTAACCACATTGCATTAATTTCCAGACAATTTAGAGCTCTTGGAGAGCCAAGGCCAATCAAGAGCATTTGCAGTCTGGTGACAACCCCCTTTTAAGCTAATTTATCCAAAACCCCTGTTTCCCTCACTTCTTGCTCATTCCTTCTTTGACCTATTGCATTTCATGTTGAGTTTATCCATCAACATGCTGCACCTGTCAGTCAAGTGAGCAGTTGTATTTTTTTTTAGAACACATTGTACTGAGAACCACTTAAGTGTTGAATGCAGAGAAAGCAGTGCTACCTCAGTTTTGCTGGAAGTTGACTTCTTTGGTAGTTTTCTTTCTTTGATGAAGTTTCTGTATTTTCATGTTTTAAGTGGAAATACTTTGTTTTTCATTTGCCTTGGAGCCAAAGTTTCTGTTCCTGGTGGTCGGAAAACTGTGCCTGCCGGCCAACTGACTTGAAGGAAAACTGTGGTATGGAGCTCTGCTTGAATTTTTTTATTTTTTATTTTTTATTTTTTATTTTCCTTTCTGAGTGTCATCAGCTTACTTGTCTGGCAAGTGCAGAGCCTGGGGCTGGTCTGAACTCTGCCAAACAAACGTCAAAGTGTATTTAATCAATGTGTGCCCTTTCCCTTCTTGCTGCACCCATGTTGTCACTTAACCCCTAGGAGTTATTTATTATCCTTTTGTTAATGTCAGGCTCATTTGGGGTAATGTGATGACTGTTTAGGTTTACATGACCCTCTTCTCCTTCCTCTACCCTCAAATATGTATATATACATATATTAAATATGTATATATTTTACCTATATAAAATATATATATATACACATATATGTATCTATATTTCTTTGTTTCTCTGCCTGCTAAACTGGCCATAAAAGAGGGAGCTGCCTTCAATATATAAAGTGTAAGTAAGAAGAGTGCCAGGGAACATCATAATGGAGGCTTTCGAATCTGAATCTGACCATTTTTATTACAAGAGAACATGAATTTGCCCACACCCTTCCTTACAGGAGGGAGGGCCTGTTTCCCAGACTCCTCCACATGCTTGCTCCATGTGGCCAGCTTTGGCCACACTGCCACCGGGGCCTGAGGAGTTAACTCTGGTCCTATCTGGTTTCAGTAGAGGGTCCTCTTGTTATTTTTCCATTAATATATATATATCCTCAAAAACTGTATTGGAAGGTGGATGGCAGGAGCTTATACAGTTCAGCTTCCAACACTTTGGAACAGATTGAAAAGGGAATCTTTTAAATAAAAAACTTATAAAATCTTTATACATTTGAAATAATGAGAGTTTGTCTATTAAACATTTGAAGTTTTCTCCCTTAATTAGTCTCCCATCCCACTCCAGGTATATATTTCTCAGCCTGGAAAAGAATCGCATGCTTTGAGTTTCTTTATTAGTAGTAGCTCTGAGCTCTCATATTTACAAAGATGCTTATTTAAGGAGTTTAGGCTGTTTGTCTAAAATTGATACTGGCATAGGGAACATACTTGGAATTTTTCTTTTCTTTTTTTTAGTTCCTGAACCAGACAGTTGCCCCTTTTAGAGTGGCAGATAAGAAATTTTTATATCAGCCACAGTAAACTCTAACTACTGCTGGAAAGCTGAAAAGCCTCCAGGCCAGAATAAGACACGAGGTCCTTGTATAAGAGCCTCCAGGGTCCCAAGCTGTGGCTCAATTGTAGTTGGAATACCCAGGTTCTCTTAAAGAGACCACCTTCTCATCCAGAGAGTTTGCAACTCTTGTTTTTGCCAATTCTGGATTAGGAGAGGTTGAATGAGGGACGGGCAGGCTTCACCTAGCCAGGTAAGGTTTTTTCCTATACACAGATCAGTAGGGTCTGTGGGAAAGAAGTGCACAAGAGACAGCTGAGAACTCTGAGGACTTTAGAACTGCCTGGATTCTTTCCCCAGACTATAAGCCTGCATTCATGCATTAGGTGAGTGGATTTTGTTTTTTAACTATTTAGCTTCCTTACACCCCCAATGAAAGAACCATTCAGAAATTACTTTTGGCTCTATTTTTAATGATCCCTTGGTTGAGAAGCCAGAAGAGGGAGTAGTCAGGGAGGGAATTTCCAGGTTTGAATCCCTGGTGCTCAGCGAGGAAGTCAGTATAGCTTCTACAGTAGCTCTGGGCTAGTGCTTGACCCTTTCGTGACCACAGGAAAAGCAGTTTTTCTGTAAAGGGAACCAGGTGAAGTGCGTGTAGGACTTGTACTTCTACTTCTGTGAGGTGCAAAGCCTGTGTTCCTCTCAGTGTAGAAATAGATTTGCTGCTTAGTGGGTAAGCAGCAGTTTTGGGGAGGAAGCCAAATGCTTGCCCTTTCAGGTAAGCCAGTGTGCCCCTCATTTCAGCATCGTGACAGCAGGGTGAGATAGAGGTGGGCAGGATGTGGACACCATTCTGAAGATCTGCAACATCTGAGGATGACTAACAGTAGGTGTTAGGAAATTGCTTGGTTTGGGCAAATGGCTTTGTGAGGTGTTTCTTTAGCAATTTATTAGCAAGCTGGTATGTATGAGATGAAGTACTGCTTCATTGAATTGCTTCCCCCATTCTTGCCAAATTTGAGTGTATCATTGCAACCTTCCCTCCTGTAGACACTTTGCTGTGCTTCAGCTGGTTGCCCCAGTAGTTCTCTCATCCTGCCAGATGTGCTCACACACGAGATAGGTCCAGGAGCCCCACAGGTACCTTCTAATAATGGAAAGAGCTGGCTGAAGATCCAAATTTCAAACTTGTAGGCCCAGGGAAATACAATCGAAAATGTACAAGGCAGTGTTTTCAATATTAACCTTCCATTAAAAGATGGATACAAGCAGCCTTCTTGTGAAAGAGGAAAGGATTAAGCCACACAATATTAGTCTGAAATAGTACTGATGCTCTAAGGCTGGTGCCAAAATTCAGTCTTCAGGCCAGAAGGCTACAGGGTGTTGGGACCCTGTATTTCACTTGATGGCCTCACATACTAAGCCAATAATTAGATTTGTAGAAAAGTGTATGAACCAAAACCTCTATATTTTGTAGTGTTTGGTTTGCTGTATTTTGTGAGGTCTTCAGTGCAGCCAAGCCCAAAGGTAGCTGCTTCTAGAATTTTTTTCCCTTCAGTTTGCTGTTTTTTGTGTGTGTCAATTATGTTTGGTTAATGACTTGAATATCTTGGTAACTGACAAAGGTCTTTCTTGGTGGACAAAGATCTTGCTTGGATGACTCCAGCAGTATTTTGCTTAAGTGGCTAAAAGGACTATGTTATTGAAGTGTTAATTAGGACTCACTTGAGGACATGTGACAGTCATTGATCCTCCTCTTACTCTCAATATCTTACTAAGTGTAGAGAGGATTCTCACTACCCCCATTCAGAGTTATTCCTATGGTAAGCTATAATTATAGCATATATCCAGTTTAAGCTGGACTGTGACTGCATGCCCCCCTCCCCCTTTGGAAGATAGATTGGTGCTTGAGCACTGGTTGCAGAAACCAAGATGGTCCAAATAGCTCTGAGTAACCCTTCAGGTTCTGCTTTTAATTCAGGTGCTGGGGCATCATGTTCTACCTAGTCCTCTTTTCTTGGAAATCCAGCCTGTTCTCAGAAACCTACTTCTACCACCTACTTTCCCTGCTACTTTCAACACAAATCTTGGGTAATGCCAAAGGAAGCCATTCAGCAGCTGCTGTCCTTTTCCCCCAACACACACACTTGCTCTGGAAGAAGTATCTTCCTTCTCACCCTGGTCCTCAGTTGTGATTAACTGCTCTTACCTGTTGCACTAATGAATGTGATTTTAGGTTTCAAAGAGGGAATTTGAAGCAATAGGCAAATGGGGCTTGGATGAATTGGTCTTGCTATATCCTGCCTTAAGCTGCTGAGGTGATGAGTCCACTGCTCATGTGACCCTCCACCTTTGTGGATCCCTCTTGGTTTGTTACCAGCATGTCTGTTTCTTGAGGTTGTATAAACTTGACAAAAGTTAATACTTTTATTTGTATTCTCTGCACTGTTGCACTCTCCAAATGGCCCCTTGGATATTTTTATTAACTTGTTACACATTTTTTTTGTTTCTGATGTCTTATTTTTTCTTTTGATTTTTTTTTTTTTTTTTTCCTAATTTGGAAGGTAACCTGCTGGTGGATTTAATAAATTTGTTTACCTGAGTATTGATATTTTTGCAAAAACCAAACAGACAAAACTGAGTTTATTCTGGAAAAAGTTTTACCCACAGGAGGCCTTTTCCAACATATCAGAAAATTCTTATGCTTTGGAAAATAAACCAGATAGTAAAGGATGCTCAGACTCCAAAGATGGTGTTCACCCAAGCATGCATCAAGCTTAATGGATGGCCTTTGGGGTCCCTGGTACTTACTTGTAGGCAAACAGCAAGTGAGTCATCATGGGGCCACTACCTAAATAGTCTTATCTTAATAACCGAATTCCCATGAGGAATAAAAAAATCTAAGCACTGTGTTAAAATGCACGCCCCTGGATCTATTAATTTTGTAGTAGTTAATGCAAAAGAGGTAAGTTGACCTGGCTTTTAACTGTCCAGTGCCACTCCTGTGTGATCTTTGGCAAGTTAGTGAAATTCTAAGTTGTCCTTTCACTCATCTGTAAAATGAGACTCCTAATTCCACCGGACTGTTAGGATTTAAAAGAAAGTCTATAAAGCACCTAAGACAAAAAAGTGCTCAATCATTACAAGCTCTCTTAAGGTTCTCCAAAAGGACTTTAGGTGAGTAATGCTGGGAATCGCACACTGGACAGGGTTTAGCATGGTCATGTGATCTCTTAAAAGTCACTTGCCCTCTTAGGGACTCAATTTTCATCTAGGTGAGTTTACATAAACTAACATCGTCCCCAGGGCTCCCACTGCCTTGCATTCTACAAGTCTGATATGGTGGCCCATGTTCAACTCTGAGCTTCCTTCCATTGTATTTTTCCCAGCCCCATGTTGGTATCTCCAAAAAATAAGTAACTACGGTGGCAGAAATTAAATATGCTTTTTCTTGTCAGTTGCAAAGGGCTTAGAAATCATGACTGCATTCCCTAGCTAGGGAAAGGTTTCTCAGATTTCTTCAATGAGTTGGATTTTTTTCTTCTTCTCTATGACCAGGGTTGGCATCAGGTGGGGGCTGGAAGGAAAGAAACCTAAGGGGTGACTTTTTTCTTTTAAAAAAGCATGCCCCCAGGACATGTGCTTATTCCTCTGTTGACTCCTAGGCTTATTTCCTCTCTGCTTTGGCCCTTCTGAGTTATGAAGCCCACTAGGGCCTTACAGATTTGGGAAATAACCAAATGGAAGATGCTGATTTTGGGTGCTGGAGCTATTCCAAGTGTCACAGTGCTGTGCTGATTACATACAGCTAGAATTCAGTTTTCAGTAAGATGAGGAGTAAGCAACTTTCACACAATTGCCAGATTTAGCTTAACTTGATGGGGGATACACTTTTTCTAACAAGTATACTGAAGGTGGTCGATAAGGTCCAGAAGAAAAGTCACTTCAGCACTGGCCTCATCCTCCTGCCACATGCAGTAACCAAAGCACATGGTTGTGTTAGCTCTGAAAATCATCCCTCTAGATCTGGATTTTGACCCCAATGGAAAAGGTTTAGTTTGGGAAGTAGAGGTTAGGGAGCCTAACTTTATTTCCTTTCCATTCCTTTGTCTTCTGAGGAAACAGGCTATAAAACGCCTGTCTGAATTTAACATTCTTTGTAATATTCAGACCTTGATTCAGTCTCTTTCCTTAGAGTGGCTGAATAAGTCTTGGTGAAATAACTATCAGTAACAATGCAGTGAGCAGCAAAGCATATTAGCTCTATAGTGTTTAGAACTCTATGCTGATAAGGACTTTCCAAAGGCCTTGTGCTTACCTGAGTGGTGCTGCTGAAATTGCTAGTATATCAAACAGAAGAAAACATGGGTGCCAGCTCTAGTATATATACAGCCTCTTTAAAAGGAGGCTTCCTCCTTTATTGCATAGGTAATGATAGAGGATTGGGTAAAGTGATCTAAATATTTGGGAAAAGTTGCCATATGCCAAAATAAGTTCTAGGAAGAATAAAAGTGGAAGTAGAAAAATTAGATTAAAAATATGTGAACTTGCCAATGGGTATTTAAAAAACAAATGGACGAACAACAAAAGAATAAACTTAAAAAGCAAACTAGAAACATGTTTATAATAATTAACAGTGGACACTATACTTAATCCATAAGAAGCCCTTAAAAATTCAGTATGGAAAATACTTCATTTTCCAACATAAAGGCTAAGGCTATGGACAACTCACTGAAGGAAAAAACTGGCCAAAAAGCTTCTGGGAAAAAAAAGATGGGATGCCAATCTAAAGGGGTTTCATATAAATAGGAATTAGACTGTAATGAAAATTTTTTTTAACTACCAAATTGGCAAAGATGTGAAATGAATCCATACTGACAAACAGTATAGGCTTTCTGGTGTTAAAATAACCTTAAGTGTTAATATTCTTTAATCCAATAATTTCTTTTAGGAACTTAATATTAGAATTCTATCTGCCAAGCGTGTATATGTAAAGATACAGTTCGTAGCATCATCTGGGAAGAACTTGTGTTGTTAATAGGATAGTGTTTTACAAACTATGATAAACACAGTATACTCTGCTTTTGAATAATGATGGGAAAAGTTTGATAGAAGCTTGTCAATTACTGGCAGTCAGGTGGTAGGATTAGATGTGATTTTAAATTTTCCTAGATTTTCAAATTTCCATTAATGGCTTTTCTATTTATAGAAAAGGAAGATATTTACAAAGAAGAGGACAAAGGAAACGAAAACAACATGGCTAAGTGTCTACCCCACTGTAGGCAGGGAGACCAGAAAATGGGAGTCATGTGTTAAAAGCCTAAATCAAAAGTTCTGTAAAAAGTTTTGGAGTTAGCCTCCTCCCACCAGGAGCCACTGCTTCTCCAGCAGCTGCCTTGGCAGCTCTGCATTGGCTGCCTAGAAGGGTGTGGGAGGAAAAATGCACAAACGCACTTATGAATGGAATGTGTGTTTTGCAAGAAGCCAAGTTGGCAGCTTTGGCTTCCAAAAGGTGGGAGCATCAACTCAAAGAACAGAGTGTGCAGACTGAGGTCTCAGAGGCCTAGTGGGTCCAGGTCTAACTATACAGAATTCTGGAGTTGAGGCCAACAAGGAAGCCTCTAGCCCCACCCATCCAGAAGGAAAAGGCCTTGGCTAGTCTTGGGAATAAGGGAGTGGTCCAGCTTCAAGGAGCCCTAATCTGCCTTTTCTGCACTTTGAAAACAATCCCCAATAAAATGTATCTTTCATTTATTGAGCACTAACTGGGATTTCCCTAACGTAATTCTCAGAACAACCTTATGAAGTAGGTACTAATTTCCTCATTTTAAAGGTGAGGAAACCAAGGCTGACAAAATAATTCATACACAGTCCACTATTCTGTCATTTTCCACAAACTGTTCTCCTTGAATTCTCACAACAATCATTAAAAGTATGTATTTCTTCATTTTATACAGCTGTGCAAATGGACTCAAATAAGGTGAAGTAACTTCCCCAAGAACACGTAGGCGCAGAGCTGAAACTCTAACCCAGGCCCATCCATATCCAAGGCAGGCACTTATTTTATCTGTTAAGACAAGAACTCAAGAGGTAAATATCAACTAAGCTCCTACAGCTTTGGAGCTCAGCTGGACAGGAAGTAATCCAACAACACTATGAATTTCAAGTTGTTCTTAGTCCTTGCAGCTGAAGCTGGCAGCAGAGGAAAACCTGTCAAAAGCTCCAAGTTGTAGTGTCTCCATCCCGATCAAGCTCCATTTAGGGCCAGATCTTATAGAAGTTACATTTAAAGGATTAAACACTGCCCTGAATGCCCAACCTTGATAGTTAAATTTAAGTATAATTTTTTTCTAATTATAAAAGTAAAGTATGCTGAATTAAAAGAAAAAAAAATCATTTGGTAAAACCTAATTTGCCAATCTCACTAGCTACAGAAAAATACCATAAACATCTTGACAAATAGCCTTCCCAGTTTGGTTCCAAGTCTATGCATAACTTTGTACATTGTTTTCCCTACAAAATTGGACTCAAAACTAATACATACTATTCTGTAGCCCTCTACACTTCATACATCAAATAATATACAGTACTGTGACTACATAATCTCATTTGCATTCACAATAATCCTATGAGATGTATATACCATTATTAAATATCCCAAACACAGAGATGCTAAGTAACTTATCAAAGTTCAACAACGAATAAGTACAAAAAGCTGGGATTCAAAGTTAGGCACTTTGGTCAGGTGCAGGGGTGCACATCTGTAATCTCAGTGACTCGAGGATTCACAGCATTGCAGGTTCAAGCCCAGCCTTAGCAAATTAGCAAGACCCTGTCTCAAAAAATAAGAAGGGCCGGGATTACTCATTCACACCTGTAATCCCAGCGGCTCAGCAGACTGAGGCAGGAGGATCAAGAGTTCAAAGTCAGCCTCGGCAATTTAGCGAGACCATGTTTCAAAATAAAAAGGGCTGTGGGTGTGCTTTAGTGGTTAAGCACTCCTGGGTTCAATCCCTGGTACCAAAAAAAGATGATTTTGGTGTGATACATAATGTACAACAGATTAGGTTCACCTTTTCTAGGAAACTACTAATATCTCTACCAGTTTGTGTGCCTTTGCACCGTGTTGTTTCCAATACAGAATGTTATCAGTTTGAGAGTTGGTTAAAAAGCTGAGCTCTGCTTTTACTGAATTTGAAGTTTCCTGGTGTGACAGAGACACCTACTGATAAAGGGTGGTATTGCAGCCACATTCTGAAGAAGGAGAGACTCCTGAACATGAGAATTGGAAGTGAATTTCCAAGACTGGTAAAAAGGTAACTGTGTGGTGAACTTGTGAGAATTTCTTATTCATCCCTTCTCCTTTAATTTTATAAAATTTGCCAAGGTTAAAAGTATCTTAGAGAAATTTGCTTCAGATATATCAACTTTCTCGACAAACTGCCTAGCTGGCTGTGCTTTCTCTAGTCATTCCTCCTGGTTTCCTGACCTATATATACCACTTTATGGGAGTGGAAAGAAAAACTCACACAAAGAAAATAAGCTAGTTTCCTCCCTCACCTTGTCTTAAGATGAGGAAGGCTTGAATTTTAGGCATTTATTGAAAACTTATGCATGCCATGTAAATGGATTAGACTCCTTAGCCGGTACACCAACTTTCCACAAAACGCTGTCCACTGAATGAAGAGGCCCGGCAGTCTTTGGAGAAGCTGCAGCCTGACTGACCATCTTCTCCACCATTGCCCATGAAGGATAAGAAATGGCACATGGAAAAGTGGTGAGCAGACTCACAAACCCATGCTTGGGGTGGTGCTTTCCTCTTCATCTTTTATTCCCATCAGTCCTAGGCCAGACAGAGATCCATGAGGGCTGCAATATATGAGGAATTAAGACAGGTTTTTATCAATAGGGTTGAGCCTCCTAGGCTGGACAGGGTAAAGTTCCTGAGTATGTGTGCATGCCACAGAGCAAGAGGCAGACAAATTTATGGAAAGCTGCCTGCTAAAGATGGTTCAATGCAAAGAACACTGACTAGTCCCAAAGGCCTGATTCAAATCCTAGCTTTGCCACTTGGGAGATAGGAGACACATCTCAACCAAGACTCAGTTTTTCAACTATAAAGCTCTAAAATACTTAAATTACTATCTCACAGGGCTTTTGTGAGAACCAGACAATAAAAGCCAGATACATTAAGCACATTTTATATGCCAAGGATTGTACTGAGCACTTCTCATTAAATCTTCAAAATAGTTCAGTGATATAAGTACTAATGTTGCTTCCCATTTTTCAAAGAAAGGCTCATAGACACTATATAACTTGCTCAAGTCATACGACTGTTAAATGACAGAACAAGGATTTCAAAAATGGAAATCTGTCTTCAGAGTCCTTATAAATTGCTGTTAGTATTTGTTCATTTTACTTAAAGACTTTTGCAACACCTACTTTATACCAAGCATGGTTTGAAAAACTTTACAGAACACTGACTTCATTAAATAAGTATGTTGTAAAATACCTGGCATAGCACTTAGAATTTAGGAGTTATCCAAAGCCTATTAGTTCCCTGCCACCCTGTCATGGAACTGGGTTAGAGTGCCAAGGAGCTCTGTTACAGAAGTAGACATAAATGAATAAAGACAAAATTTGTCTTGCCCTGATGTTTGACCTTAAGCGGGCAAGCACTAGCCTTTTGGGGATAAAGAGGTGGCACTCTGAGGACAAAAGAGTGGCTCTGATCTCATCAGGGTCCCAATTCCATGTACTTGCTAATTGTGTGACCTTAGGTAAGTTGCTTAAGCAGAGAATTTCTCTGTTAAACAGACTGCTAATTTAAACCAAAAGTATATATAGCACAGTACTTACACCTTTTTAAAGGTTTGTTAAATTATAGCAATAATTATTTTCAAAATTGATTTTAGCAGCAATTAGAAATATAAGGATTAAGAGCTGAGTCACGCCCCTGGCTGAGGAAACCTATTGTCTTTGTTTTTTCCTGAGCACTTGGTTTCCTAAGGTGTCCACTGGCGGCCGCACAGATGATGCCCGGAGAGGTCAGTCACAGCAAACGGAGACAGTTTGGGAAAGTTTGTGACTTTTAGAAAGCAAGAAGTAACCTGGGTTTCCTCATGGTAGGATTTCCTACTTCTAGAAGATCTTACTCTCCTGATGTCAAACTCATCTTAGGATCTTTGCCTCAGTCAGAACCTAAGCCTTTTTACTCTTTGACCCCAACACTCCCTCCCAAGCCTTCACCTTCTGTGGAATATCCAGGCTATTTCTGCAAGAAGAATGCTTTGAGCTATTCCTGATTGCAATACTTACATTGCAATCTCCATGTAGTAAGTAAATTAAGTGTTCTTACATTGCAATCTCCATGTAGTAAGTATACTTGGGAAGGACAAGACTAGTCCTCTATTCTACTTCTACTGGAAGAGCTTTCTAAGGGTAGGTCTATGTGTTCCCTCAGAGTTTTAGCTCTTATCCAGAAAGCTTTATTGCAGCTTCTGGTCACCTTTTAATCTCTTACTCTTTACAGTTTACCCACAAGCCTTTATATAAAATATATTGGCCCAAAATCCCTCCTTTGCCCAACATAAACATGTTTCTGCTTCTCAGAGAAAGCAGTTCTTTCAAGCTGCCCAGAAAGAAGACATCTCACCAGTGGTCCTCAAGTACATGTTCTAAGGATTTCATGACAGGAAATGAATCTCATATCACAGAATGTCACACAACCTTAATAGGCTTAATAACACACTTTGATGACACACTTTTTTAAAATGTTCCAAAAACAATCCTCTTTCCCTTCTTCCTCTAATCTATACACTTATTCATTCATTCAGTCATTCACTCATTCCAAAATTGCTCATCTTTACACTTTAGGATTTAACATCAATTTTTCTTTAAGAGTTCACAGTTAAAGGGGTTTTAAAAACCACCAATTTACTCAAAATTCCTCATTTTAGAACAGAAATTGAAACCCACAATGGGAAAGTGGCTTGGCCACTGGTGAGACAGATGTGATAGCAACTGGAACTGGACCAAAAGTCTTGTTCCTATTCCAATATTTCTTAGGCTTAGAATCAGCAAAATAGGCCCTGCTATCTCTCAAAAATAAACAGAGATGGCCATGGGGGAAAGGGCAGGGAAGGTCAGAGGACACTACTGATATGTGGGGAGGGTAGGCCCTGATCACACTTAAGCCTGAGGCTTTATCCTAGGATATCTTGACATTTTTTCCTAAGTGGAGTTAGGTAGCTACTTCTTACTCCAGAGAGACTACAGGACCTAAGACCTCTAGTTTTAAACTTGATGAGCTGTCTTCTTGAGGAACTAACCGGTAAGTGTAATTAACATAAAACCATATCAATGTAAATTGAGAATATAATTCCTATCTTTTAGAACTGTTGAGAAGTAAGAGATGACTCAGATCTAAGTCATTACGGGTCTGAAAATTATTAAAAGGCCTTTCTCCAAGAAAAACCTAAGCCTAGAGGCCACAATCAGGGAAAATCCAGCAGTCCTTACCTATTGGTTCCTGGCAGAAGGATGAGGCAAAGGGTGCCTGGGCCCAGGCTTTGGTAGAGCCTTCCAATCTTCCGGCTCCAGCGCCAAGCTGCTATCTTTGGGTGGTCCACCTTCAGAGTCTAAGGTTAAAGCCATGTGTCAACACTTAGCCAGAACACCCATTATCTACTTTTTGAGGGGTTGCAATACTTCCTCAGGCTCTAAGGCCATGAAATCCCAGTATAGGTTCTGGACAGAGAGCATTGAAAATGGAGCCCATTCTGTGGGCCTCCACGGTGGTTTAGAACCTCCTTACGGGAGAGTTGCTATCCTTTCCTCCAGATAGGTTTGCCAGGGATCCCAAACTAGGGTAACCACATCACTGATGAGTCCTCCATCATTAAGTATCTTTGTGACTTTGGGCAAGCCACTTACCAGCTCTTGCCTCCATTTCTCAGCTGCTAAGTGTGGGAGATTTGTTTGTTTTTTTTTTAAATATTTTTTCAGTTGTAGATGGACACAATGTCTTTATTTTATTGCTTTGTATGTGGTGCTGAGGATCGAACCCAGGGCCTCACGCATGCGAGGCAAGTGCTCTACCGCTGAGCTACAATTCCAGCCCTAAGTGTGGGAGATTTGATTAGGACAGGTTTCCCAAGCTTCAGTCATCCTCCTCTCTCCCCTCTTGTATGTGCCTCTAATATTTTCCTTTAAACAGAGTCAACTTTCTTAACCTTGCCTAAGTAATATTATTTGTGAAATTCAATGTGGCTGTATACTTTAGTAACTGTTAGAAGGGTAAGTCTACATAAACGTGAAAACAAGAAAGTCCATCCACAACTATCAAAATTTTGTGTCTGTACCAGTTTGGGAAACCTGAAATAAGAACCTGTCCAGCTCTCTGACCACCCACCTTGGTCCCTTCAAGGTCCCTAAGAGAGCCACCTTAAAAGCCAAAAACCTGATTTTAGCAGATATGGAGGGGCAAACAATATGAGAAATCTGGGAGAAAAACCGATTTGGCTAGGGCTACACGAAGCTGAAGGGTGACACAAGATGGATCAAGGTAGAAAAGAAAAATGTCAAATGTCACTGAGCAGGACTCCTGACTAACCTCCTGAAACATAAGTCCAAAGTCTAGAGCCAAAGTAGCTGCCTTCCTCCTATAACCCCAGAACAGTCTCACTCACCTGCAAGGCCTCTTGCTCTGAGGGAGGAGGTATGACTCTAAGACCTGGGGGCCTTCTTGATTCAGGTGGTAAGCCCCTAAGCCATGCATGGAGGTGCCTGGGGGTCAGGGCATGCCTGCCTTTCAGCTTCCAGTCCTTGCCTGTGAGAATGTGGAGGGCTCTCTGGGCACTGCCAAATGTTTTGAATTCTGAAAACAAGAACAGCCCCCCACACAATATTGTTATCAAGATCAAAGAAACTTAATCACTGTACAACCTGGAGTCTGGCTGCTGCCCAGGGGTGAGTGTGAGTAGAGGGACAGAATTAGGAGCTTATGCCTTGGTCTATCCCAGGAAGGCTTGTTTAGTGAAAGTTTCCCTTCTCTGACCTCCATCAGAGGTCACCACCATCCCCAGTCTCCTCCTTCAAGGTTACATTTCGTAGTACAGACTTACTCAGGAAACAGTATTTTTTCTGTTTTCCGCTTTTAAGATCTTTAGGCAAGATCACAGCTTCCAGGCCAAGAAAGAGGTTGGACTGCTGCAACAGGTGTTCTTTGAAGGTTTCACTCACTCCAGATAGGTAAATAGTATCTCGGTTCTCAGAATCTCGTTCCAGCTCATTAACAAGTGTGTCACAATCAAGTGTAAGCTCTGTCACAGGTCTCTGCACCTAATCAAGGAAAGGTAGTTTAGTGGTGGAGAGTCTCCACTTTCACTTTTTTTTTTTTTTTTTAATATTTTTTAGTTGTTGATGGACACAATGTCTTTATTTTATTGCTTTGTATGTGGTGCTGAGGATCGAACCCAGGGACTCACGCATGCGAGGCAAGCGCTCTACCGCTGAGCTACAATCCCAGCCCCTCCACTTTCACTTTTGAGCCTGCTACATATTAACAATTTAATTTTGTAGCTTCCTAATCTATAAGGAGGCTAATGATAAATGTGTCAGAGTTGGCCAAAGACTTTCCATCACAGACAGTTTTGTACTTGGGTCTCTCTAGGACATTTCCTATGTCTTGGGACAATGTATGATACAGGCTATGCTAGGTCAGGCCTAAGTGCAGGGGCTGCTTTCAGCTTTATCTGGCCATCTTACCTTGATGCAGACACCTTCCACCAGGATGCCATTCAAGGACTCTATGGCCAGCTGGGCAGCTTCCAGAACTTCATACCGTATATAGAGATGAGGCTGCAGAGAGACCAAGATTTCTTCACTATTGCTTTTCAGCACAAACTGGTAGAAAAGGGGTTGGGAAAGAAACACAAACTACAGTGGCCAAAACCGTCACAATGAATGCCCTTGTTATGCTGGGCTAGACAAACTGTGACTGCAGACTGTTTAAGTAGAAAGATCAAGGTTCAGGAGTTGGTTCTTGGACAATAACTAGCCTTTATTTACCATCTGAAATCAAGGCCAATTGCCCTGGGTTGTATGGGCAAAACACTACCAAATTCCTTACCACTCAACTTACTTTTCATAATGTCTATTGTAAATCACTAAAGTCATCCATGTGTTCACAGTAGAGATTCCCATTTGTTTGATCAGCTTGATTGAGACAGGCAGCCTTCCTATGAGCTTAGATAGGCCACGTTCTGCCACTGTCTAGGCCACATGTTCCATCTGCTTTTCTATTTGGAAACTCAAAGAGTCCCTAGATCTTTGTGATTACCTGAGCCATCGCATCATGGAGATAAAAGCACCTACCCATAAAAAGCTTTATGATCTTGCTTTTGGCAATGATTTCTTGAAGATGACACGAAAGGCAGTCAACAAAGGAAAAAACAAACTGGACTTCATCAAATCAAAAACTTCTGTGCATCAAAGGATACTTGATGAACAGTGTCAAAAGGCAACACACAGAAAGGGAGCAAATATTTGCAAATTACATATCTAATAAGGGATTGGTATCCAGAATTTACAAAAAGTCCTACAGCTCAACAACAAAAGAACCCAATTTAAAAATGGACAAACATCTGAATAGATATGTCTCCAAAAGAAGATCTACAAGTAGCCAATGATGATCAACATCACTAATCATTAGGGAAATGCAAATCAAACCATTAGAAAATAAGTGTAAATGGAGATGTGGAGAAATTAAAACCCTTGTTCTTTGTTGGTGGGAATGGAAAATGGTGTAGCTCCTGTGGAAAACAGTTTGGTGGTTCCTCAAAAAATTAAACAGGATTACTACATAATACATCAATTTCACTTCTGTGTGTATGCACAAAAGAACCAAGAGCAGAGAGCTGAACAGATACTTGTACACCTGTATTTGAAAGCAGCATTATTTACAATGTCAAATGCCTGATGGAAAAATGGATAAACAAGCCGGGCATGGTGGCGCAAGCCAGTAATCCCAGCACTTAGGGAGGCTGAGACAGGAGAATCACGAGTTCAAAGCCAGCCTCAGCAACGGTGAGGTGCTAAGCAACTCGGTGAGACCCTGTCTCTACATAAAACACAAAATAGGGCTGGGGATGTGGCTCAGTGGTCAAGTACCCCTGGGTTCAATCTCCAGTACCAAAAAAGAAAAATGGATAAACAAAATATGATACACACACACAGTGGTATTCAGTCTTGTAAAGGAATGAAGTTCTAATATGTGCTACAATATGAATGAACCTTAAAGGAATCTCACTAAGTGAAATAAGCTAGGCACAAAACATCAAATAATGTATGATTCCATTTATGACACAGAGCAGTAAAATTTATAGGGACAGAAAGCAGTCGTGGTTGCTAGGGGCTGGGAGAAAGCAAGGTAGAGAATTATTACTTGAAATGATAAAAAGTTCTGGAGACGGTTGCACGATATTAATGTACTTAATACCACTTTAAAAGCAGTTAAAAAAGAGCTGGGTGCAGTGGCACACTTTGGGAGGCTGAGGCAGGAGGATCATGAGTTCAAACCCAGCCTTAGCAACTTAGGCCGTAAGCAACTCTGTGAGACCCTGTCTCTAATAAAATCTAAAAAAGGGCTGCGGATGTGGCTCAGTGGTTAAGCAACCCTGGGTTCAATCCCTGGTACCCGCCCCCCAAAACAAAGTTAAAAGGTAAATCTCATGTTATAATTTGCCAAGAAAATTTTAAAAAGGGAAAAAATCAAATAAGCCAATAGAAAGATTTATAAGAAATTTATAGAAAGATTTATAGAAATTTATAGAAATTTATAGAAAGATTTATTTTAATCTCTATTATAGTCCCTTGCCATGAACTTCCTATCCCCCAATCTATGTTCTTAGGGATAATCTTTTCCTATGTATTTTTAGTCATAGAAAAGACATTAAAAAAGATTTGGGGAAAGCACATTTTTAAATATGTGGGACTCTGATCAGTTTGGAAGTTTTTATATCATTCAATAGTTATTAATGTATCAGTTTCATTGTTGCCTGGTTCTAAATTCCAAAGGCACAAAAAATTTACAGTGAAGTCATCACCTAACCCCTTTCCTCAACTATCTCCTCTTTCTGGAGAGTTCCATTAAAGTCACTGCGTGTTATTCTATAGATATTCTATTATACTATTTCCATTTTTAATTATTTTCATGGTTTCTTCCATGTCTCTACATAATGTGCTTAGAATTTATTACTTCAGTTATCAACCTCAGTCTGTATTCAAGAAATAATACTGATATGACCATGAACATGGAGACTTATTAAGGTGTTTTTGTTGCAGATGGACAGAATACTTTTATACTGTTATTTGTATGTGCAGTTGAGGACTGAACCCAGTGATTCACATTCTAGGCAGGTGCTCCACCACTGGGCTCCACCCCAGGCCCCCTTGTTAACTTTTGAACTATATAAATTTTAAAAGTCATAAGAATAAAAAAAAGGGAGAGAAAACATATTAATAGAATGTAAGGGAAGAAAATAATTAGTTACACTTTTTACAAATTTACAATTTGTCTAAAAAGTAGTTGTAGGTATGTGATTATTTGTTACTCCACAAAATAATGAAGCTACGTTTATAGATCTTAAATCAATCCACTGCTAGAAAAGAATGTTCTTTGTAAATCCTGGTATAGAAGAGTGCCAAATTCTCGAGTGCATATTATAGCTTTTCTATACTTAAAAAAAAATACACATATTTTTAAAAAGTAAAAATAAACTCTTAAAAGGGCTTTTATGTAATAAAAATCCAATACACAAAACTTACTCTAAAAGACTTCAAAAAGCCCTTCCAATAATCCTCCTCCTGTACCTTTTCCTAGCTATGAATTTCCTACCTTGCAATTGAGAGCTACAAGACTTCCCAAGATATGGAAGTCAGTTCTTTTTGAAAGGGTACTTTGTCATTTAAAACTGAGGGCACAGTCAGAAGGCTCACAGGCTACATCAACCAACAGACATATTTTCTGTCCAGTGTACATAATATTTAAGAAATTTGGAGCCAAAATATGAAAATTCATATATTCCTCAATTCCCAAAACAAAGCAAAAAACATACACCAAATCAGAAAATCTGGCAACACAAAGTATTTATTCTTATAGGTCAAGAATTGCTCCTACCAGACACAGTTGGAGACAATCAAGCTTACTTCACTAGTATTTGTTATCTGCCTGGTTCCAGAAGTCATCCGAGTTTCTAACAATGATCTATAAGGTCAAATTATGAATTTTCTCATTTCCTTACCTGATGCGTTTCAAGAACAAGAGTCATTGAACGGACTGGGCCAAAGCTCTTAAATAGCCTCTTCAGAGCCCTTAGGTTACAATTTTTGCTAAATGGCCCAGCATAGACAGTTGACATTTCTGTCCACTTGATCCTCATCTATATGAAAAATAATAGAATGTAATGAAAAGGTAGATGTGGAAAGAGAATAAAAATTTTTGAGTAAAAACAGGAAATATAATTCCACCTCAAAAATTTTTTGACATAAATACTTGCCAAATGTACAAGAATTTGTTTGCAAGGATTTTGACTGCAACATTATTTATAACAGAAAAACATATAAAGCACATATGCTGTCAATAACAGATATACCACTGAGTGAAATACTATGCATCCTTAAAAACATGAGAATAAGATACATGATGAGGTGTAAAGATGTAGAAGATATATTATTTTAATGAAAAAAAGAAGTTACAAAACAATATGTACAGTTCGACTCCTATTTTTATAAAAATGTGTTTAACTGTTAAGATACACATTGAAAAAATATCTCAAGTACATGTAATTTTGATAAAAGCTTGCATTAGTTTCCTTCATTAAAACTACTGTTTAGCAAAACCCCTCTACTTACCCTTTTGTTCATCTCCTCAGTGAGGAGAGGGGAAAAAGGCTCAAAGGAGAACTGGACAATGCTGAAGGGGAACAGAGGGATTTCCATTCTGGCCTGCTCAAAGACCTGCAGAAACAGCATAGCCCAGGTGAGGTAGGAGCCTCATAGCCACTCTACTGTGGCTCCTGGATATTGCTCTGAATGCAACCTACGAAGGCACAGGAAGTCACTCACCTCTTTATTTGAAAGGCACTTAATAGTTTGACAGTTTCCCGAAGAAGAGAGTTCAAAAGTATCTGTCTCCCGGGCCAAGAAAAGGAGCTTCTGACCCACTGAGTCTAAGCATTCCAAAACACTGTACAGAGGCAAAAGGGTAAGAATAATTTTCCATATCCTGACAGTTCTCCATACCTACACATATCTAACAACGTGTAGTTATTTAAATTTAACTAAAATTATATTAAAAATTCAGTTCCTCAAATGCACTATTTACATGTGATTAGTGGTTACCACATAAGTACCACAGGTATAGAACACTTTCATCATTGCAGAAAACAGAATTGAATAGTGTTGCTCTAACAGGGAGATACATTAAAAAAAAAAAAAAAAAAAAAAAAAAAAAAAAAAAAAAAAAAAAAAAAAAAAAGGAAAGGAAAAAGAAGAAAAGAAAGAAATATACCTCAAGTTTTGGGCCCAATCCTAAGGATCTGATACATTATTCATGGTTTGGAATAAAATCCTTTTTGATTTCCCCCCACCCCCAATTTGGGCAATATATCAAGGCTATAGAGTAACTCTTCCAACCAAAATACCAACAAGTCTATCTCCTCCAATGCTATTTAGTTCAATGTACTAGTGTCTTATTATTTTGTAAAAATAGACACTAATTTTATATTAGCCCCTAGATTCAGAAAATTAGAAATCATATTCTCCATTTGCCTTTGCTCTTGTTTAGAACTGGAAAACATCACCTTCTGTTTGAGTGCTGAACTATTTCTCTTGTATTTCTTGGCTCTTGGCCTACTGCTTGTAGTTCTTGGGGACTAGCTAGAGCCTCCAGATTGAGTTCTGCAATCTAGAAGAAAATAAAGTGGTAAAAATAATCTCATTTCTTGTAAAGTATATGAGGTTAAAAGAAATACAAAACCAAAACCAACTCAAGTGTTTTTCTGTTTCTTTAGACCATAGCTTTGCCATTGCCAGTCTTGGGTTGGCTTTGATAGTTACCAGATGGTTTCTGGCTGCGTAGTCAAGAATGGCAATCTGTTAACAGCCACCAATGTTAAATGAACACACGAATGAGCCAAGTAAGTCTGAGTGAAAAGGGATGTCAATTTTGGCTCAGTCTCATTCCAGACTTGATCAAGTAAAAGGTACTTCTCTGCAAACATGCACCTTTTGGAATTAATATAAGAATGGCTTTTATAACAACATTTTTAAAAAAATGACATTAGTTTAATAAAAAACCATGAAAAGTCTATCCTAATTGATGTTTCTTCTTTTTCCATAAAGTAGGAGTCTACATGGCAATTGTGATGCAGAAAATATACAATTAAAAAATAAATTATTATTTAGAATTGTAGCTTTAAATAAAAATCAAAAAGACAGTACTCAGTTCACCTATACCTATGGCCATTTTTACCTATTAGTAATATATTAGCATGATGCATTTGTCACAATTAATGAAATAACAGTGGTACATATTATTAACTGAACATGCTTAGTTCAGATTTCCTTAGTTTTTATCCAAGTGAAATATAATTTTTACTGGGAATCAAGCATTCTCCAAATGTGGTCTGAGAACCCTTGGGGGTTCCAGAGACCCTTTGAGAATGAGTTCAAGAAGTCTTCCTTTCTCTAAACACACAATTCAATGGATTAAATATGGAGACAGATATGAAAAGCTACTTGTATTTTATTAAGTTAGATATTAAAAAGATTTGCAAACTATGTAAGACATATATTTCCCACTAATGTTTTTGAAAATACTATTTTCCATTAATTGTGCTAATGAAGTTTTTAATTTGATATTTTAAATAAATTATTTTCTCATATCTAATTTCTAATATGGTAAGTGTTGATAGATATGACCCACACAAACAAAAGTTCTTTAAGGGTAAAGGAGTCTTGAGACTAGCAAGTTCTTAGAACCCATGATGTAGTGATTTAGGGAGGGGCTAGCCCTCATGTCAAATCTAGTCAATGGATATTATACTGGATCGCAGCTGGGCCCACTGTTGACACACTGTGTATGGCTGCTTTTGCACCATAACAGCAAGTCGAGTAATTGTGACAGAGACAGAGTCTACAATGTTTACTATCTGGCCTTTATGGGAAAAGTTTGTTAAACGTTGGTGTAAAGCACAGGTATGCTTTAAAAGCTGACAGTCCTGGTTTGAATTCTGGTTCTACCTCTGGTCCACCAGCCCTCTGGTGGGACCCCAGATAAGTTATTTAAACTTTTAAAATTTCAGAATGCTCCTGTATGAAATTGGAATAAGTTGTCTCACAGGTTGTAGTGAGGATTAATTAAGATAATGTCTGTAAGGCATTTTAGAACAGCGGACTTAGTAAGAGCTCAGTGAATGGTGACTATTACATTTATGAGCCTAAATAAAATCTTTTAGAATCTCTTATACTACACAATGACAAAGAATACTATTAGGTTATTAGTTTACATGTATTACAGTTTATTGCATAATAAAGTCACAATGGAACTTAGTATGTAATTAAACAATCCAAAAGGTTCAAATGCACTATAATTTCCTAAGAAACTAGTCTCTTCAATGTCTCTTATGTGCTATTCTAGTCTATATACGCTGATGATAAAACAATGGTATGCCCCTTCCCCCACTTGAAGAGAACAGAAATCTATGACGGATTTATTTTGTAATTATTAGCATCAGTTACAATAGTCACTACCAACAATGTGGTGCTTAATATATTCAAGACTCTGTGCTAAGAGGTTTACACACAGTACCTCATTTCCTTCATCAATATCCCAGGGAATTGTCTATTCCCAATTTACAAATCTAGAAACAAGCTGTTTGGAGAAACTGCCTACATCATATACAGCTAGACACCGTAGAGCCTGTATGCACAACTTCAGAGACTATGTGCTTTACTACTGCATTATGCTAGTGGTATGGGTCTTAATTACAAATATATGCTCAGCTCAGTTACATTTACAAAGAAATATATATATATATGAAAAAAGATGATGATATGTGATTGTTTGATCCAGTCCCATAATTTTAGGAAAGGCAAACGCACTGATCAAAGATACTAACCTTCTTTGGGCCATACTTGAGGAAATACCGAGCCAATTCAAGGGCTGTTCTAGCATCTTCTGTGGCATCATGACCAGCTCTGTTTGAACACTGTATGTCCTTCCTGGAAAGTCAAGATAAAATTGACATACCTGGGAACATTTTATTCTGGCTAACCCTCAGGCCCTGAGAGAGGTGCTGGGGATGTAGCTTTGTTTCATACTGAGCATATCATCTGGATAAAAGGCTACCCAACAAAAAGTCTAAACCACTCCTTGGCCAGCCGCTTTTCTCATTTCTTAGACAAAGCAACTGTTTTACAGTTAATTTTCCAGAAAATGTTTTATTCACATTCAAGTGTCTATATGCACTTAAATCCTTTCTTGAGTTTTTATAAAACTTTAAAATACTCATGTATTTATTATGCCTACAGTTATATCTAAAACTAATCCATATCATATCAATACCTTCTCTGCAACACCAATTTATTCTAAGTAATTTCTTTTTTCTTTTTTTTTTTTTTTTTGTGGTACTATTATACCCAGGGGTACTCTACCACTGAGCTATATTCCTAGTACTTTTTATTTTTAGATAGGGCCTCACTAAGTTGCTTAGGCTGGCCTCAAACTTGAGATACTCCTTCTTCCCAAGCTGCTGGAATTATAGGCATGTGCCACCAGGCCTGGCTTATGCTAGGTAACTTCTTAAGAGGTTTCCATATTAGCACAGATCCATCCATTTTTTTGAACGAGGGCTGGGGATATAGCTCAGTTGGCAGAGAGCTTGCCTTGCATGCACAAGACCCTGGGTTCAATCCCCAGCACCACAAAAACAAAACAACCAAACCCTTTTTTTGAACAATATGTTCATTACAGATAGCCATAATTTAACCAATCTTCCTATAATATTTCCAACTTCTTTTTTTTTCTATTTTGAACCATGTTCAAAGATCTTTCTAGCCGGGCGCGGTAGCTCAAGCCTGTAATCCCAGCACTTAGGGAGGCTGAGACAGGAGAATCGTGAGTTCAAAGCCAGACTCAGCAAGGGCGAGGGGATAAGCAACTCAGTGAGACCCTGTCTCTACATAAAAAAAAAAAAACACAAAATAGGGCTGGGGATGTGGCTCAGTGGTCGAGTACCCCTGAGTTCAATCCCCAGTACCCAAAAAAAACAAAAAAACAAAAAAGATCTTTCTATGTATGTTTTGACACATGGAATGTAATCAATATATTTTGAAAATCTGGCTAACTTTTCTGTTATGCCCTGTCTGGCTCTATCCATCAAGTCTCCTCAACTGTAAACATACTCCTGTAATTTTTTCATTTCATAAGAAATGAAAGGAGTCAGGTGTGGTGGCGCACACCTGTACTCCCAGTGACTCAGGAGGCTGAAGCAGGAGGATCGTGGGTTCAAAGCCAGCCTCAGCAATTTAACGAGGCCCTAAGCAACTCAGTGAGACCCTGTCTCTAAATAAAACATAAAAGGGTTGGGATGTGGCTCAGTGGTTAAGTGCCCCTGGGCTCAATCCCTGGTACCAAAATGAAATGAAGGAATAATATTTACAAAGTAAAAGGGAGAACAGAGACCTTCAATTTTGTAATATGTACTATATCAGATGCTATATGCTAACTTCTGTGTAATTTATCAGGACAATATTATATTAGGTAAATGAACATACCCCAAAATAGCTTTGGCTAAGAACTTTAGCTTAAATCTTCTGCCCTGCTCTCTGACATAAAGCAATGAAGTATCGATAACATATGGATGTATCATCTGAGGAGGAAAGAGAACAGAATGAGTAGCATCTTATGTGAAAGGAAAAAACCACTGGGTTGGGGAAAGAGCCATTGGTGGAATCCAGCACAAAGCATTGGATTTGAGATAAACAGAGATAAATACACATTTATGATAAGACAATGTTCTAAATCAGATACACACTTTCAGTGCTCGGAGATCCAGGTCTAAGGAGTGGCCTACTAACACAGCATCAGGAGGAAGCAGTGCTTTTAACTGCCTCTGTACATCTTTGAGTTTGGTTGTCACTGGGTTAAGAATCTTCTTCGTGATTCCTGAAAAGCTTTCAATAAAAAGATAGAAATGGACAGGACAAAATATTAGCAAGTTTTTCTCCCTGTAAAGTCTTTAAAAAGAATAAAAATTCTTAATATATGCTCAAGGTACAAAAGGTTGCAAATACAAATAAGCAGGGGAAATTAAAAGTTAGCCATAATCCTATCACCCAGAGATTATCACTATTTACATTTTAGTAAACATCCTTCCATATTTTTGATAAATATTTATTCATGAATATATTTAATTTTTACAAAAATGCAATCATAATGCATATATTGCTTTATAATGTGATTTTGTCACTTTCAATATCATGTTTCACATTAATAAATGTCTTAAAAATGGTTAAGAGCATTCCATTCTATGCCTATAACTTATTTGAACTAATCCTCTTTTATTTATATTCCCCTACTTTGCAATACTATGACATACATGCTTGTACATACATCTTTGCTGCTAATGAGACAGTCTACGTAACTATCATGTCTCATGATCTCTCTACACCTAAGTAAGCAAAAATCTAGAGGTATATTTTTATATATATATATGTTTTTTTTAGTTGTAGATGGACACAATATCTTTATTTTATTTATTTTTATGTGGTGCTGAGGATCAAACCCAGTGCCTCACTCATGAGAGGCAAATGCTCCACCACTGAGCCACAATCCCAACCCAAATCTATAAGTATATCTTAAAGGATGGAAACAGTAATGTTTTACTGACCTTTTCTTTGCCTAATTACTGTGAGTACATTCTGAAATTACATGCTAATCTTTGGAAAAAGACCAAAATTTTGAGCCTCAAATCTTTTATGGAAAAAATTAGTTTTATTATGAGGGTTCAAGACAGACTAAGTACTAAGATCATTTGACTGCCAAATGATAGTCTTCAGATTTTCAGAGGTCTTACCAGAAAGCAAAACTCCCTCCAACTGTTTGACAGTTGCTAGACAATGAAGAGAACTGGGGATTCTAGGATAAGGAAGACAATATTTTGCTGACTTAACCTCACAAAAGTATTAAAAAGATAAAAAGGGCAAAATCATTGTACATTAACTGTATGTGAAATTTCAGTATTAAAGTATGTCAAAGTATTGCCCAGCCTTATCTCTGATATTACATAAGGAGATAAAACCTAAGTAAACAGAAGCTGTGAGCCTTTCCTGTTAAGTCTTATTCCATTCTATCTAGTTTGACAGCTCTAGGAACAGTTGGAAGAAAAGTGAATACCTGGTGAGGTAGTCCACAATCTTGTCATCAGGTTTGACCAGTTCATCCATAACACAGCATCCTCCTTCAGCAACCAGTGAGATGCGTGTTAGTTCTCTCCCTTTGGATGTGAGGCACTGAAAGATCAGGATAGTCGGGCTGCTGCATGCACTATGAAAGCCATTGCTTCCTCTCCTCCACACTACAACTGCCACCTACCCTCAACCACTAGGGTCCCTGCAGCAGTGGCAAGATGTTTGAGGATCCAGGATAAATGAAATTAAAGCTAGGCAGGTCATTGTTATACTCAAAAGAAGCAGTACAGTATAATTTCTCTGGGAAATGATGTTCTCAAGGAAGACGAATGGAAACAATCATAACTGTACCTATCATTTATGGAAAGTATGTTATAACTAGTATTGTGGCAAGTATCACTAATAGGTAATTCTGTGTATGTGTGGTACTGGGGTTTGAACTTAGGGGTACTTTACCACTGAGCTCTAGCCCTAGCTTTTTTTCTTGGAGACAGTTTTGCTAAATTGCCCAGGCTGGCCTCAAATTTGAAATCTTCCTGCCTCACCTCCTGAAATGCTGGTATTGCAGGTATGCCCCACTATACCCAGCTCAACAGATAGTTTTTACTAAGCACACTCTAACCTTATGAGGTAGCTTTTTTTTCCTACCCCTACTTCAAAGAGAGAGAGGCTGAAGCTAAGACAGGTTAGGGGACTTGTTCAAGGAGACACAGACACCAACAGCAAGACAAGGACACATCCTGATTATGTCAGACTCCAAAACATTACCTGTTAGCTACTCTACTAAAAATTAAGGCACATTTACTGAGTACTGAGAGATGCACTTTGAAAGGAGAGTTACTAAAATTAAGCAAAGCAAAACACAGTGGGAGCTAAAGCAGGGAAATCTTACTTCTGATTTTCAATGTGTAAAACTGAACCAAATCAATAATAATTAAGGCAGAGTTTTCAAAGCAACAACAATAAAATACTTGCTCAAATGACAGTAGTAAACCTCTAATAATGTGCAAAGACTTGACTAAACAAAGCAACTAGCTGAAAAACTTACATATCTATTTTTCACAGATTCACATTTCTTAAAATATACATAAAAGGGCCTACTTTCAGCTATTTAAACTGAATACTGGAACTAAATGCACTGGTTCACTAGTACATTAGTCTCAAGAAATTGTCTTACACTAACTTCCAGTTTCCAACATTCTGGCAGAAAAACAAAAGTAGTACTTACCATTTCACAGTCAAGTCCAAAGAGAGGACTGTTGTCTGTTACGGAACCATTACATTTGGTAGGTATAAAGTTTTCACAGTCAGGAGAACCTAGCAGGAAAAATAATAAATATTTGCCTTTAGAACTAGAGATGGTAGCCAGGTGCAGTGGTACAAACCTGTGCTGCTAGTGACTCAGGAGACTGAACAGGAGGATTCTTAAGTTCAACGCTGTCCTCAGCAGCTCAGCCAGACCCTGCCTCAAATTTTTAAAACATGGGGGGGGGGGGGGGGGAGATTGCCTGGGAAATGTAGCTCAGTGGGAAAGTGCCCATGGGTTCAACCCCCAACATATGCACACACACACACACACACACACAAATAAAAGACTAGAAATGGTAAACATCACTTAGATTTACCCAGGGAAATAGAAATCAGAAATACCATATTTGCTAGGCACCTTTCCTATGTGAGACACTTGTAATATAAAGACTAAATAAGAGGCAATCTCTGTCCTTAAGTTTTCCTCCACCCACCCATTTTTTTAAAATATTTTTTTTAGTTGTAGATGGACACAATATATTTATTTATTTATTTTTATGTGGTGCTGAGGATCGAACCTAGTGCCTCATGCATGCAAGGCAAGCGTTCTACCACTGAGCTACAATCCCAGCCCCCACCACCCATTTTTATATTCTCAGAGAATAATGTACGCTGCTGTTACCGGGGATCCTGGGGCCTGGACTTCCTGGTAGTTACCACATAACTTTTCCTCCTTAGAGAAAAAAGGTAGTAACTAAATTGTGGCTAAGTCCAAAGTCACTGGATTTTTTCCATGTAGGTACTAAGAAAATGAATAAAGTATGCAAATAACTACATGCAGCATTTTTCCTCCTAAATAAAGCAAGAGAAAATACACAAGAGATTCCACCACAGTGGACATCAAGGAATTATACAGCACACAGGAAGTTCAGCATTCATTGTGTGCACCCTTCCACCAAAATCCACCCTTGAGATTTCTCTGAAATCTCTACTCAGAGACTTACCTGACTTGCAACCCAAATATTCCCTACAGAGGCTCAAGATAGGCTTCATGTATACCCTAAGTCAATAATCAGACATATTTAGGTCAGTGACCCAAAATATCTGAATCATTTAAGGTTTCTAAAGCAGTGAAGATAATGTCTAGATCTCGTTCAACAAAAAAGTACGAAAACCTTTGACCAGTTTCTTTCTCTTAGATCCCTGAAATTTCCAACTGATAGCAATTCAAAGAAATCAAAATCTGGTTTAGCCCAGAAAATGCAGCCCCAAATCTGGGAGGCATTATACGTGCTACTTATCTCTTATATATACTATTAATGGCAATAATGGCAAAAAAAAAAATTACCAATATTTTGAAAGTATTTATGTACCAAACAACATGCTATGCACCTTTAGTACACTAACTGACCTAATCCTATGTAACTAACCAAGATTCTGAGTCCAGACCTGATCTACTTGTTAAAGAAATGAGGCACGGGATGGGAAGAGGATTAAAAGTATTAGAGAAATGTTAAAGACATACTGAGAAGGAATGAAAGAAAATGGTATGAGAAGGAATGAAAGGGAGTACCTTTTACACTAAATATTTCAGTGTTATTTAATGTCATGTTCATAAACTATCTCAAATAATCACTTAGCCAATCACAGTTTATATCCCTTACTTTGGGAAATAATATGCTTTAAATATTTTCTAGTAAAAGAAGATGGAATAAGTAAAAATAAGCCACTTGGAAAGTAACCAGAAAAATGAACTTTCAGTAGTAGTACTTAAATAAACTGTTAGCAACATTAGATTTAAGTCTAAGCCAACCTTGTAATGGAAAGTGAAATGTTTTCATTTCCTCCTTTGTCAGAAGGCATCGGAGCAAGCCCACTTTCTTATAGCCATACTTTTGAATGATGGGGTCATTCTGCAGGTTGATGTTGGCTTTTGAACTGGCAGAAGGTAAAGATCCTGAAACAAGAAAGACAATGGAATGTATGTTAGAATGTCTAAGAACATAGGACATGTCTCCTAACATTGTATAGGTGTTTAAGACACAGCCCCAACTTTGAAGGGAGGCTGCTATCTAACATAGTTGTAAGAATACAAAAAAAAAAAAAAATCCCAAATGAAATATAAAAATAAAGGTTAAAAAAGGAAAAGAAGGAAGAATATGCTTCAGGCTCAGGTGGTCAGAGAAGAGTTCTGGAGAGGAAAATATAAGCAGAATCCTAAGGGAAAAGGGCAGCATTTAGATACTGGTGTGTTAGTCCTGTCTGTTATAATACCTACACATTTCTGATAGTCTAGATTAGCTAAATCTACTCCATCTACTCAAGCAATCATCTACTATAGCTATCTACTCAAGCAGCACCAGCCTATTCCTTAATCAGAAGCTGTCAGTGTTTGGGTTAAGGATGTGGACCTGGCTCAAGAAGGGCTTATCTACAGACTAACCAATAGTCTGTAGATATTCCTTGTAGACACATGCTTAAATGGGACAATGATAATTGGCTGTGCTGATCAGGCTGCCTATCTCCATAATTTTATCTAGAAAATATACAGACCTGACCATTAGAAGACAAAAGAAAACATAGAAGTTGATTCTATGAAAGGGATGGAGAACAGCTCTTCATTAGAGGTAGTTAAGGTTAGCCGGGCGTGGTGGCTCAAGTCTGTAATCCCAGCACTTAGGGAGGCTGAGACAGGAGAATCGTGAGTTCTAAGCCAGCCTCAGCAATGGCGAGGCACTAAGCAACTCAGTGAGACCCTGTCTCTACATAAAACACAAAAAATGGGGCTGGGGATGTGGCTCAGTGGTCGAATACCCCTGAGTTCAATCCCCAGTACCACAAAAAAAAAAAAAAATAGAGGTAGTTAAGGTTCCAGATCGCTTACTTTAGTCCACACGTTTCCCTCAAACATTATCCTTCTTGCTTAAGGTAGCCTGAATTAGTATCTGATCCTTGCAACCAAAAAAGCCAAAGTATCATAAGCAGAGGAAGACCTTCCAGATAAGACAGAAATGTATAGAACTTGGCTTAGCAGTGAACCGACCAGTAAGAAAGGAAAAAAGATCTGTATGAGTAGAGTGTAGGAAACAAGATTGAATGAAAATGATGAAAAGAAAGACCATCACATGTGCGTGCCAGGCCCAAGAGTTTGACCTTTGGTCCATCATTCAATAAGTAATGGGAAGCAATAGAAAATTCTTGAGAAGGGAACCTAAGAGTATTTTAAGAAATATCAACCTCCAATATTTGTGGAAAAATGCAGTAGAGAAAAACCAGAAAAGGCTTTGCTGGGAAAAAAAAATTATGACTAGAGTCTGGAGTAAGACAGTGGAAGGGATGGTGGGAAAGGAATAGATATAAGAAAAACCGGTACAGCATGGTGACAAAATAATTCAATCAACAAAATATTTATGAATGTTTATTACATGCTCAGCATTACTACATACAAGAATTCCCCCAGTGAACAAAAACCAACAAAATCTCCTATTGAACTTAAATTCTAGTGGGAAAGATGTATTAAATAAATATTAAATATTTAATATATTAGGTGGGGATAACAAATATGGAGTTAAGAGGGAAAGAATAGTTGATTAATAGTTTATTAGCAGGGCATGAAAATGGTTACTGTCATAAGGTCTCTCTGATAAAGTGAGATCTGAATAGAGATTTAATTTATAGGAGCAAAAGGAATGAGCCACGCAGACTGAGGAACAGGAAGCTAAAATAAATAAATAAATAAATTCTAAAATCCAAGACTGGTGTCTTCAAGAAGAATACTAACAGAAGAGGGGACTTGAAGATGGGAGCCCATTACTTGGGGATGAGAAAATGTTTTTAGTTATGTTATGTTTGAGGGGACACTTGAATTCCCATCAACAACGTCTAGCAGGTAGATTAAAATGCAAGATTGGAATCTAGAATATCAGATCTAGAGATAAAAACACAGGAATCATCTAGGAAGACTGATAAGTAAACATGGGAAATACGGATGAAGATTCCAAAGAAAAGATGAATGGAACACTATGGACTATGCCTTGGGGACTTCTATATTTAAGATGGGAAGATGAAGCAAAATCTTTTAAGAGGACAAGGTAGCCACCACAACTCCTTGGACTCCTCAATGCCTACAGAATGAAATCTTAAGTTCTTACATATTGCACTCAAAATCTACAGGACATGGCATTAATCTGCCTCTCCAGCTTATCTTACTACTACCTCCTATTCTCAGCATTCCCAGTTCTTCAGTTATGTCAAATTTCTTTTTCCTAACTCTGTTTTCTTTTTTTTAAAAATTTTTTTAGTTGTAGATGGACACAATATCTTTATTTATTTTTATGTGGTGCTGAGGATCGAACTCAGTGACTCACGCATGCGAGACAAGCGCTCTACCACTGAGCTACAGCCCCAGCCCCTGTTTTCTTTCACAAATTAAGATCCTTATTATAGAGCCCAAAATCTCATGATTACTCATATGATTTATTCAAAGATATTTAAAATACAGTGTACGTTAAATCAGATACAGCTTCAAATTAGATATGGGCATCTACTGGGAAGAGAAGGAAACAAAAGAAAGGTAGAAAATTATGAATGTTGTTGAGGTAATGGATAATAGGAAGCACTGATCTGATGGAGATAGGAAGGAATCACTGGTTGTTCTTCACCACTCTGTCATGTTCCCTCAATGCAATTATACAATATTTATTTTTTGAACACAAAAGATACAACTGAACAATATTTATCCTTACTGTATGTATGCTCTAGTAAGTTCTATTCTATTCTACCACTCACCTCCATCCTCCTAAAACAGAGAGTTAGCTATAACTTGCTGGCAAGATACAATCCACATCCTGAAAACACACAGCTATTGTGGATAATATATATCTTCAAGAAGCTCTACTTGCTGAGTCTATAGCTCTTGCAAGTATATTGATAGTACTAGAAGCATCTAAATCTCCCCTTCATCACTCTGAGTAGTATAAATGAGTGTTCCCCACATTAGTTAAAGGCAAAATCTTCCTCTCCACCTGTATGCTAGTGGGTACAAAGATCTAGTCATGGTCCAGAAATTATTCATAGTAATTCTTAAGAGTCCAATGTTAGTGATATCCAAGTATCCTTAGCTACAGTTTCTGAGCTATGACTCTGGCAGTGGTTTCTATTATAACCTCCCTAGATACCTGCACATTTTTTTCCTTTAAAAAAAAAAAAAGCCTTCTGATTTGGCTAGTCAAAATTCAGTTTTGTTGCTTGTAACAATCAAATTGACTGATAAACCTATATATCATGAGCACATCATGAAACCAGAGTTGTAGTCATACCTTCAATGGTCTTGGGCAAATCCCCAGCTGTTTCTTTATTTTGTAGCCCAATAATATCAGCTAGAAAATCAGATGATGGAGGAGGCAAGCGGAATTTCTGAAATTAAAAAGGTTTTTATAAAAATGTTTGAAAGCAGTTGAAATACTGTGAAGAGTCTGGAATTTTATTGTTAGCTCAGTGCTATGAAAGGTCTAGATCTTAACTGTAAAATAAAATCCGTTTCCTCAATATGGAAATGACTAGGTAAACAAAGCCACATTTACTGCTAATACCACCTCCCAGAAATTTTCTTTGCCTCTTTCATATTAGGCCTTGTAAAAAAGGACAAAAATTACAGAAATGTACAATTTAGAGAAGTTCTTTTTATTTTCAAAGCACTTCCATATTTATTATTTCACTGGACAGCATGCTAGGTAGTGAAAACAGATGATAACAGGTCAAAGAGGTTGAGAGCTCTAGCCTCAAGTTCACCTTCACCATTTTATAGCTGTCACTTGGGCAAGTTACTGTTTTTTAGGTAAAAAAGGAGAATAAAAATCTCTTATGGGATTATTGTATAATTAAATATGATGTATGCAGTATGATTAATATAGGATTTAGTATATAGGAAGTGCTCAATAAATGAGAGCAAAAATGAAAATGGAGACTCAGGGAGATTAAATTGGGGTTAATCAATTCAAATGCCTTCAAAAGTAAATGGATAAAAGAAGCCACTAGGGAATGGAGGCGGCTATGGGAAAATGGAGAGCATATGCCTCTTCAAGATGACAGGTGCTGGTCAGTTCCAAATACTGTTCTAGGGGGGCCCAATCTTATGATTTTTTAAAAAGAGTTAGAAAAACACAGATTTTACGTAAACTTTACAATTTCTGAAAATATCATATCCCAAATTAAATAGGACAATATCTATCTGGAAGCTATAGACTATAATTTGTAAATAAGTGTTCTGTCTCAATTACCAACGAAAATCAGAGAAATCTAATACCAACATGAGGCCTCTGCCACTTGGTCTGTGGTCATGTGGCGCGTTGTCAGATACATACACCAGTCTCAGAATAAGATGACTCAACTCATCCCCTCTGGTACAAAGTTTTCTTAACTTACATGTCTGAAAGCTTTTCGGAGAAATCCAAACTCCAAATAGAACCTGTAGAAGTGTAGCTGACTCATTCCTTGAAGAATAAAAACCACGACACTGTTCAGGTGGTTTTGGTGAAAAAGTTGGCACCAGCTATTAAAAAATTGAATCAACACAGCTCAGAGTGATGCCTTAGTCAGTTACAGGTATACAGAAGGGAAGCATGCATGACAAAACAAAACATGGATACTAATGGAATTTTTTATCACCCACTGACTTCCTTATACAGAGAAGTCAAAGATCTCTTGAGACAAATTTTTTTGCACTCAAATCAAGTAAAATACCAAGGTAAATGCAATGCTTAAAATTCACTATCCCATTAAGATTTGCTCTAAATCAGAACACAGCTCATTTTACAAAGACTCATCCCAAGATCCCAGCCTACTTGCAGCCCTTCCTAAGCCAAGTGTTCAAATGATTGGCTTCCAGAAATTCAATTTTAGATAAACCGACAAACTTAAAAAGTAATGCCTGTTGATAGGAAAAGTGGCTTTTGAAGTATCTAGCCAATTCATAACAACCTCCCCTACAGAAATGTGGGTATTTGAAAATCTCTTTACTGGTAAAACAAAAAAGATTTTTAAAAGATAATTTTAAAAAATCATAATAATTTTTTGAGAAAAATGGCATTGACAATAAAATTCTCTTTGCCCTTTATTCATAAAAGGAAGGATATGACTGATGGGAATTACTAACATATCATCAGGTTATTTCAATGGGTCTACACTATGGGGAAAAAAGTAAAATATCTAAGAGAAGCAGGTCAGATAGGACACTGGAGCATACACACCCCATCTAAAGAGGAACACCATTACTCAGCTTTGACAAATACTCGTTAAATGGGGAGATAGGGACAGCGCCAGATGTTTAGTTTTTTGAAGATGTCAAAAATCTTGATTTTTATATAGAAATTTCCAAATTTAACTGTTGGCAGCCATTACTAAAATATATATATATATATATATATATAAATAAATACATAATGAGGATATACTGAATGACGGACGTTGGTAAGCCAGACATGGCCCTCTAGATATTAGTTTGAAACCTTTGGTCTATACACACTAAGTTCATCTCATACCTGGGTTTAGGAACATTGGATTTCCCCAGAACTGCATACTTCAGCAATTCACATAGCTGGCCATGGGTTACTTCACAGTTTTCAGCAAATAAAATGGTAGACAAGCGGGCTCTCTGCAAAGATAAATCAGGGGACAGAAAACCATAATTATCAAAAATGGCAATAAAGCAAGGCAAAGTATTATTCTAGTTTCTGATTACTTTTATAATCATAAATAAGGATTCTAATTGAAAATAACCGTCGAAAACAAGCTGGGATATTAGAATATTTAATAAACAATGATATAGAACTTGAATTATCTTGGTAATGTGCTACAAATACTAGGATGAATAAAATATGCTTCATGCTCTCAAGAAGTCCATCCCACTAGGAAAAAAAAAATGTGACAGGTTATTACAACACAGCGTGAGGAAGTGCTATTACAAATGTATGGGAGCTAAAAGCCCTTGAAGGTTAGAGAGTTTGGGGGATGGTTTCAGTGACAGGAAAGCACTGGGACTGGGACTTGAAAATAAAATGTCTGTCAGGTTGGAAAGAACACTGTGTGCAAACATGGAGCCAAGAATGGTTTGACTGGAGCCAAGAATGCATGTCGCACAGTTGTGGCAGTGTGAGGGAAAGGACACACAGGAACCAGATCATACATCAATGTAGTCTAAACTAAGGAGTCAGCCAACAGGAAGTTCAATGAATCTCCCACCTCCTTAAGAAAACTTTGCATTTAATATTTGGTTATTAGCTGGGCATGGTGGCGCCAGCCTGTAATCCCAGCACTTAGGGAGGCTGAGACAGGAGAATCGCGAGTTCAAAGCCAGCCTCAGCAATGGCGAGGTGCTAGGCAACTCAGTGAGACCCTGTCTCTACATAAAACACAAAATAGGGCTGGGGATGTGGCTCAGTGGTTGAGTGCCCCTGAGTTCAATGTCCAGTACTAAAAAGAAAAAAATCTGGTTATTAAAGTAGTTCGTGTTTATTATTAAAGACTCAGAAAATAGAGATAGGTAATAGATAATAAACAACAGATAAATATAAAAGCTACCTGTACAACTCAGAGATAATTACCACTTCCATTTCTTATCTGGAAAGCATAAGAATGTAATAGTTAGGAACTCAAACCCTAGGAGTCACACTATTAAGTTCAAATATTAAATTCTGTAATCTTGGACAAGTGTCTTAACTTTCCTAAGACTTACTTTCCTCACTTATAATTATAACTATCCATAAGATTACTAGTGCATCACATTAAGTCTAGTTAGTACCAGACACACATTAAGTACTTAGTAAACAACAGATAATGTTATTGCTAATTTTCACCATGGCCTTAATATCGAGCATTTGCTATTAGCCAGATACAGTTCCAAGCAGTTTGAGAAGAAACTTACAAATTTGAAAAGAATGAACCCTGTAACCATGAATCCCACAATAGAGATATTGATGTGAGTTCATAGTTTTTAACATGTATGGACAAAGGAAAATATTTAAATGTAAACTATTTGGGTGTGTTTATGTATATTTGCATTCAAATACACAAACATAACCTTAGCTCCATCTTTTAGGGGTACTGACATCCCAATAGCAATTAGCACATCTGGCACCCAGATTCCATGTTTCTAAATGCCTTTTTCCACTTTCAAGAAAAAAACAAAAACAGATACTCTAGAAGAAAAGGCTGATTCCAGGGCAAGAGTAGGAAAAAGACATCTTTCTGTGCCATAAGTAATGAAATGCTAAAAGAATGATGGAAGCATGTCAAAGTGACATATAAGCATCAAAATAAATATAGAACAGAACCTAACCTGTTGAACAAAATAGATATCCATAAGTTCATACTGATAAATCAAACCTGTAATGAGGAAGCACATCCTACAATATTACGAAGAGAAAGAGAACTTTAGTTTAGCAGATACTAAGTAATTAAGGTTAATAAAACCAATAAGGGGATTAATCCAAATCATGTATGAACTCCAAGGAACAGAGTATCCCTTCTGTGATATTCCTGAAAAAGATGCATAACATTAATCAATGAAGAAGCATACTAACTTGAGGGGCATACTGCAAATTAACTGGTCCAGAATTCTTCAAAAGCACTAAGGTCATGAATGTCAAGGAATAGTTTGAAGGAGACAGATTAACCGAAAAACTAGACAACTATTTGTAGAAAACACACAAAAATATTTGGAGGCAGTGGGGAGAACACAGCATAGTGTCAGCAACTACTTTTGAGTGTTGGCTGCAGGAAGATTTTTTGGAACAGTTTTTGCAACTTGTCTGTTAAGTTTGATAGTATTTTATTTTATTTTATTTTAATATTTTTTCTAGTTGTAGATGGACACAATGTCTTTATTTTATTGCTTTGTATGTGGTGCTGAGGATCGAACCCAGGGCCTCACGCATGCGAGGCAAGCGCTCTACCGCTGAGCTACAATCCCAGCCCAAGTTTGATAGTATTTTAAAATAGAGATTGTCAACATCCTTACATTTCTTATCACATTAACCTTCATTGTTTTTGCTCATCTTATAGACAAAAAGAGTTGCAATCCCATTTTAATAAATTTCATAGCTGAATTCCTTTCTACTGTACCATTTAACTTTTCTATTATTTTATCTACTGTGTTCACTAGAACTTAAGTCCTACTGGGAGAGTGATCTTCATTTTTTCCCACTTTAGTACCCCAAGTGCCTAGGTTAGATCCCCGGCAGATAAAAATCTCATGAATGACTAAAGGGATGAATATAGTTCGTTTGGCTCTCAATAAATGTTAGGGATGAGGATCGTTGTTGTTGTTGTTGTTGTTGTTGTTGTTGTTGTTGTTATTATTACTTCCCTAATGGAATGCAAACTGCACGAGAGCGGGGAATTTTGCATTTGTGTGCACGAGGCTATTCCCAGAACTTCGAACAAGTCCTGCCATACAGAAGACTTCAGTAAATATTTATGGGCCAGGCACTAAGCCAGTTTTAAAAAACAGCAGCCCCTTAGTAGAAAGCATCACAATATCATTCTCACTTTAGGGATCACACAGAACAGATTCTGCGAAGGCAACGGGAGAGTGAGGCTGATCCTGGCTCGGGCCCCGGAGGAGGCTGGGGTCGGGTGGGGGTGGGGGGTGGGGTCTGTGAGCTCCCCTTTGCTCACCTTGGCCTCGGGCTGCCTGTCCTCGAGATCCCAACGGGATCTCCTCGCCCCGGGCGCCCTGATCAGCCTGTTGGGGACCCGTCTCCTCTTCCTGCCCTTCCTGGGGAGCCTCCCGGTCTTCTCCTTCTCTGGCTCCATGAGTCTGTGGGGAAAGACAAGCTAGAGCTGAGAAACTCCGACGACCCGATTCCCTGGGACTCGAGGGCTCAAAACCTCCCTGGGAGGCGCCCCTCACGCCCACCTTACAGCGTTTTCCCCGCCGCCCTAGGTAGCCAGGGTGCCAACGCGCCTCCCCTTCCCGCGGACTCGCCCGCAGCCTCGCGCATCAACCGTCCGCCTCCGAGGCGGGATTCCAAACGGCTCCCCAACGGCGCCCACGCCGCCGCCGGCCCGCTGGCAAAGACGAAAGGGGGCGCTACCTAAGCGGCTTCTCCGCCTAAAACCACTCCCACTACCCCGAGTCTCGGAAACGCCCGAGAGAAGCGAAAGAGCGACCACAAGACGCTACAGCCGCTTCTGCCACCTCCGCCGCCTCAGCCGCGCGGGACGTTTGAACGGACCGGAAGTGGGAGTCGGCGGACTTCCGGCAGTTGGACGCTGGAGAACCCGGACGGTCGGGAATGGCGACCAAGCGGCTGGCGCGGTACGCGAGTGGGTTCTCGGTGGGGCAGGGGTGGTCGCTCTGGGTCCGGCGCCGGGGTCGCTGGCAGGGCTGCCCAGGCGGCGTCCGCGGTGGCGGCCTCCATTCCCCGCATTCTCGGCGTCGGGGACCTGCACTCTCTGAAAAGCGCCTGCCTGAACCTGGGACTCGAGCCCCAGGCTGCGCGAGGCAGGGCGCGAAGAAGCCCGGGGAGCCCCGGCTGCTGTGCGGCGTGGCCTGGAGCCTGCGTCTGCCCATGTAACCCTGGGAAACGACGGGACGTGACAGCATCGTGTGTAAGGGTTGCGGCCGGACCACACGCGGTACACCGCGTGCGACCAGGATTCTCGCAGATCAGTGCAGGTGTACGTCCGGGGACAGCGGGTGCGGAGCATGGGATTATATAGGGTCTGCGGTAAATGCATTGTGGACTGTGGTTGGTGGTCTGGTTGTGACGTCCCTGAGGTTGAAGGTTAGGGTTTAACTTGGGTGGGAAGCTTGGGCGGGAAACAGCCGCAGGGTTTGGAGAAGGGAGGGCCGAAACTGGGTTTGGGAGGGCTGTTCCTACCTTACACCGGGTAGCTTGTTGGGAGGTCCCAGGCAGGCTCCACTGCACCCATCAAGTCCTTGGCCGCACCACTTCCAAATGATCCAGTTCCTAATATGAACTATTGTGACCTTTTCTGATTCCCGAACTTGTGATCCTCCTGCCTCAGCCTCCCGAGCCGCTGGGATTATAAGAATGCACTACCACGCCTGGCCAAAACTGCCCTTTGACAAATTATCCATTTTTTCCTCATCTAGAAAATGTAGATACCAAAAATGTCTGCCTCCTCGAGTTCAATGTGCTCACCATGTAAGTTTAGTACCTGCTGTGTGGTAAGCAGTCAGTAAATGCTGGTTATTAATTATTCCGAAATCCCTGCATTTCCCTCACACCGCTTATCAGCATCAACAACAAAACAAAAAATACAAAACACTGCAAGAGTTAAAACTCCACCTGCTCATCAAAGTCTATCTATCTTCCTTGTACTTGAGCTCTTTTTGCCAAAGCTCCGCCCTTGTCCCCATGTCAATCCAATAAGATGACATGGTTTTGACAAAAAAGAAAAAAAAAAAAAAAGACGGTTTATTGTTTTGCTAGCAAAGGAGAAACACAGGGGTCTCCTGTCCCAAAGGCTGTGATTCTCCCTTCAGCAGGAACAGGGGGTTTTTAAAAAGGTGATTCAGAGAAAAGGGATTAGGGAGAAGAGATCAGGAAGGAGAAGATCAGGGAAAAGATTAGGGAAAAGAAGATCAGAAAGGAGAAAGTTAGGGAAAAGAAGATCAGGGAGTAGTAGAAAGTCAGAAGGTTGGGGAAAAAAAAAAACATGTAAGTTTCAAAGCCACAAGGGATATAGTCAAAGCATCAAGTGAACCCCTGTTACAACCTCGTAAAATCTTCCCTTTGGATTCCAGCGTATTGCAGAAGCGGGTAGGGGAGTTTATTGTGGATTACCTTACAGTAGTTTCACTGTTTCTTTACCCAGGTTTGTTAAGTTCTGGAAGACAGCACCATGCCCTATGCTCTTATTTTCTCAGAACTGTGCTATATACATAGCAAGGACTTGAAAAAGGAAAAAAAAAAAAATGCAAGACAAAAATAAGCTTTTCAGTGTGTCTGTACCCCTACAATCATGAGTTCCCCAGCATTACTGTAAAATACAGGGAGCAGATAAAATTAGCCTAAATTTGCAAATATGTGTTTGAGGCCTGTGCAGGTAAAATGACTACTGAAATCAAGAGGATGACAGTACAAGAACCCAGGTCTTTTCCCCCAAAGTCTAGTTAAGTTTCTCTTCAATCGCAGTGCATTAAAGAGTATTTTGCCATTTGCCCAGCACCACTAATTTTATACCCTCTTTAAACAGGAATGTGAATGGGTTCATTGATCTTACTGGGTTGTTTTACATTTTTAGGCAGCTTGGATTAATTAGGAGAAAGTCAATTGCACCAGCAAATGAGAGTCTAAGAAGAAGCAAATTCAGTAAGTAGTGTGCTTAGTTTCTTTATATTTTGTAGCCTTGTATTTTCAGCACTGGTAAAGCATAAGAACACCCTGATCTTTTGCAGAGCAGTTGTATGACTACTTAATTGTGATTGATTTTGAATCCACCTGCTGGAATGAGGGGAAACACCACAATAGCCAGGAAATAAGTAAGTCTGGAATTCCAATGAAATTTAGCACGTAAGGGAGTCTTTTTAAAGTTTATAGATATAAACCAGCCAATTAAGAAAGCAGATGGTCTGTGAATTGGTGGTTTAATATAAAACCTGTCTTTATTAAAAAAGAACAAAATCCCAAATACCTAAATGTGTCATTGTGTAAAATAATTGTTTTAGGATTATATACAAAACCTCAAGTGCATAGAAACTAAAACAAAAAAATCTGCAAAAAAGGAGTACATTTCAGCTTCTATATGGTCTTCATATTTAATTGTAAATATAAATAGAGATGCATGTGATTTCAATATTTGATGGTTTATTGTTACTTTATATCACACTCCTTTGGTCTTTTAATATGCTTTTATTAAAATGCATTGTTTAATAATTCTATTATGACAATATATGTTTAATTTAGAATGACTATAGCATTGTTAAAAATTGTATATTCAAGTGTTGGTTGATGATTCTTTGATTTAGTTGAATTTCCAGCAGTATTGCTGAACACATCGACTGGAGAGATTGAATGTGAATTCCATACTTATGTTCAGCCTCAAGAACATCCAATTCTTTCTGAATTTTGCATGGAGCTGACAGGCATAAAACAGGTATGATACAAATTTTAAAATTCAGAAATAAGTTTAGAAAAAAATAAGTTGTATACCATTTGTAATTTTACTAAGTGTTAGGAGAAATAATGTCCTCTCCAAAAATCCACTGGAATCTTTAAAAATTAGAATTGTGTTATAAAAATGGTGATCAGGTCTGGATATACAGCTCAGTGGTAGAGTGCTTGCTGAACATGTTTAAGCCCTGGGTTTCAATCCCCAGCATTGAAGGGGAGAAAACGAAGAAGAAGAAATTCTCCTACGGAAATTAAATGACTCAAATGTATCTTTTATTTCTGTCAGTCTGGATTTAATTACTATATTTCTGTTCAATTGTAGATTTATCAACCAAATTCTTAACTTGGGTGAGTTCTAATCACTAAAGAACATTTGTGTATCTTAACATCTTTTCACTGAACTCTTTGTCAGTTAGAACCTCTTTGTTATATCCTCCCACAGTGTATAATTATAATGCATGCTTGGTAATTATGGAATTTGATTGTTGAATTCAGATTTTGTGACTCTCTAATCAGGCTCAAGTTGATGAAGGAGCCCCTCTGAAGATTTGCTTATCTCAGTTCTGTAAATGGATTCATAAGATTCAGCAACAGAAGAAAATTATTTTTGCTACTGGGGTTTCGGAACCTTCTACTTCTGCAGCAAAATTATGTGCATTTGTCACTTGGTCAGGTAAAAGAAAACAATTGAGTTATGCCTATCAATCACAAATGGGTAGCATTACAACAATGTAATTCCTTATTTCTAGTTTTCTACTTAATAATCTAGAATTATACTTCTTAACCTGGACCAGGAAAAGAAATTCAAGTGCCAAGAAAAGTAAATTTGTTCATATCTTTAACATTACGATACTGGGATACCTTGAAAATTTAAGCATTAGCTTTTAGATTCTTTCAAGATGTTCCTCTCTGTTCTTCTGAATTCACACAATGATGATTCAGTGAAAACTCATCATGGGATTTTTCTATAGCCTTGAATAAAGAGTCATTCAGCTCGCATCCTTTACTTTTATGCATTGATCCTTGCCAATATAGATATCAAGAAAAAAATGAACCATTTAACATAGGTCTTAGTATGACCATAATATATTAATCAATTATTAATTGCCATTAATGGTGATTAATAGCAGTATAGCACCCTTGATAACATAGATTGATAGTCATATTTGGATTCAAATTGCTATAAAATGTTTGATTTTTCAATTATGTTAACATTTTTCTAGAATATATGAAATATGCCCTTCATAATTTAACATGTTACTCTTGTTTCTGAAACAGTTTTATTAGGCATTTAAGAAATCATTTTGAAACTTACTTACCAATGTAATTCCTTAATAATAAGTTCTGTAAAGTAATAAAAAGCATACACATGATTATTAGTTAGTTATTAGCAGAGCAATTAAATCTTACTGTTATATTTTATATCATTTTCCATTTTTATTTAAGTGGAAGAAATGCTGACATAGATAACTTTGTTCTATTTTAATTTGCTCAATGCAGACTGGGACTTAGGGATTTGCCTGGAGTATGAGTGTAAAAGAAAACAACTGTTAAAACCCATGTTCTTAAATTCCTGGATTGATCTCAGAGCAACTTACAAGGTAAGGGTGAAAGGCAGGGGCATGTTCATTTTCCTTCTATTGAAAAATGATTACATTTTATCCCATACATGGGTATTGGTATTTTCTTTGGGAATGTTCACATAAATATGACTTTAAAAACTTTAAAAAGTTTTTCAAAACAATACAACAGAAATAAGCATATTCCAAATCCAATAGAACTAAAATTATAAAAAATGGTTAATATGTAGCTTTTCAAATAGTAATAATATTTTTTTTTAATTTTTTTATTTTTATTTTTTGGTACTGGAGATTGAATTCAGGGGCACTCGACCACTGAGCCACATCCTTAGCCCTATTTTGTGTTTTATGTAGAGACAGGGTCTCACTGAGTTGCTTAGCACCTCGCTGTTGCTGAGGCTGGCTTTGAACTCGCAATCCTCCTGTCTCAGCCTCCCTAAGTGCTGGGATTACAGGCTTGTGCCACTGCGCCCGGCTCAAATAGTAATAATATTTTAAGCTATGTTTTATTTGATTAGCTTTTCTATAGAAGAAAGCCAAAAGGACTAAGTGGTGCCTTGCAGGAAGTGGGAATAGAATTCTCAGGACGAGAACATTCTGGTTCGTATAAATTGCAAATCATTTTATTATGTAACTGAATTAACTGTTGTAAAAATTTTAATATCAATTTCATTTTTTGGTAATGCCATTAATAACGAATATCCTTCAACCTAAAAGTTGCTCCTAATATACACAATTCAAATTGTTTCTGTTTTTGGAATTACCACTTTCATGAACTATTTAATATAAAGATTGCCATGTAGTGGCTTTTTAGTTGCAAAAAAGAATGACAAGAATTAATTAACCAAATCAAATGGAGACTGAACAAGTACCCAAATGATACAGTGGATTAGTGAAAGAACTGAACAAGGCTATTTGACTATTCACAATCATGGTCCCTATAGAATGCTGGTCACATTTTTAGAAACCGAAACAAATTTTTACTTCCTCTATAAATTTAGGAGATCTTCCCTTTCATTAGTAATGTGGCCATAGCTTTCCACAAGACCAGTTTATTATAATTAAAATTATAAAGCTAACAGTATGCCCCAATTTTAAGTGGTGATTTTTTTTGCTGTCACTTCTTTATACTACTTCTGAACTTAGTGTTTGATACCTGTTTCCTCAGGGTTGGATGATTCTCGCAATACTGCTCTTCTTGCTTGGAAGATGATCAGAGATGGTTGCCTAATGAAAATTACAAGGTCCTTCAACAAGGTCAGTGGTATCTTCCCTTTTTATGTTATCTCCAACTCCAGAGTAGTCATAGATTCACTGGAATGTGGATGTCATATGTGTGATCATTTGTAAACAGATGACATTTTTCTTTTTTGTCATATCACATATTTTCTGCTGAAGAAATTATAAATTCAGGATTTCTTTTTTATTTTTTTTCTTATTTTTTTAAAATTTATTCTAATTAGGTATACATGACAGCAGAATGCATTTGGATTGGTTGTACAGAAATGCAACACAACTTTTCATTTCTGTGGTTGTACATGATATAGAGTTGTACCATATGTGTAGTCATACATGTACCTTGGGCAATGATGTCTATCTTATTCCACCATCTTTCCTGCCCCATGTCCTCTTCTCTCCCCTTTGACCAAAGTTCCTCCATTCTTCTCATGCCCCCTCCCCCATTATGGCTCAGCATCCAATTATCAGAGTACATTTGGCCTTTGGTTTTTGGGGATTGGTTTACTTTGCTTTAGCATGATATTCTCCAACTCCATCCGTAAATGCAGAATTTCTAAAGCTGTTGGATTTGTCTATGGAATCATAGGTTCTCACAAAGAAGAATCCCAACATTCTGGCCAGAAATTTGAATACAAATCAAGAAGAAACATCTGCCTGCAAAGTTAGCATCCAAGGTCCCAACATACATGACAAGGAGCCTAAAACTACAACAAGTGTTCATGAAAAAGTTCAAATGAGTTCAGTTTGTATGAATTCCCCTATAACTGTACAGCAGGATCAGTTACAACTAAAGAACAGTATAAAAGCAGGTCTTCACAATGTCAAAAGTTGCTTACCTGTTTCTAATACTAAGCCCTCTACATCTTTGGGACAGTTGCAGTCTCCCAGCTTAAATTTGCCTATCTATATGCAGAAGCAAAGAAAAAACAAACATCTTGAAATTAATACTGAATCTAAGTCTTCAACATTTGATTCAGAATTAGTACTTGTTTCTACTACCATTCCTTCTGTTAATGTTTCTGATGTGGAAGTGAGTTCTACTCTTGACTGTTTGCCTATGTTGGCTGAATGGGAAGACATAGTTTTATTGCCAGCATCTCAACCTGAAGAAAATATAGATAGTATACTTCCTATTAGTGACACAAACGTAGAGACTTCACTTAATTCTGGAGAAAGATCAATAGTTTTAGAAGAGTCGGAAATGTTGACTCATGAAAATTTTGGAGGCATCAAGGAAACTTTTCAGAAATCGGAGACCACTAAGTCCATTGTGTATAAGAGTCCTCACACTACTATTTATAATGTAAAGGAAGCTAACTATCCAGGTTCAGATGTGTCTGCCTTTAAATTACCTGAACGCAAATTATGTGCCTTTAGCAGTGTTAATGCCAACATGTCTCATCCTTCAGTTTTGGAGAAACATCCTCTTTCTTTAGGTGGCACTAAAAGGAATTCACGTAGTCCCCCAGTTTTCCCATCAACAAAAAAACAGACCTTCACTATTCATGAAGAAAAGGCAGCATCATCTGATTGCTCCCCAGTAAGAAGTTCTTGTCAGAAGGTTGTCCCCCCTGTATTAACTTCTGCAATGAATCTACAAGAGCCTTGGAAGAGTGGGAAAATGACACCTCCTTTATGCAAGTGTGGCCGAAGATCTAAGAGACTTGTTGTTTCTAACAATGGACCAAACCATGGAAGGGCCTTCTATTGTTGCCCTATTGGAAAATACCAAGAGAACAGAAAGTGTTGTGGTTATTTTAAATGGGAGCAAACACTTCAAAAGGAAAAAGCCAACAGCATACTTCTCTCTCATTCCACACGGGGACTCACTTCTAGTTCTCCAGTAACAAGCCATATTCCTGATAGTAATTGTTTTCCTACTAAGAATTCTTTGAGACTCAGACCTTCAATGAGGAATTGATAAACTTTCTTTACTTTTGACTACGTTTTTACTCTTAGGACAACTTTAATGTGACTTTTAGTGCAGGAAAGATAAAGTACAGGGCTTTAAGTTATGGAGACTTAGAACATCTGAATTCTGTAGGCTATACTGGAGCAGTTACAGACAGACACACACACACACACAGAACATATATTTCATGATCTTCTACTTTCGTTCACCATTTTCTTAATAATTGTCTTCTGTTTGTTCGAGTGTGAATCCTAATTATTCTTTAAATACCCAAACATGAATATTCTGGTACTAACTTATACAATTTTATTTATTTATATTTCATATATAAATGTTTGCTCAATTTTTATACTTCCTTGAAGAATGACAAAATATTTTATAAACTGTATTCATTAGGTTAAGTATAATAAGCAATAATAGTACGTGATGTCCATTTTTCTACTTAGACCTTGAAACAAATTATAAGCTATTTTTAAATTATTTGAATAAAAATGTGACTAATAAAAATCCCTAGTCTATTTTCAGGTAGATACTTTGAGAATTATGATAATCTCCTGACTGATATTTTTTACTTTTCTAAAAAATTATAAGTCCTTTAGTTTTATTCAAGGCTTAATTATTGGTCCTAATTTGTATATTCACATATTGGAATTATTTGAGGCTTAAAAACCAATGTGGCAGGGCTGGGGCTGTAGCTCAGTGGTAAAGCGCTTGCCTAGCATGCGTGAGGCACTGGGTTCGATCCTCAGCACAACATACAAATAAATGAATAAAATAAAGATCCATCAACAATTTTAAAAAAATTAAAAAAAAAAAAAAAACCAATGTGGCAGAGATATGATTGATCGATAGAAACAGCTTCTATACCAAACGTTTAAGAATTCTGTGGGCTGGGGATATAGCTCAGTGGTGGTGCACTTGCCTGGCATGTGGTAGGCCCTGGCTTGGATCCCTAGTACTACAAAAAAGAAGTATCAAAAATTCCTGAGCAATTGATGACATTCTTTTTATGTTACATTAACACTAGTGCACAGGAATCTATTGAATATTTTATTTCAAAATTCAGCTTCTGATATAATTACAAAATATTTTAAATCAACAGTTTATAAGCATACTATCACATTTTTTCAAATCACCTCTTCCTAAACTAGTGGTTTCTACAAATTTATAAATACCATGTTTGTTTTATATGTATTATGATAATAGGATGAATTTAAATTGTTTTCCATTCTTTCTTCCTCAGTTCATTTCTTTTTATCTTCCCACTGATAGTCTTTGGCAGCTCTTGAATAAATTCTACCTGTAGGTATCAAGGAGAAGAAAATTAGTCCAGAAGTTTTCATCTTTAGATAAAACCATTTATATAGTAGTCCTGTTATGAATTCTAGATGAAAAAATTAGGACACCTGTTGTAGGTTTTTGGTAACCAAAAAGGGAAGAGGGTGTTGTTGAGATTTTTCTTGATCACAAGTTCAGTGAGCCAAATGACCAAATTAAGTTAGGAGTTTAATTTTAAAAATTCTGATTCTTATTCTCACACCGTAGTTCCATTTGGAACATATTATGTAGCATGTTTAAGGAGAGTGCTCATTAAAAAGGAAAAATTACACAGTTGAAAAATTCCATAACACTGAATAAATATTCATCATAAGTAGGACACCTACCTTTCTGGGGTATTTGTAAGGTGCTGTACTTTTTTTGACATGCTCCTGAATCTCCTTTTTTAGTTGTTCTTGATCATGTGACTTGTAATCAGGTTTCAAAACAATAAAAGCTTTTACTACCTAAAATAAATATTTGAAACAGCAGAAAGATGAGTTGAATATTTTGTTTGTTTGAGTACATCTTGCTTTCTCCATCTGGGTATCTTCATGCTGGTAGTGTGCACCAGAGGGTTAACAGAGTTTGATCTCAACTCTGTCCTCTTAAACTAGCCAGTTGCCTCCCATACCACTTGTTCCACACCCAATACAAGAGAGTTTCTGGGATCCCTGATTTATTTATGATATATTCTTAAGCGATCTCATCTAACTACATTTTGAAATCTTACTTTCTGACCTGTTTCTGATCATCTCTGTCCTGACTTTTTGCCTCATTTTTATCTCCTTTAATAAAGTTTCCTCTTGAAACTTGGCAGTGCACTAACTACAGCCTCTATGTAACAGCCCAGCCTGGTCCAGTCTAGTTTCTAAGATTCTACTCTTGTAACCCTTATAAAGTAGTCACACTGGGTTTGCCACATTGTTGTTGAAGGGAACAGCTTACTGAGACCAGGCAGTCTTATGCAAGTCTGGGAGAATCCCAGTATCCACTTTGCTGTTGCTCTGTCCCACTTACATGGCCCTAAAGAACAAGAACAGAAATGGTAGTGACCTTTGCTCTCTAACTGGCAGAAGATAGGAAAGACCTCATCACCTTATGCTCACACACCCTGTTTCCCAAAGTTCATCCTTCCTTGAAGTGTTTTGGGAAAACTGTTAATGGAAAAACAAAGATAGGCTATAACTCATGAGTATATTTCGGGGTCCTATCTGCCAAATTCTCACCTGGGGCATTGCCATGTGCTACTTCCCCTGGAGGCATACTCCAGGTGTGTGGATCATAGTATGTACTGCCAAATCCAGATTACCAGCCCAAGAAGTTGCCATGGAAAGATGCTTCCCTGCAGGCAGAGTCTCAGGAGACTCCCCTACAACTGTCTGATCATTAAATATCCTGCACTTGGGCAACTGAAATCTTATTAAATTCATGGGTTCATGTTAAAAATAAATAGCTTAAAAATAAACAGGCAACATTTCCTGTGCATTTTGATTTGGGAGTAAAGATTTTATTGGAAATGAATATTGAAATATGAAACAAATTACTTAGGACAAGCATTTGATGAGAAATGAAGACCTATAATTAAATTTTTCATGTTGAAAATTGTTTACTGGTGGGCAATTTTATAACATTTGATGAGCAATTACCCAGTTTTGTCTTTATCAAAAACCCTTAAACATTTCTTATTAAAATGTACCATGAGGTTGGTTGTGCAACTGTGTGTATTTGTATGGATATAATTTTATCCTATCCATTTTTGACATTATAAAATTTATAGTTAATGCTGGCTTTGCAGCTTTACCATTTTTTTTTTTTTTTTTTTTTTGTACTAGAGATTTAACCTAGGGGTGCTTTACCACTGAACTACAACCCCAGTCTTTATTTTTTAATTTTGAGACAGGGTCTCACTAAGTTGCTTAGGGCCTTGCTAAGTTGCTAAGGTTGGTCTCGAACTTGCAATTCTCCTACCTCAGACTCCTGAGTCACTGGGATGGGCCACTGGGCCCAGCTTTATCAGCATTTTTATGAATTTTAAAAAATTGTCCTTGCTAAAAGTGAGTAGTTTGAAGACCAATTATTTAAAAATTGCAATCACTGGTTAACATTGTTGACTTCTACACATCAAATAAACTCCATTGTGTCTTTCTGAAAGTCTTCACAGACCATTGCAAAAACGTGTTAAATTAACAAGGAACAACCTGACATCAGACAACCTGGGTTCAAGTCATAGTCTGTTGTATCATCTTGGGCAAGTTAGGTCATCTCTCTGTGCCTCACTTTCCTTCTCTGTAAAAGAAGCTGCCAGGAGTACACAAGTCAATATAGACATAAGGCTTGGAATGATGCCTGACCCATAGTAAACATCAAAAATGATAGCTCTTAGGTATAGTACTAAAAAGTACAAAATGTTAGGGTTTTTGTTTTGATGTTTTTAACCAAAAATCCACAAGTGGGCTTCAAAATTGCTCTGACATTCTGTGTAAAATCTTGGATTTTTCTAAGTCTATGGCTGCACCATTCAATATGGTAGCTACTAACAGCATGTGGCTGTTTAAATTAAAATTAACCAAAATTAATTGAAATTTCTTTAGTCATGCTAGCTGCATTTCAGGTATTAAAAGCCATTTGAGGGGCTGGGATTATAGCTCAGTGATAAAGCGCTTGCCTAGCACGCATGAGGCACTGGGTTCGATCCTCAGCACCACATAAAAATAAAAAAATAAAGATATTCTGTCCACCTACAACTAAAAAATAAATACTTTAAAAAAAAATAAATAAAAGCCATTTGAGGCCACTGTATTGAATGGTGCAAATACAGAACATTTCTATGATTGCATAAGGACAAGAATGGCCTATGGCCTTTTTCAAATTCTCAGAGGGTTGTTAGAACTAATAAAATTTAGGAACTAGTCATCTCAACAAATATTTTTCATCTCTTTATTTCATATTCTAATGTTAAAGTAGCATTTAAAGTATTTATTATTTTCAGAAATGATAAATACAAATTATCCACTCCTTTAACACATTGAAAGTTTTGTCTTTTAAAGGCTATAAAAAGCACACATTTTTTAAAATCCCGAAAATGTAGTTAAACAGATAAGGTAACTCACTGTCTAAAAAACTTTAAAAGCAAAGTAACCATGTGAAACTCCTGAAAATATTACAATGTGAAAATCAACTGAGAATGTACAAAAATTATCAATATAGGAGTTAAATTAAGGAAATACTCATTTTAAACCCTATTTGCTTTTGGGTAATTTGCCAGAGGAAAAAAGTAAATATTCATGAAAACTGTCAAAAGTAGTTTTGTTTAGTTGATAGTGTTAGGAATTTTTTAAGTTCAAACACTGCAACAGTGTTTAAAATAGGCAGCAGTGTGAAAATGTACATATTAGGTTAAAGACTATGGTGTTGTAGATTAAAAATTATCAGTATTTGGAATCTTGTCCTCAAATCTTCATATTACTTGTTTTTGATTAATTCTTCTAGAACTTGCTACCCAATCAAAGACGTGGCTGGACCTAACCTGGAGAAGGACCCAACCCCCCTAAAATAGGTCTGCCACCATAAAGAAAAGAGCTGCCTATGGCCTGCAGCACATGGTATGGACCCATGGTTTGAGACACCCATGCATCTTTTGCCAGGAAATGTTGCAACCCACCAGTGTTGGGAAACTGGGTAAATCTAACCCCTGTGTCAAGACCGCAGAGTTGAGTGAGGAAAGCACAACCCACTTAACAGGTATTTGCTCTATCATACTCTGGGGTATCAGGTGACTGCCGAGCCAATCCTAACCCTAAAGGGTTCACAACCATCCTGTCCCAAGTAAGCACTTGTCTAGGTGGATAAAAACAATGATAGCAGAAAGGCATAGAAGGAACTGAGACTCAGGAAACCCTGCCAGTAGAGTTCAGGGAAGAGATCTGTTCCCTACTCTTACCTACGTGGACTATGTTCCCTTTTCTAATAAATAGGGGCTTTTGTTCTAGAAACTTTCCAAACCAGCAAGTGCTGGTCAACATCCAAAACTACTTTGGGCCATTTAGGAAGACTTAGAGCTTATCCTCTTGCATCAAACATTAGTTAGGAGAATCAGTCCTAAGATAGAAATCCACCCTTTTTGTGCTGCAATAAGCACATCTCCCATTTCTGCCTTAAATGTGACCTATTCAGCCACTGAGACTGAATACCTGTAACCCTGCCCCTTACCTGGAACTTCAAGCCCTACACCTGGCATTAAAGATAAGAAACTCAAATACATGATACAGAATGTTCTGGACTTAAATTGACATCAATGTTGTTTTCAAAACTTGATTCAGTCCTTGGGATACTATCCTCAAATCTTCATTTTATCTGTTTTTGATCAAGTCTTCTGGAACTCGCTACCCGATCAAAGACTGGATATGGACTGGAGAAGTAAATACTTGTGGGAACATGTAGCCTACTTTACACAAATGCTGGAGGCATGTTGTCGACACACAGGCTAAACCCAAGAGCTCCTGCTTGGCAAAAGAGGCGTGAAGAGTGACCTGGACTCTAAGCTCAACTACCACGTGGTCAGCCCCGGCAGGAGTGGGCGTTCAGGACTCCTATCTCACTCTGCTGATTTCTGAAACCTCTGCTCATCTGCCTACCCATTCTACTCATGGTTGCCTCACTTCTTGACTCTGCCCTTGTTCCCACCGTTGATGTCTGATGCCAGGTCCTCCTTTGCAATGCCAAGTACCTTATTGGCTTCCAGCCCCTCTGGATAACAATTTGATCCATCTGACTTCCACAGCCCTATCCTGGAGTGATCCTGAATTATTGGCATCATCCTATCTTTGTCCCAGTACTCCATGGAATTCAAGTTCAAATTATTTCTAGTATACATTTTTCAGTTTTGTTCTGTAGCAGTTCTTTCTGACTAGCATATTTCTATCTAACTTGTATTTCGTATGTAATTTTTTGTGTGTGTGTGAGTGTGGTACTGGGGATTGAACCCCAGGCCTCACACAAGCTAGGCAAGCACTCTGTCACTAAACTATATCTCTATCCATTTTGTTTATTTTGAGACAGAGTCTAAGTTGCCCAAGTTGGCCTTGAACTTGTGATCCTCCTGCCTTAGCCTCCTGAGTATCTAGGATTACAGGCATTGTTTACTAATCCATTGGGCCTGGTTTAATAAATGAATATTTGTCAGGCTTACATATTTAGTAAATGAAGCATTTGTGTTATTGTGTTTCAAGAAAGTACTGTATAAAATATGTATTAGATTGCCAATAAATTATAAAGGTGAGATAAATCAGTTCATTTACCTCTCCTCTGATGGGATCAGGGCTGCTGACAACAGCTGACTCTGCAACCGAAGGGTGCTCCATCAAGGCACTTTCTACCTCAAATGGCCCAATCCGATAACTGGGAAAATATACGGCAGGAGTTTATACTCCAGTATACTGATGATCAGTTAATACAAATGCACAGCTGGAGAAGAAAGTTACCCAGAAGATAATATGACATCATCCGATCTTGCAACAAACCAGAAATATCCATCTTTATCCATATACCCTCTGTCACCTGTGACATAGAAGTTGCCTCGTAGAGTTGAAGCTGTTTTTGATGGATCATCCTGCCGAAACAAATAGCCTTTTATTAATGTGACTCTTTTGTTCAGTTGGTTTGTTAAATGTTCAAAGAAAAAGTCTAGCTCCTTCCCATAGAATGAAGAGGAGCCAGATTGTGAAATTGGGATGAAATTCCAGCATGGAGCCAGTCCAACCAGCCTAAGAGAGATAAACTGCAGTTACAAAAGAGTAGATACGATTCCTCCTTGAGAATTTTCTTAGATAAATCACAAAACAAATGTTGCAAGAGCTCAGAGAAATAGGCTAACTTAAGTCTTTTGCTAATTGGCTAATACCTAACACTGGTAGAAAAAAAGAAAAGTGAATACTCAAGAATTTAAAGAAAGCACCAATACCAAAACATGAAAACCAGAACTCTAGCATAAAAAGAAAAATAAGTGAAGAATTGTCATAGTATGTAATGTTCACTGGCAAGTAGAACCTGGACCTATGTCTCTTATTATATTGAATTTAATTTGCTTATCATGATCAGAGATAAAATGTGCTTGCAAACAATAAGAAACTGGAAAGCCTTAAGAGGGAGGTTATTTACTTAATCCGATTGCTCTAATCCTTGTTCCTCCCACTCCTAAGAAGAGAGAAAGCGCACTAATCGGAAAGTGAGTGGGTGAGATTTGATGGTTAAGAGGATCAGTGGGTGCCAAGAGGATGTGATGTAAGAGGCTGTCTTCTTTCTAGGGCTCCCTTCTTGCCTTAATGGTTATCTAGCCTGTGAGACCACTGTGCTCTTTAGTAAGCATTCAAATGTTTTTTTCAATTCCCTTTCTGTGGGATTACTGTTCAGGAAAATGAATCTCTTCAGAAAGTGCCAAGTACCAAGTACCTGCTTGAATGTTTTTTTCACCAAGCAGTTTTAAGAAATAGAAATAATAGAAAATAAGAGATTTTAATAGTAAGTCTCTTACTATATAATGAGTAAAAAGGCCAAATGGTCGGTTAGGTAGGACTCGAATTCCAATATCTCCTTCTTGTTCAGGAGGTAGAATATTGCCACTTTCATCTAAAATCTAAGGCAAAAAAAAATTAAGAGAATTTTTATTTAATACTACATCTTAAATCTTAACTTTGCATTTTTTTACCCTTTAAGATTGAAGACTTCAAAAACATTATGAGTATACTTTAAATTCCTTAGAGAAATGTATATATTTAAATTCTTATTGTACAAAATATTATCAAATGCAGATTGCCCAAATGTGAAGAATAAATATTTTATTAAATTCTATTCCTCCAGTAATAATAGTCACATTTTGGTAATACTCTTTTGAGCAATGTAGACATAAGAAAAAATAAGATCACTTTTTAATATATAGTTTTGCAACCTGCTTTTATCTTTTTTTTTCCTGGTGGAACTGGGGCTCAAACCTAAGAGCTTTCTGCCTCTGAGCTACATCCCCAGTTCTTTTACTTTGAGAACAGGTCTTGCTAAGTTGCCCAGGTGGGCCTTGAGCTTGAGATCCTCCTATCTCAGCTTCCTAGGTGCTGGGATTATAGGTGTGAGCCACTATGCCCAGGTCATTTAGCAATGTATCTTATTAAAAATAAAAACATGGATTTCAGGGTCCTACATCAGACTTTCCAGGAAAGGCCCCAGGTAAGATAGGGTCTGAGCTCCCTTCCCTGGAAGTGAATCCATCTTGCCTGTTGGCGGCTGTTGCTTTCTCTTTCATATTAGTGAAAATTCCTTTGGCTATGCTATCCCTAGTTTTGCAGCTGGGTCAATCTGACAACAATTCTATCCCTGTACATTATACAGATGGGGAAACAGAATGTTCCCTAGGCACCAGGTGGTAGCAACAGCAGTGGTTACAAAACGCCTGAAATGGTCAGGCAGGCAGAGAGAGTGCTTCATGCACTGTGGACTTGTGCCTCTTTTGGCCTAGTGGATCGCCTCAAGAAGTACTGACCCTCCCTCAGCAGATTGGCACAGTATTATGGTTGAGTATGGATATCGGAGGAAGATTGCTTGAGATTGTACCCTTACTCTAGCAGCTACTAGCTGTGTGTCCTTGGATTAGTTTCTTAACCTCTCTGGCCCTTATCAGTAAAATGGTTCTAATATTAGTATGTATTTAGGTTCCTACTGGAATCTAATGAGTTTTTACTTATAAAATGCTTGGAACTACATAGTACAATATAGGTGTTTGAAAAGTAATTGGGACTCAAGCTAGAATTCCTATCCCGTTTACATCTTTGTATAGAAATCAAGGTATCATGGAAGTAACATGGAATTGTCCCCAAAAGTAACCTGGAATTATGTGTATGGGGATAGGTGGGAAATACATTGGGTTGTTAAACATTGTCATGGAAGAGGATGTTCAAACCTTAACATCAAAAGCAGGAGAAGGTTTTCCCATTGAGCCAGGCTTAATTTTCATTCCCTTAAAATTTCCACAAATTAGTACCTAATTTAAGGAGAAGAAAAAGTACAATGACATAAGTAACTAAGATTCATTTACTCATCTATCATACATTCACTCACCAAATATTTAATGAGAACTTAGTATGAACAAGGCTCAAAATAGTCTCTATTCTCACAGAGCAAAGATATGGAAAATGCACAAAAGATATATTAAAAGTTATAAGACAACAAATTCATAATTACTATCTCTATTAAAACATGAGTAGATTTATATTTGCGCTCATATTAGCATGGCATGTTAATACTGTTATACTGGTTTTGTTTAAATTGTCAATTTTGCTTTTTATTTTTGGTTAATGTTTTTTTGTTGTTGTTTTTTTTTTTTTTTTTTTTTTTTTTTTTTTTTTTTTTTTTTTTTTTTGGTACCAGGGATTGAACTCAGGGGCACTTGACCACTGAGCCACGTCCCCAGCCCTATTTTGTGTTTTATGTAGAGACAGGATCTCACTGAGTTGCTTAGTGTCCTGCCATTGCTGAGACTGGCTTTGAACTCATGATCCTCCCATCTCAGCCTCCCTAAGTGCTGGGATTACAGGTGTGCACCATCGTTCCCAGCTTAGTTATATTAATTTTTGATCATGTAACACATTAACAATTACAAGTTTAAGCATTATGCATTGACACATTATGAAAAGACATGGTGAGAGCTTTCCTTCAGCCTTTTGCTCATCTGCTCTGTCTTACGCCTCCATCAAAATAACCACCTCTGTTCTTACTTCATTAACGTTCCCTAGAATTTCTTATCTCCACAAACTCTTTAAGGAACTTTCTTAGAGTATGATGGCCAAGGAGACTCTAGTAGACTTTCAGTATTTCAAGTAACAAGGAGCTTAGCCAGCATTTTCCATTTTGAGGCAGCCATAAGGAAACTCCTTATCACTTATGGGGGAAACTTCTGTTTTCATAGATTCAATATTTTTTCATTTAAAAAAATGTCTTAATGCCTTCACTCTGATCAGTTAATAGCAGTTCTTCTCAGTGAGTAGCTATTAAACAAGCATATCTGTTTTAGAGATTTTTTTTGGCAACTCAATTCCCTGAGGCTTTTATTATTATATTTTATTATTATAACTGTTTTCTGGTCACACCACTCCTTCCCAAATCCCTGGAAGATACATCAGGACATAATAGAGACTTTGGTTTTTATTCATCTGACTAAATCACACCGAGCCCGTCTTTTCAGTGGGGTCAGGTACCGTTTCTGTCTGTCCGTATCCTTCGTAGATATCCAGGCCCGTCCTGTTTCTCCACTGTTCAGTCACTTCTGGGTTGATTGGCTCCCCAGCACTCACACAGTGCTTTAAACTTTTGAATTTATAGCTTCTTAGAAAACAGGAAAGCAGTTAGGGTTAGGAGGAGAATGTGTGGAGAAGTGGAAATTAAGATTATTTCTAATACAAAAGAAGCAGATCATTCTGATATCATAAAATGACACAGAAAATACCAGTTTTGTTTTTCCTTTTCTCCTTAATTTTGGGGGTTGGGGTGGGGAGGGGGCAACTTGCTGCAAAGAAAAACCATGGATCCTTAGGGAAGGTACCCTATAACAACATCTTCAAAGATCAATTAAAATTCCCCTCTCATCTGGAGACCAGAAGTGTTGAGCGTTGTGAGAACAACAAAGGGTTTTTTTCCTTCTCAGACTACCAATCCACCCTTTCAAATGGAATCCGTAATAGATTTAGAAACATGCGTCTTCTTTTCTGTTTGCTGAGACAATTTTCCAAATAGGAGGAACTTCTCTGCTGTCTCTGCTCATGTAACAGACACCATTCAATAGATTAAATACCTTCTTGCCTATAAATACTGGAGTCAGCTCTAAACATGGCTTGACCTTGCCTTTCCTCTCCTTCCTTGGGGAAACCTGCCCTGGACACAGTAATCATCATTCACAAAATGTCAGCAAGGAGGAGGAGGAAAAGGAAGAGTTTGCCAGATCCTGCACTACTATTCTAAAGCTGTTTTTAGGTAGAAAGGTCTTTTATTTTCTAGCTTTTTATCCCTCTACTACATGCCTGTTTACCAACATTTCTTACCTGCTCATATCATTCTGAATAAGCATTCGGTACGCAGTTGGCGCTGAACAGAAGACAGTGATGGGAAATTTGGAAAGTGTCTGCAATTTAGAAAAAGAAAATTCTTGGCCTACTACAGCTTTATTATGTGCTTAAATATCTATGGTAGGCACAGGACAATGTAGACATTGCTTATTTTAATGTAAGTGCACTCACACTTTTTCTCTGTTTTTCAGGCTTATTGACTTTCTGGATGTGAAATGTCTTAAATCATGTTGTCCACTCTGACCTTGGCAAATTACGTTATTCACCAGTCAGTGATAATGCTGATGCACTTTTAATGTGGACCTCCTGTGGTCTACTTTACCTGTAAGATGGAAGTTGACTCGAAACGGGGCAAGTGGTGTACAAATACGCATGCTCCTTGGATCCATGGAGAAAAAACACTGCTCCATGCAGACTTTGCCCAGCCTGTGTCTGAGGTATTCCACATCACATCTGAGGGTGTCAAATCCAGCCAGAACCTGGAGAAATAATAACCCCAATGTATAAATTTGTTAAACTTGTAGGACTTTGACATGTATAAACATATGTATAATTTTTTAAATGAATAAATTTGTTAAACGTGTAAAAATGTTAAATTTGTAGGAAAACACCTTTTAAAGGCCAACACATGAATCATTTTTTCAATTTTGACACTTAAGGCTTCAGGTCTATGGAAGTACCTTCCATTTACAGATAATCCTAAACCAAAACTGCTGTGGGTGTGTCCGATCATTTTAGGAGGTCCAGTTGTTCCACTGGTAAAGTAAATGGCCATCATCTCATTGTGTTTTGTCTTCACACAGGTGTGGTTGTCACTGGCATGTCTGCAAGGGAAAAAGTGCAGTGATTGTGCACATCAAACGGAGAGTCATAGACCATTGCCACTGATAGGGATTTGAGAAGCCATTTCCTCTGGCCTCTTCATCTTATGAACCAGGCCCCAGTGATTCGGACTGAATCCCAAGGTAAAAGTTACCCGCCTTTTTATCAAAAACCTGCATATAATAGATGATTTTGTGACTTTTTACTATATGATAAAGAAGGATTAAAGCATTTTAAAAACTCAAGAATTATATTCTGCTGGGCAGAATAAGGATTCTACCATCTTAAAATCATGGATTTATGAAGATTTTCTTCTTCCTTTCTACTGTGGATGCTTTAAAGTGTGATTTTAAAAATATTAGTATATTAGACTGCAGTTATAGATGACAGAATACTTGCCTAGCATGTGCAAAGCCCTAGATCCCCAAGCACACGCAACACACACACACACACACACACACACACACACACACAGTAAAAAAAATGATTATGTTAATACAGGCCGTGGGTAATAACAAGGATCTGCAAATTATGGCTTCTGGGTCATATCTGGCCTGCCTCCTGTTTTTGTAAATAAAGTTTTATTGGCACAGAGCCATGTCCATTGTTATATTATCTCTGGTTATTTTCACACTGTAATGGCAGAGTAAGTTTATGGCCAGCAAAACCTTAAATACTGAAGCCCCTGTCCCTTTTGTAGAAAACATTTGCCTACTCTTTGAAAGGATAGTTTTTCTGTTTCCCACAAGATTCTACAGAATTCTGGGTATAATAAGCAATAAGACTAAGGAGGATATATGCCTCCATCTAGGAAAGGAAGGACACTGGTGAAAGAGGAAGAAAGTCTTTTAGTTCTAAATAAGTCGTGCATTAGGGCAGCCAAGAGGAGATAAACTCTGCATGCATACATATCAGGTGTCTAAGAAGTTTACAGATTTATCTGGGAGTACTGGGTTCAGAATGAATGAAAAGAAACATCCATGCCATAAGAAATACAGAAAAGCTGGTTTTGAAGCCTAGTAAAGCTAAACCAAATGTTAAGTTTATGAGTCCAGAATTATCTTCCTTAAAAATAATACCTATAGCTATGTGCCTATCATTTCCATCACAGGTATGGTTGTCTTCAAAATCTAAGGCAGGATTATTGTGCTGATCTCTTACTACTAGAGATTATAAACATGTGGTTAGGAGTATGGACTCAGAAGCCAGCTGCCTGTGAAACCCAGCTCTGCCAGATACTACTATCTGACCTTATTCTTTTGTGTAGAGTACCTACCCTCTGGTCATTGTAAGATTTAAGTGAGTTAATATATCTGAAGTGCTTAGAACAGCTTCTGAAACAAACAGTTCCATATAAATGTTAGCTATTATGGCTATTTGGACGTTATTTTTGTTAGAACAGTACTTGGTCTTTGATAAGAACTCAGTTAGCTTTCATAAAGGAGGTAGGAACAAGTCCATAGTTGCAAGCATGCTCCCAAATTCTTGCAAAAATGTAGAAAGCTCATTATAGAAAAGGAAATCTCTGCCAGCCTAATGCTGAGATATGGCCAGTATCTGGCAAAGTTCTAGTGACTCCTAGAAGCACCCCAGGGAAGGACTTGAACATCAGTATAATTTCATTTTATAATTGCACTCATTAACATCAAATGCTGTTTTATTATAACCCAATAGAAGTGGTGCTATCAGCAGGGGATGGTGGAGCCTACACAGAGGACCCATTATGATCCATTTCCCTGGGAGATGGTAACAGCTCTGTGGTTGGCACTGTGATGCACCTGCTGGACCCCTCTACAGGACAAAGGACTTGCTCTCCCCAGGGGCTGGTAGCCCTCTTTAGGGATTGCCTTGACTGAAGAGAGCTGCCTCCTTCAAGGCCCTGCTCCCTCTAGGGACAGCCACCATCCAGTAACTGATCAATGCAGGTGTATAAGGCCAGGACCTCTTGTTTTCTCTGTGAACACTTTGAGGAGCTCTCCAATCTCTGGAGGTCCTAGTGGGTTGGCCGAGTTATTGTAGGAAACACATTGCAAGTTCATTTTTTTCCTCTGCCCAATCCCACATCCTTCCCTTTCTTTCACAGGTGTTGATCCCAAGAAAACCCCTTAATAAACTTCTTTTTTTCTTTTGTTTTTAATTTAATTATTTATTCTAGTTAGGTATATATAACAGCAGAGTGCGTTTTGATTCATTGTACAGAAATACAGCACAACTTTTCATTTCTCTGGTTGTACATGATGTAGCATTTCACCATATGTGCAGTCATACATGTATCTAGGATAATGATGTCCATCTCATTCCACCATCTTTTCTGCCCCCATGCTCCCTCCCCTCCTCTCCCTCTCCTTTGCCTAAAGTTTCTCCATTCTTCATTAGAGAAATGCAAATCAAAACTAAGATTTCATCTCACTCCAGTCAGAATGGCAGTTATCAAGAATACAAGCAACAAGCTGGGCGCAGTGGCGCAAGCCTGTAATCCCAGCACTTAGGGAGGCTGAGACAGGAGAATCGCAAGTTCAAAGCCAGCCTCAACAACAGCGAGGCGCTAAGCAACTCAGTGAGACCCAGTCTCTACATAAAACACAAAATAGGGGTGGGGATGTGGCTCAGTGGTCAAGTGCCCCTGAGTTTAATCTCCAGTACCAAAAAAAAAAGAATACAAGCAACAATAAGTGTTGGTGAGGATGTGGGGGGAAACACTCATACATTGCTGGTGGGACTGCAAATTGGTGCAACCAATATGGAAATTAGTATGGAGATTCCTTAGAAAACTTGGAAAGGAACCATCATTTGACCCAGCTATCCCATTCCTCACTCTATACCCTCAAGACTTAAAAACAGCATACTACAGGGCTGGGATTGTAGCTCAGCGGTAGAGCACTTGCCTCATGCGTGAGGCCCTGGGTTCGATCCTCAGCACCACATACACAGCAATAAAATAAAGACATTGTCCATCTACAACTAAAAAAATATTTAAAAAAACAAAAACAAAAAAACAGCATACTACAGTAATGCAGACACTTCAATGTTTATAGCAGCACAATTCATAATTGCTAAACTGTGGAAGCAATGTAGATGCCCTTCAATAGATAAATGGATAAAGAAACTGTGGTATATATATACACAGTGGAATATTACTCAGCATTAAAGGAGAATAAATTTATGGCATTTGCAGGTAAATGGAGTTGGAGAATATCATGCTAAGTGAAGTAAGCCAATCCCAAAAAACCAAAGGCCAAATGTTCTCTCTGATAAGTGGATGCTGATCCTTAATAAACTTCTTATACATGGTTTTCCATCTCCTTGACTGCTTCCTAGGACTCCCAACTTACAAGAAATACTGCAAGACACTTCCTGCCTCAGAGCTTCACACTACTAAGGAAATAATCACCAATTGGAGGCTGGGGTTGTGGCTCAGTGGTAGAGCGCTTGCCTAGCATGTGTGAGGCACTGGGTTCAATTCTCAGCACTGCATATGAATAAATAAAATAAAGATTCACTAACAACTAAAAAAATGTTAAAAAAATAATTGTTTTCTTTGCATGCTGCTTTAATTAGCATCTGTCTGATCACCACTAGGTTGAATATCTTTATGTTATTGCGTTTATTTCTGGGAATGTGTTCTATAAGGAAGGCTACTCACTTCATCATCTCCTTGAGGTTCCCCCAACCCTCTCTGGAGTTCCGAGACACAATTAGCTTGGAGTGGAGATTTTCACATTTAGATGCAACAGCATCCACTGCTGGGGCCAGCACGTCATCAGTAATAATGCACTTTGCTTTTGAAGACTGTAGTCTGTAGAAGATGTCTTTCTGGGTCAGCTGAGTAGTTCCTGGGATAAGAACTGTCCCTAAAGAAGCAATGTTGAGAAGAAAGTTTATTCCCATCATGAATGAGTTAGTCAGTTTTCCAAGTAAGATATCCATTTGTCCTTCATTATTCTGCTGATGATTTTAGATCACATGACATTTGTTTATGGTTTTGAATCAGCAACAGCCACTTATGATTAGTATGATTTTGAACTATAAAAGGTGGACTCAAAACCCAGGAGGAGGTCGAAAGGTATATACTTGCAACCTGCCCCTTGGCCCACCAGCTGGTGGATCTGGACCTCTGGCTGGTGAATAAAGATGGTTCCATCTCTTGCTTTAAGATCAACTCAGTGATTTATTATGATTTTGCCATAATATTTTTTTTTATTTTTTATTTTTTGGTATTGGGAATTGAACTCAGGGGCACTCGACCACTGAGCCACATCCCCAGCCCTATTTTATGTTTTATGTAGAGACAGGGTCTCACTGAGTTGCTTAGCGCCTCGCCATTGCTGAGGCTGGCTTTGAACTCGCGATTCTCCTGTCTCAGCCTCCCTAAGTGCTGGGATTACATCATCATAGCATTTGGAGGTCCCAGTGAGATGATCACTGGAGTCAAAGCTGAGGCTGTTAGCACTGGAGTCCTGGATCCTCTGAAGCAGAGAGAGGCGCCCTCCCTCTCTAATTGTGGGAGCTGTCTCTTTGTGAGGGTCTGGGCCTCCTGCGGTGACCAATTAGAGCCTGCCCATAGAAGCCCTGGAGTGACTCACATCTGCAATTCCAGAGGTTTTGGAGGAGGATAGAACTGCAGGTGTTGGGAGGTGCCTCATTTGTTCTCTCTGTTTGACTTTATCATAAAGCCTTAGAGGTTCTAAGTGCCTGATTATCTTTCGAAGAGTATCAGGGGTTCTTCTCTGGGGGCATATTGAGAGCTTGATTGTAAATCTTTCAAAGTGTTTTGAATGCTTGATTACAAAGCCCAAAAGTGTATCAAGAGACCTTGAGACTGCAAATCAATCTCCATGATGTGGGTCTGGAGGCTGGGATTATGTGGAGGAGAGAGTGTCTGTCTTGTGTTTTTGTCTTGTCCTATTTGTTGTTTGTTATTGTTTGTCCCTTTTGTGTTAATCTCTACCTGTTTGTTTCTAATTTTTTTTAACTGTTTGCTGTAGCAAGACCCATCAGCGACTTGCCATCCCACCACCTTTCTGACTCAGTCACACTCAATGCCTTGTTAAATTCTTGTCCCTCACCTTCATTTTATTTCTGCCTACTGTTTTAATTGTTAGCCTTGACATGGGAAACCTATTACAAACCTGGCCTGATTGCTAACCTGGAAAAAAAATGGTTAGCCGGGCACAGTGGTGCACACCTGTAATTGTAGCCCTTAGGGAGGCTGAGACAGGGGAATCACAAGTTCAAAGCCAACCTCAGCAACGCGCTAAGCAACTCAGTGAGACCCTGTCTCCACATAAAACACAAAATAGGGCTGTGGATGTGGCTCCATGGTCTAATGCCTGTGAGTTCAATCCCTGGTACCAAAAAAATAAATAAAAATAAAAACACTTTTAACTGTGCTCACTAAACCTTACACTGAAATGTAAATGGCTGCCAATAAGACTAAAGAAAAAACAATGTCAAAAGTAAAAGCTAAAGGTAAAAAAGCATTTTAGAGATGGCCTTCATTTGGAAACTGGGCCAGGTGGGCAACAGAGTAGACAGTATCAATTCCTATAGAGGACAGATTAGAATAAGAGAGTTTTATAGGATTATCATTTCTAAGATACGTAAAAGCATCAAACACTTTGTCTAGGAAATTTGGCTTTTGTCTCTCAGTTGGGCCCAGATATTCACAGAAAACTTCAAAACCTTAAAGGGTTTGCAAAATAACTTCCAACTATTGGAGGTGACCCCAAAATTTTTAACCGTGATAGTCCAGCTGATAGTCCAGCTGATCAAAATACCAAGATAAGATTTTGGTGGCTGCTATCCAAGAAACCAGAAAAAACAGTTTAGAATAGGACTCCAACCTGAGGGGGCTCTCCCAAGGAAACCAATGGAAATAGACTCCCATCCTGCCTCTTCAGGAGATTCCTTCATGGAGGAATGGGGCCCCGTTTGTCTATATTTCCTTAACTCTTCACCACTGATAAGTGGGACCACCTCAGGACAGAGACCACGAAGCCTTTTAAAATTCTATTTTTTTTCAGTTCATGATTTTGATCGGGTGCTTCTAGGTTAATATGTTTTTTGATCAGACCCATTTTATCCAACTGTAAAGGTTTTTGGGTGTTTTTAACACTCTGTTTTATTCAGAGGCCTATTTACAAGGGTTAGCTCTCAATCTAATAGGTTTTTTTTGTTTTGTGTAGGTACACTGGTGTATTGTCAGTCTATATGTATTGCCATGTCTATATATGTTTGGTCCCAAAATTGATATATGAGCTCAAATTAAAATGCAAAATTTTAAAAAATGGATCCAAATATCTTTGGTTCATGTAACTAAAAGGTTCAATTTAAATTGGGGAACAAATAAAAGGAAAATGTCAGCCGGGCACAGTGGCACATGCCTGTAATCCCAGCACTTTGGGAGGCTGAGACAGGAGAATCGCGAGTTCAAAGCCAGCCTCAGCAATGGTGAGGCACTAAGCAACTCAGTGAGACCCTGTCTCTACATAAAACACAAAATAGGGCTGGGGATGTGGCTCAGTGGTCGAGTACCCCTGAGTTCAATCCCTGGTTCCAAAAAAAATAGTCTTTAAAAATTACTAACTCACAAGTTTCTCCAAGTTGCTAGTTGTTAATAAAATGCTAATGTCTATAAAATGTGTAGTATCTATTGTTTCTAGGATTTTTCTTCAACAGAAAATGACTGATGCTATTCAATGCACTTGTCTGATATCTTGGTTTTTAAAAATAAATTGGATCTGACATGTATGAGATTAATCATGGATGTGTTTGTTAAAGACATCTGATTGGTTTACAAAGTTAAAATGCTAACTGTTAAATATAACATCAAGTACTCTTAACTCCTTACATTCCTTAAGGTAATATACTTAAATATTATTGGTGTTTTCATAAACTGGTAAATTAATAAAAAGTTTAAAATTACTTTATGTCATCACTAAAAACAAGTTACTAAGAGATAAAAGTCCCAACAGCTTTATAGAAATAGAAAAAGCAATCATGAAGTTCATTTGGAAAAATAAGAAACCCAGGATAGCCAAAACAATCCTTAAAAAGAAGAATGAAACAGGAGGCATCACAATTCCAGACTTTAAATTATATTACAAAGCTATAATAATAAAAATAGCATTGTATTGGTACCAAAATAGACATGTAGATCAATGGTATAGAATAGAAGACACAGAGAGAAACCCACATCAATACAGTTATCTCATATTAGACAAAGGGAGACATACACTGGAGAAAAGATAACCTCTTCAACAAATGGTGCTGGAAAAACTGGAAATCCATGTGCAGCAAAATGAAACTAAACCCCTATCTCTCACCATGCACAACACTCAACTCAAAATGGATGAAAGACCTAAGAATTAGACCAGAGACCCTATAATCGAGGAGTTAGTAGGCCCAAATCTTCATCATGTTGGATTAGGCCCTGACCTCCTTAACAGGTCTTCTACAGTGCAAGAAATAAAAGCAAGAATCAATAAATGGGATGGATTCAAACTAAAAAGCTTCTTCTCAGCAAGAGAAACAATCAATGAGGTGAACAGAGAGCCTATATTCTGGGAGCAGATTTTTTGCCATATGCACATCAGATAGAGCACTGACCTCCAGGATATATAAAGAACTCAAAAAACTTAACACCAAAAAAACTAACAACCCAATAAATAAATGGGCTAAGGAGCTGAACAGAAACTTCTCAGAAGATGTACAATCAATAAACAAATATATGAAGAAATGTTCAACATCTCTGGCAATTAGAGAAATGCAAATCAAAACTAAGATTTCATCTCACCCCAGTCAGAATGGCAGCTATCCAAAATACCAGCAACAATAAATGCTGGCGAGGATGTGGTGAAAAAGGCTTACTCAAACATTGCTGGTGGGACTGCAAATTGGTGTAACCAACATGGAAAGCAATATAGTTTTCCTTAGAAAACTTGGAATGGAACCACCATTTGACCAGCTATCCCACTCCTCAGCCTATACCTTAAAGACTTAAAAACAGCATACTACAGTAATGCAGCCACTTCAATGTTGATAGCAGCTCAATTCACAATAGCTAAACTGTGGAAGCAAACTAGATGCCCTTCAATAGATGAATGGATAAAGAAATTGTGTTATATATATACAATGGAATACTACTCAGCAATAAAGAGAATAAAATTATGTTATTTGCATTTTTAAATGGATGGAGTTGGAGAACATCATGCTAAGTGGAGTAAGCCAATCCCAAAAAACCAAAGGCTGAATGTTCTCTCTGATTAGTGGATGCTGATACATAATGGAGGTGGGGGTGGGGAGCATGAGAGAAATGGAGGAACTTTGGATAGGGCAGGGGGGAGGTGGGAAAAAGGAGGGGGAATGGGAGTAGCAAAAATGGTGGAATGAAATGGACATCACTACCCTAGGTACATGTATGAAGACACGAATGGTGTGACTCTATCTTGTTTGCAACCAGAGAGATGGAAAATTGTGCTCCATATATGTATTATGACCTGAAATGCATTCTTCTGTTTTAAAAATAAATTTAAAAATAAATTAAAAAATGTCCCAACAGGTACAATTCTATATATAAAGAATCTAAAGGTTTCAATTACATTTCAGTTGAAGTATCTTATTAAAATGAAGTAATTTATCTAAATTCAAAAATTTATAAGGGTTATTTCAGAGTATAAACAAAAAGAGTGGTCAACAGATAAAAAAATTAAAAGGTTGTAAATATAAATATATATTTAATAAAATAAAAAACATTTCTAGATAAAGTATGTGGTAAAGTAAAATTGTAATACATCTAAGTAAATAACAAAAGGTCTAATTAAATGATAAAAAGTTCTATGTAAATAAAAGGTCAATTTTAAAAGGTTTTACGTAATACAAATAGTTAAAGCTATCCAAGGTTTTTCCCTAAGGTCAAATATTAATGTACTGGTATAAACCAAAGTTGAATGTGTTAAAATGACAAGGATTTCTTAAAACATTAATTCACTCATAACATTGTGTTTATTAAGTTTTATTCTCTAGAGCAACTCGTCTTGGAGGAATTAATGCTTGTACCACTCTAGTTAAACAGCAACTGTTATTTTAGACTAGTATACTACATACAGAGTCTAGATTTTTCTTTAAAAGCTAAATTTGGGGGCTGGGGTTATGGCACAGTGGTAGCGTGCTGGTGCAGTGGTAGCATGCTCGCACGTGCTCGCCTAGCACGCAGGAGGCACTGGGTTCAATCCTCAGCACCACATAAAAATAAAATAAAGCTATTGGGTCCACCTACAACTAAAAAATAAATATTTTTTTTAAAAAGCTAAATTTGATTAATATAAAAACATCAATGTAATTGTGGCACTATTACTCTTCTTTACATATTAAATGTGTACATATCTTTCAGGTATACAAGTCTTTAAAGTAAAAAGTTTAAAGGAACATCTTATCAAGCTGGTGTTCTCCAAACTAAAGTTGTCTGTAAGAAGAATTTTAGACTCATAAGGATGAAAAATTGGGGGGGGGGGGGGTATTTATATCATTTGATGTTTTGTAACCAAACCTAAACCTTATGTTATCTTTTACACTGGGATATAAAAATTTAAAGGTATTTTTAAATGATAATGAGAGCCTGATCTGTTTAAAGGTTTATCTTGTAAAACATTTTGCCACTTTTCCACATAAAAGGAAAATTAAAAGCTCTCAGCCTTTCTATGATTTGTTTTAAATATAATATTATATTATGTCAGTTAACATTCATATAGATTCAGGAAACAATATATGTAAACTTTTTTTAATACCTTTGTTTTTTAATATTTATTTATTTTTATGTGGTTCTGAGGATCAAACCCAGTGCCTTACATGTGCCAGGCAAGTGCTCTACCTCTGAGCCGCAACCCCAGCCCCCAATATATGTAAACTTTATAAAATGATATATTAAAAAAGGAGACAAAGATCGGCTGCAAAACCAAAACACTTTATCTAAGATTTGTAAAGAGCCCCACCTTACCTGAGATAAGGCTCTGCCTCTCACCATAATACATGTTAAAATGGCCAGACTTTAGCTCATTTAAAGTTATATTCAAAAGACTGATTTTATTGTAAAGATTGCTATAATCTCAAACAGGGGATATAATATATAACTCAGCCAAGTTTCAAAATTATGTACATACTAAATATGTTTTTACTCTTGTTAATTTAAGTTTGAGTTTCCTTGTAAACTTTAACTACTGCTGTTAATGCCTTATAACAACCTAAGTTAATTTGAGATATTAAGTCATTATGTATAGACAGATAGTAATTAAAAGGGATAAAAATAACTATAAAGTTATAAACATTAAAGTTAAAGCCCTGTACTCTTACTTTAAGACTGGTAAGACTGACTTGCTGGATGTTTAAGGCCAAGGTTTAAAGATTAAGGTTAAAATAAAGGGGGCAAGAAAGCCAATATTTAGCTCTTGTCCTCTGAGTCAGCCTAAACCCAGGGAAAAGGGGAAGAACTTTGCAACTCTGGGCCACGTAACCTCCTGATCAGAGAGATTAATAAGACCACTAGAGAACAGAAAGCCACTCAGTGTGCATGCTGGAAAGAGGAGGGTCACTGAAAAGGGGAGACATCCCTGATGCTTCCAAGGGAAGCCACATGGTCAGCGAGACCTTGACCCATCCTAGCACAGATAGCACTAGCGGAACTAAGAGGCTGCTCACAAGTTCCCCAAGAGTGTCCCCCAGTGGAACTCAGCTGACTCTTTAATGATAGATATGAACAAGGTCCATTTGACCATCTTGATCTTAAACACCTAACAAAACAATTAAAACCAAAACATAGCTATTCCTGGACATTTAAAAAAAACAAAAACAAGTTATTTTAATGTAACTTAAGATGTACATTTGTATTAGCCCCTCAAAAATAAGTAAGACTGGAGACAACAAAAGAAAGATTCTTAGGCAGGAGAGCCTGATAACTATTGAGAGAAACTTCCAGAATCAGAAGTTTTTAGTCAATTAGTCTTCCTAACCTCCTACACAGGCTTAATCAATGCTTACTTGTACAAAAAATCAAATGATATTAAGTAACTTAACTAAATGTTGTGTTTATATTCCTGATAACTCTGGAACTATTAAATAATGATATGCATTCCCAAATAAAGGCCTTGTTAGACTTTATTAGGCCTTGTTATGGGGATAACTTCTCAGTTCTTGTACCTACTGATGAGAGATTATTGATTTCTGTCATCTTCGTGATATTCATTGACATGTTCAAGATGCTCCAACATTTGCTCATGTCTTTTTGTTTCTCTCATTGAAGCACCTACCCCTAGGTAAATTTACAACCTGTTCTTCCTGAACCAGACTTTTACTATGGACCCCTCATCCAACCCAATTTCTAAAAAGGGACTCCAAACAGCTTGCTCCACTGTACATCATTTCTCTCAGCTTGAAGCAGCAAGAGCAGTCGTCGCCCTTTTCCTTACAGCAGAAGGAGGTCCCTAATATTAGAGGGGAAAATTACATTCAGTATAGATAAGTCAAATCATAAAATGGAGGCCAGTTTGGGTCCAAACAAAATGTTTAATCATGTTTTTTCTCTTGCTCAGCCTATGTTATAAGGCTGGAGCTGCTAAAACAATGCATTTCTTCAGTCAAATTAATGTATATACATGGCCACTACAACTCATTACCTAATTTAAAAGATAAATCAAGGGTTTGATTGTTTCTAGAAAAGGGGGAAATGTTATGGGCCAGGCTATGTGGTCAATGACCAAACAGACCCCATCTTGCCCTGAGACTCTACGTCATGTAAGAAATGCCTCTCCTATGGGAACACCCTGCCTCTGTCCCCATCAACAGTTGCTTAACATAGCATGTTTGACAACACAAAATGGCAATTCTTATACAATGTAAAATTGTTCTCTCTTTGGTTACCATTTTTCTTGGACAATGTACCCTGTCAGAGAGTGATTATCCAGATGTTAGTAACCATGCTTTAACTTGTACTCAACTAGGGTCGTTTAGACTCACTTCCCCTTCTGCTTATGATTTTAGATCTCAAGACATTTGTTTATGGTTTTGAATCGTAGCAACAGCCACTTATGGTTAATATGGTTTTGGACTATAAAAGGTGGACTCAAACCCCAGGAGGGGGTCGAAGGATGTAGACTTGCAGCCTGCCCTTGGCCCACCAGCTGGTGGATCTGGACCTCTGGCTGGTGAATAAAAATAGTTCCATCTCCTGCTTTAAGATCATCTTGGTAGCTGGGCGTGGTGGCTCAAGCCTGTAATCCCAGCACTTAGGGAGGCTGAGACAGGAGAATCGCGAGTTCAAAGCCAGCCTCAGCAACAGCGAGGCGCTAAGCAACTCAGTGAGACCCTGTCTCTACATAAAACACAAAATAGGGCTGGGGGTGTGGCTCAGTGGTCGAGTGCCCCTGAGTTCAATCCCTGGTACCAAAAAAAAAAAATCATCTTGGTGATTTATTGCAATCTCGCCATAACATAACAGATGTCAGTCAGCTGGAGTGATCCTGGTGGGCTTCTGTGATTCACTGGGCCAGTAGCCACAAGACTAATAAACCTGGGCCTCACAAAAGGACTGTGACAGGGCTGGGGTAGAGCTCAGTGTAAGAGCACTTGCCTAGCTTGTGTGAGGCCTGGGTTTGATTCCAGGCACTGGCACATGGAAAAAGGGGTGGGGTGGTGGAGACTGACTACTTCAGAACTGAGCTTCCAGCTCCTGCTGGGGAAGATTACAAGACTATGCCTGAAAACATGAGCCCAGGTTCCATGCCCCCAAATTTCCCTAGAAATGATGTTATGGACAACGATTATGGGATATTTTTTATAGTTCTCTTGTTCTGGAGAAGTGTTTGTTCAGCTAAAAAGTTGCTATAGGAAGGACAAATACTGTATGATTCTGTTAATATGAGGTACCTAGATTAGGCAAATTCACAAAGAAGATTGTGGAATAATAGTTACCACGGGTGGGAAGCAGATGAGAGAGAATAAGGAGTTTAATGGGTTGAGAGCTTATGTATGGGAAGATGAGAATATTCTGGAAATGAATACTGATAATGGTTGCACAACCTTATGAACATGCATAATGCCCCTCAACTGCGCATCTAAGACTGGTGAATTTCATCGTGTGTATTTAACCATAATAAAAAATGACCTACCACCCCAAAGAAGACAGAAGCAATGTACTAGATCTTACTTTGATATGTTAGGAACAGCCTAGAAAACACTGGAGAGTGCAGTGGTCTCCAATAATGACTTGCTTAGTAGCCTTTGGCCAGTGATTTAATATTCCCTTCTCCTGTTTATGAAGCTTCCCCCTTCCTAATCATAAGCCTCTCTTGAAGAGAAAGTAAGCTAACAAGCAAATGCTTATTTTAAAGCCAGAGAAACCACATACATCATAGAAACTTCCTAAAGATCTGCAACTGAGCACTAGTTTTTTATGGTAAATATTACTCAAAGTAAGGGATAAGCTTATTGAGAATTAATACTTTTTAATAACATGTTAATATATGCTAAGATAATTATACACTTATATAATTATTTTCATAATTATATACTAAGATTTTTGGTGTGATGGTATTTTATAATACATAAGAAGAGTATGTGAAAATTAAAGTGTGATGAGTTTGTTGCTGGCACTGAGGGTAATAGAATGATCTAAGAACTTAGAAATAAAGGAAATAGATTGTCTTCCAAAACTAAACTGTCTATTCCACCTAATGGATCAGAACAGAGACATGTAGACAGATAATGATTCACAAAGTTGTAAGATTAAACTGTATCCTAATGTATGATATATTAACATAGAATTGATCTCAGAAGTGAGTATTGCTGCTATAGAAAATAGATAAAGGAAATAAACTGGAGTAAACTGATAGGTTGTTATGGTTAGGATATGATGTGTTCCCCCCAAACTCCTGTGTTAATGCAGGAATGTTCAGAGATTAAATGATTGGATTATGAGAGCTATGAGCTAATTAGTCCATTCTAGACTGACTGGGTGGTAAACTTAGGCAGGTGGGGTATGACTGGAGGAGGTAGGTCCTTGCGGTTGAAAGGCTTTATCTTCCCTGTGGCCCTTCCTCTGGCTCTTCCTGCTTCCTGGCCATAATAAAGTGAGCAGAACTCCTCCACCATTCCCTTCTGCCACAGTGTTCTGCTTTACCCTGGGCACAGAGCAATGCACTCAGCTGACCATGGAACTAAACCTCTGAAACCAGGAACAAAAATAAACTTTCCCTCCTCTAAGTTGTTCTTGTCAGGTATTTTGGTCACAGCAATGCAAAGGTATCATTGAAGCCTGTCTAGGGAAGAAATCTGTGTTAGGGAATTTCATTTTGTGGTCCCTTGAATGATGTAGCTGCTAACCAATATCCACATCCACACTGGCTTGTTTTCATTTTCTCTAACCTACAAGTTATTTCCTGCCTCAGGGACTTTGTATAAGCTTCTCCATTTGACTTTAAGTCTCCTACCACCCATACCTTCTCCACTGACTCACTTATCTCTCAGGCCACAGCTTAATATCCCCCTGACTTTCTCTCCATCTGTGGCAAGTGCCCTGACACTGATGACTCTTGCACCATTTTGTTTGTAGCATTTATCACATTTACCACATTATGTGTTCATTTAACTCATGACTATCTTTACCACTGGACTCTTAAACCCACCGCTCCTGAAACATAGCAGGTGTCCAGCAAATACATATTGGATGGAGTGATGTGTGGGTATTAGAGGAATAGGTCAAGACTTCCAAATCCTGGTGGCAAATAAATTGAACTGTGAACATCACTTGTTCTGAACCCCGATCTTACATAGGTCTATTAACCAGGAGAAAGGGGCTACTCATGCCACAATGTTTTTGGCTCTCATGCAAATGAAAATGTTGGTGATATCATTTTACACACCCTATTTCATAAGCATGATACTAAGAGCCACCTGCCCCTCTGCCCTGATATGCAGAGCTGTACTGTCAGATGCCCTGATATCAGGAGACCTCTGACCCTACTAGGTAAATGGCCAGAGCTGATTGATTCACCTAGTTCTTGTCATCCTGAGACCTCTAGGAAGACAAGCTCAGTGGGACATCAGGGTGTGGTTGTCTGAGAAGGTAACATTAAGCTGAGCCTGGAAAGTTGGTAAGACTTGTGTCATTAAGTGCGAGGGAAAGATTTTCCAAGCATAGGAAATGGTATGCAGAAAAGCTAGGAAATGGCTTTTCAGTGTAATAGTAGAGTATAATGGTAAAGAAATTACAGCAGTAAAGAGAAAATGACTAGTCTTTCATGGTGTGTCTGAAGAACCTCAGTTTATCTTGTAGGTAATGAAGAGATGTTAAATAACATCAGACAGCAAAATGATAGAGTAAATTGTGTGTTCTAGGGGAAAGGCTGGGGTAAGGAGGATGAATTGAATTGGGGTAAGGGTGTGGGCACTCTTCAGACCAGAATTAGGAAGAGATGGGGGAGAATCCATTTGGGAGATGTTAAGGATGTGAAATAAAGCAATAGCGATACAATTGGAGAAACTCTGGAGGCAGGTAAGCCGTCAGATGTATAAGGCATAGTAACTTATTAGGAACGAGGAGTCACTGATGGTTGCCTTACGGGACCAGCCAGATGATAATTAACCATGATAGAAACAAAGACATGAGAAATTGGGTTCTTTTTTTTTTTTAATATTTTTTTAGTTGTAGATGGACACAATATCTTTATGTTATTTATTTTTATGTGGTGCTGAGGATCGAACCCAGTGCCTCACGCATGCGAGGCAAGCGCTCTACCACTGAGCCACAATCCCAGCCCCTGGGTTCTTTTAGTATGCGAATATACTGAGTTTCAGATGACCATCAGTTCTATAGGAGGAGAGGAAACATAGATATGAGGCTTCAATTGCTGGCTGGAGTTCACTTAATCTATTTCACTATGAAAAACCTACTTTCCCATGTAGGTCAAAAGGCATGGCATGTTTTTAACACATTTCTAAGGGTCCTAAGGATAATACTACATTGTATAAGATTCTTCTTCAAATAATGTACCCAAATAAATGTCTCCTGATTATTTGGATTTAAAAAAAAAAAACAAAAAAACTCTCCTCTGGCTTAGTTTAAATATGATTGGATAGCAAACATTACTAACCTGTTCGCAAACAGGCCACATTCGCAAGCCACCACTCTGGGATCTTAGGCAGAATCACAATTACTCGATCTCCCTTTTTCAGGGAACAGGTTTCTGTAAGTATATTGGCAAATTTCCTGGACAAAGATCCCAGTTCCTCAAAACTCCACCTCACTTCATCTCCATTTCCATCTATCCACCAGAAGGCTGGATTAGAAGGCCTCTGTCCAGTCTGAGGAAAGACAAACCAGTCATGGATTTAGAGGTTGTTAGACAGTTCAATTCTATTTCAATGGAACCAATGGAATATGTCCTCTAAATACAATAGTTAGGACTGATATTGAGTCTTTGGAAATAACTTTGAGATCCTTATTTCTAGGGAGCAATGTCATTTTTTATATAGTGTGATTGCTTCTCTTATAAAAAAAGTAAGAATATTGCCTTCCTTTGTATTTCTCTGAATACTGTATCTATGCCTCATTTCCTACCATTTCTGACTCTTGGAGTCATTTTTTTAAGTTGTTGATGAACCATTTATTTTATTCATTTATTTTTATGCAGTGCTGAGAATTGAACCCAATGCCTCACGCATGCTAGGCAAGCACTCTACCACTGAGCCACAACCCCAGCCCTAGAGTCACTTTTCACTATACTTTTTGTTTAAAAAAAAAAAAAAATCAACCTAACTACTGACATTGTGGGCCAGATAATTGTTTATTCTGAAATAATAATGCTGTAATTATTTATTCTGTAAGGATTGTCCTTTACATTAGTTATTTTTTGTTTTTGTTTTTGTTTTTAGCAGCATCCATTACATCTACCTATTAAATGCAACCACCCGCCTCCACCCTTATTTCCTTAGGGCAACAAAAATGTCTCCAGACATTGCTAAATGTCCACAAGGGGGCAAAATTGCTTCCAGTTCAGAAACTCATCTGACTAGCCCTTTCTCCATACCTTCTCCATATTGGTCCACTGGTCCAGAACATCGTTAGCAAAGTTGAAATACTTGGGAATCTCCAGTTTGAAGTCCTGTTTCATTGACTCATAGTTGGAGAAATTCTGGGGGGTTGCTGTTCTGTAGTCTTTATGCAAAGCTCTCACCAAACCAGAAATTAATAGGCGCTGAAAACACTTGGCATGGAGTAGTGTCGCCATGGTGACAAGCGCTAGCTAGCATCAATTTTGTTGGATGTTTTAGCACTCAGGATTTCCATGGAGACTAACTCATCTAAAAGACAAGCAGAAAGGTCATAAATTTATTTCTGCCCTGAAGGTAGACATACCCTCAAACTGCTAGGTTTTATTATTATTCACCACCACCATTTTCTGAATATTCCCTGTACTCTAAAATCTGTGCTCAGTATTTTACATACGTTTTGTCATTAATCCTAAGATTAACACCGTGAAGTGGGTACTGTTACCATCTGTGTTTACTAATAGAGAAAATTACTAGCTAGAGAATTTGGGCCAGATTTAAACCTAGAACTATCAAGTCTCAGCCTATTCTGACTAATGTATCTCTACATGTATTTCTAAAGAAATAAAGATCTGGGACACTCATTGTTTGGTAATCTCATTGTTTGCAAACATATTTATCCTTCTTATTTTTGTCTGCAGATTTCAAAAGTCATACAGAAAAGTTAAGGAGAATTTTTCAGAATGGCTAAACTACAGATGAAGAAATGGAGAGTAGCCCACTACCAATTAGGCATAAAAGTACTATCAAAGTTTATAATCTGTTTAGTTTATAGGCTGCAGTTCCCATGCTCCCAGTAAGAGCCCACGCTACCTTTGAGTCCTAGAAGCTACATTTGTTGGAGATGTAATAATAGGGCTTTAACCTTTAGAGGTTTTGTGGGGGAGACCCCTTGAGGCCCCCTAGCCCTCTCTTCTTCTGTGGGAAATCATTTGATGACAATGCCATTTATTTGTTGAGGCTGTTAAAGATACTGCTCTAGGGTTATGAATATTTGAGGTTATCCTTTTTATATTTTGTGTAATTTCTAAATTTTCTCTAATGAAACATGTATTACTTTCATAATCATTAAATCATAACCTTAACTGCAATTCTAGCTATGGAGTATGTAAGGCAGCCTGGCTATGTGGAGGCATTTCTGTATTGATAAACTGCCCAAACAATACATGATAACAGATATCAGCTTAGTTTTCTCCTAGATGGACCTGGGGTTTGGGTATCATGTTGATGTGCTGAATTGGAAGCCTGGGTACTTCTTCTCACTTCTTTGTGTAGGGACCTGATAAGTTAGTTTTCTTGAGCCTTCTGAGATCATCTAGTTTGAGCCTCATTTTTCACTTGCAAAGACATCTGAAGCCCCAGAGAGGAGAGGCAACTGGCTTCAAACCCATCATATTAGAGTACCAGACTCTCCAGTTTTGAATTCCCATTTGAATGTTTTCACTTCAGTCCAATATTATTTCCTAAAGCTGTGATTCTCAATTTTGGCCATACATTTGAATCATTAGGAAAGATTATTTTTTTAATCCTGATGACTAGGTCTGGGACCAATTAAATCAACATCTTTGAGAGTGGACCAAAGATCATATTTTTATAAAGTTGGATCATATTTTTATAAAGTTCCTTGGAAGATTCTAATGCAAGATTGAGAATAATTCATCTAAAGGCTACAGTCTGTGAACCAGCAGCATCAGTATCACCTAGAAGCTTGTTAGAAACACATAATCTCAGGCCCAGACCCACCGAATTAATGGATGTTAACCTTTTAACAAGATTCCCAGGTGGTTAGTGTGTACTTTCAAACATAAAAATCACTGGTCCATACCATGTTGGCTAAAAAGATTAGCTATTCAATCATACAGTCATGGAACAGAATCCTAGTTTTGCCACTTTTGAACTGTGACCTTAATTGAATTATTAACCACTTTGAACCTCAGTTTGACATTTTACCAGTGGAGAGACTAATAGAACCTTTGTCAGAGAGTTGCTCCAAAGATTGATTGTTTTTTTGGTTTATTTATTATGTTTTGGTACCGGGGATTGAACTCAGGGGCACTTGACCACTGAGCCACATCCCCAGCCCTATTTTGTGTTTTATGTAGAGACAGGGTCTCACTGAGTTGCTTAGTGCCTCACCATTGCTGAGGCTGGCTTTGAACTCACGATTCTCCGGTCTCAGCCTCCCAAAATGCTGAGATTACAGGCATGTGCCACCACACCCAGCTAAAACACACACAGGTTCCTTTTTTTCTTCTTCTTCTTTTTTTTTTACAATACTGGGGATTAGAACCCAGGGCCTTGTGCATGCAAAGCAAGCACTCTACCAACTGAACTATATCACCAGCCCAGTTGTGATAATGCATACAAAATAATTATAGTGTCTGGCATAGTACTCTCCACCATTCCACTAGAACAGGGTTTGGCAAACTTTTTCTATAAAGAGATAAACAGTAAACATTTTGGATTTTGCAACCCATACATGATCTCTGTTGCAACTATTCAGTTCTGCTGTAGCCATTGATAATACATACATACAATGGGCATGGCTGGGTTTTCCAAAAAATATTAATTATAGACATGAAAACTTGAATTTGATGTAGTTTTCTGGGTCATGAGTTATTTTTATTCTTTTAAATTTTTTTCATTCATTTAAAAATGTGAAAACCATTCTCAGTTTTCTGGCTGTGCAGAAACAGGCAGAGACTGGATTTATTCCATGGGCTGCCATTTATTGGTTATATTTGAATATAAATTTTATGAGAGTGGAATCTTCCTTGTCTGTTACATCCATGCTACTATCCCTTACAATTATAATAGCCTTTGACCCATAGTAGGTGCTTAAGAAACATGTTGAATGTATAAAAAACGTTTTTAGAAGTGAGACCTTTTGCAATTAACTTCAACAACTCAGGATTACAATAGACTTAAGAAGTACCTCTACTCCTTAACCAGAGTTATGTGACTACTTGCACTGTCCACATGTGACCGTTTTATTTACATTACCTTAAATAAAATTTAAAAATCAGTTCTTTAGTCACACTGGTTGCATTTCAAGTGCTTAATAGCTACACATGGCTAGTGGCTATGGTACATGGGTCAGTGCAGACATAAAACATTTCTATCATTGCAGGAAATTCTTCTGGATAGTGTTGATCTATGTTGATAATAGCGCAGAACTGGACTGATATCGAACATTAAAATACAGGAAAATCAAAGGATAGGTTTCCTAAGATAGGATTTTTCTAAGAGTCCAAGTTTAGTAAGTGTTGCCCATCTCTATTCTCTTACCTAAAGGGTGAAGGAGAAAAAGCATTAACAGAAATGTCAGGCTCTAAAGAGAAAAAGCTGTTCTTTGGAACAGAAACAGTCACTCTGAGGCCCACTTTTCCTGGGGGTTAAGTTCTTAAGTCCTCAAATGTCATTTGGCTTGGCATTGGGAAGTGGGTAGAGAGAACTGCTTGTCTTTGCTTTTTGTTGGCAAATTGCTATTGCCCATTTGGCAGACAGCAGTCTGTTCTAACAGAATTAGCATCAGGTTTCTTTCCGCTGAAGGAAATAGTCAACACTAAGTGTTTAGACATAATTTGTCTTTGTTCTTAATTTTTTGCATAATGTCTTCCAATGATTCAAAAAACAGTGAAAAATCTGCAGTCTTGAATCTTTCCAGTTCCATCCCACTCTTACCTCTCAGGGAATTTCTGTTGTTCTTTCTATGAATCTTTCAGGGTTTCTTTCTGTGCATCTGAGCAAGCATGACAATAGATTCTTATTTTCCCACCACTTTATACAACAGATAGCCTAGATACACACTGTTCTGCCCACCAAAAACATTTTTAAAATGCGTTTCTAGATTTCTCTTCATATCAGTACATGAGGTTCTTCATTACATTTGTTTAAACTAGCTGCATTGAATTCTAATGAATGGCTGCACCATAATTTCTTTTTTTTTCTTTGTTCTTTTTAGTTATATATGACAGTAGCCATACTTTCTCTAACCTAGTTCCCTATCAATAATCACTTGAGTTGTATGTATTATTTTGCAATTTAGATGACAATGTGAAACCATTTCCTTCAAAAGAAATATGCTGATTATAGTTCCATTAATTGGATGTAAAAACAAATAGTATTTAAATTAGTTAAGAAGTATAATAAAACTATTTCTAACCCTATTAAAATAAGAGGCAGGAATTTGGATTGGTTAGAACTGGGATATTGCACCTCATTCTTGGTAGGTTAGCATGTTTCATTTATTACTCACAGACACTGCAGTACCTACCATGGAAATCATGGAAAGAAACACGTAAGTAAGGCAGCAAATAAATATGATGTTGTACAAAAAGAAAGAGTAACAGGAGAAAAGGGAGTCTTTTTTAGGAGGTCTCTCTGGGGACATGACAGTTTTGCTGAGATCTGGCCAGTGGCTTCACTGTGCTAAGCATTTTGCATTGATTTGTCACTTCCACTTTACAAACAAAGAAATACAAGTGGATGCATATCCAAATTGAATAACACACTCATTCATTCACCAGATACTTACTGAGCACTTACTACATGCCAGGTGTATACTACATGCTGAAAATACAGCTACAAGCAAAATACAACTAGTCTTGCCCTCATGAAACTTACAGACTATTAAACAATTATGCACATATTATACTCAGCTTGCTGATATTGAGTAGAATCAGCAGTCAATATGATTTCTTCCCTATTCCTGATACAAAACACTCCACCACATTCATAATCCTTCAAACATACATTAAAAAGAAACTTGACCAGCCATTTGGAGCTTAAAATGAACCTAACCATTCTATCCTACCAAAAATAAAATACCAACATTTTCCTCACCAAAACCATAGTATTGCCTTCTCCCCATAATAGCTCAGTTCCTGCCTTTTTACTCATCTCAGCATTTGTAAAATTCTTTGTAGATGAAAAAACTGAGAAAACTTTTCCAGGATGAGTCTAGGGTTTTATACTGAGCCAACACAAATGTTTCCAGGGAAACATCCAGGGAAAATGCTTCTAAAAAAGACAGTACCACTGGCTGGTCAGATGGACTTTTAAAAGCATTTAATGTATCATCTGAAATGCATTATGTCCACATAAACATTGGTGACAAGGGGGCCTCTCTACATCTCCATAAACACCCCTCCCCCAAGCTGCCCAAATAATAACAGTGGTTTGTCATGTGTGGCCTAGACCATTCTTTCCACCCTCAATAAGGGCTTGCCTGAAACTTCTCCCATGCACAACTTTTGGAGCTTTCCTCAGTTGACCACCTAATGAATAAAAGTGGCTGCCCCAAAATTGTTTTTTTTAGATTTTGCATTTGTATGTTTCCCAAAGTTTCCTAGAAGTAGTTTGCATGCTTTCTGAATGATGTAGAAGATGAATTTCCATCTGCTACTAAGCAGGGTAGAGCTAAATGAACAATACAGTGAAAAACTCAGCTGTTCTTCAGACTCAAAATTTGTTTGCAAACATTTTATCAAGTAAATGCATGCACATGCTTTAAAAAGATCAAAAACACCAGAAGTCTTGACATGAAAACTCAGCTGCTATGCTTAGAGCCTTCTGTGTGCATACTCCTCATCACTTACTGAATGGGGTATCACACAACACCTGAGAAATTCTAAGAGAACTACCCTGGCTGCCCATGACTTCAGTGACAGCATTTCTTTGGATCTGATTTTATTTGCTTATAATTTATTATCTTTGTCCTCCCCCACCCCAAAGTCTGTATCAACACAGCAAATCAGGTACTCACAAAAATTATGGCTTCTAACACAGATGGAGGCAGTGGCAGACGTGTTTCCTGGAAGAGCAGTCGCGAAACTTGATTTCCCACCTTTGCTTTAGTCTTAGTGGTAGCCAAAGAGTAGAGAAACAGTGTGACAATCAGAAGTAGTAAATGTGCCCAGAGAGACTTCTTTTCTTGATTGGTGGAGAGTTTTTGGAGGGAGGAGCAGGCACTCAGAGCTAAATTTACACTGAAAGTTTATGCAATCCTTGGCAGTCCTGCTTACAAGTAATGATTACATACCTGGGCAGGCTTTTACCAGGCTAGGAAAGCAATTTATTCTCAGACAAGACAGTGCCCAGGAAGATATGGAAGGGTTAGTCTTGTGAAGGGACAGAGGAAGTTCTCAGAAGGAGAAAAAAAACAAATGAAAGAAGACATAGAGGTATTTGAAATGGAAAAAAGAAAAGAAGTTGAGGGATGGGTAGGAGTTAACCTAGATCTCAGCAAACCAGTTGCTTTGTATATCTGTTGAACTGGTCAGGATCAAAATAAACACTCTCAGGTCACTCCTGATCGAATCCTTCAGTATTTCTCAGTTCACTGTAAGTAAAATCCAAGTCTTCATGTAGACTACAAGACACTGTATGAGATGGCACATGGTCCTCTCTGCCTACAGCCTGTTCTTCCTCCTCTGTGTCACTCTTGCAGCCCCGTCAGCACCCTGTCTTTTCTCAAGCAAAATATGCATGTTCCAGCCTTGGGCTTTTATGAGCCCCCTCTGCCTGTAACTCTTCCCTGAGATACCCACTTAGCCAAATTCTTGTTTGGTGAGGTATCCTATGAAAGAGGTCTTCCTTAATACATTTTCTAAAGTAGAAATCATCATCCCACCCCCTTCTTTAATCTGCTTTAACTTTTTACATCTCTTCTTACCACCTTTGAAAGTAAAGACTTCTGTTTGCTGATGTATCCTTGTTGCTTAGAGTGGTTATTGGCAAATTTTAGGCACTCAGTAAATATTTCATGGATATATTAATAAATTTCTCTTTCCATTACATGAGATAGAAACCTAACTTAAATTCTCTTAAACAAAGAGAATAGTTTATAGGTCATTTTTTTGTTGTTCTTGGAGTTTTTGTTGATACTTTAGGATTTTCTATGTAGATAATGACATTATCTGCAAATAGAGGCAGTTTTACTTCTTCCTTTGAGATCTGTATGGCTTTTCTTTTCTTTTCTTGCCTTATTGCACTGTCTAGCACCAGCACTATGTTGAATAAACTTGATAAGAGCAGAAATTTTGCCTTGTTCCTGATATTAGAGGGAAAGCATTTAGGCCTTCACAGGTAGGTCCTATGTTAGCTGTAGGTTTTTCTACAGATGCTCTTTTTTGAGTTGAGGAAGTTCTGTTCTTATTTTACTGAAAATTTATCATGTACAGGTATCAAATTTTGGCATTTTTCTGTATCAGTTAATGTAATCATGTGTTTTTTCTCCTTTATCTTATTGATAAGGTACATTAAATTCATTTATTTTCTAATATTGAACCAGGTTTGCTTCCCTGGAATAATCCCACTTATTGTTAGCATGTTATTCTTTTTATATATCCTTGAACTCTATAGTTCATGTCTCTTCCCAAATTTGAAATATTTTCAGCCATTATTTCTTGGGGTAATTTTTCCACCCCCTCATAGATCTTTTGTGATAATCCCACAGGTCCCTGAAGCTCCTCCCCAATCCCCATTTTAGTTTCATTCTCTTGTACAGGTTGGGCAATTTCTACTATCTTCCAGTTCACTGATTTTTGTGTTATGTTTTTTTTCATTCTGATTTTGATCCCATTATTAGAGATAGGAAAATATTTTTTTCACTCAACACAACAGGGTTGCCCCCCCCCCCCAAGCAATTCTCTAGCAGACACCAACTGAGTGTCCTATACTTCAATTTAATTCTACATTAATGACCTGAAAACAGTGGTAGAATCCACAGATTAAGAGCTCAGGCCCTCACATACCAATTGCAAGTCTCAGGTTGTAACATTTATTACTGACTATAACCTATATTAAATTGGGGTTCCTCTGATTCCTTCCTTGGGTACAATTAATTTGCTAGAAAGGTTCACAGAACAATAGGAAACACTCTACTTACATCTATTCATTTGTTATAAAAGATACTGCAAAGGGGCTGGGATTGTAGCTCAGAGGTAGAGCGCTTGCCTTGCATGCGTGAGGCCCTGGGTTTGATCCTCAGCACCACATACAAAGCAATAAAATAAAGACATTGTGTCCATCTACAACTAAAAAAATATTAAAAAAAAAAAAAGATACTGCAAAGGATGCAAATGAACAGCCAGATGGAAGAGACACATAAGGTGAGATATGGGAGAAGGGGCCTGGTACTTCTTGTGCATTGCCCTTGCTTCATGTTTAGCTATCTGGAAGCTCCCCAAATCCTTTCCTTTTGGGGTTTTATGGAGGCTTTATAACACAGGCATGATTGATAAAATCATTGGCCGCTGGTGATCAACCCAACCCTCAGCAACTCTCTCCTCCCAGGAGATAGAGGTATAGTGTGGGATGGGAGGGATGGTCCATGTTGATTTCCCTGGCAAACAGTCCAAGTTCTATGGCTGACCAGTAGCCCTTAGTCATCAAACATCTCAGTAGCATGCAAAAATGCAGTTCTCATATAAGAGATCTCAAAGGTTTAGGAGCTGTGTGCCAGGAAACAGGAATAAAGACCATGTATATTTGACAATATCATACTTACCCACTGAGTTTTAAAACTTTATTTTATTGAATTTTTGGTTCTAAAATTTCTATGTGGTTCATCTTGATATATTCTATTTCTTTGCTGAGACTTTATGTTTCTTTGCTTCATTTTTTTTCCTTCCTTTTTATTTGTTCCCAGCTTATTTATTTATCAACTGATTGATTGATTGATTGATTGAACTCATGGGCATTCTACTACTAAGACATATCCCACATCTTTTTTTTACTTTTCATTTTGAGACAAGGTCTCGCTAAATTGCTAAGGCTATTATCTAATAAGATCTGGATCTTACATGAATCTTATGTTTTATCTGGCTTTCTTGGCACTGCTCTCACAGGGGAAGGACCGCCTCATTAAGGTTGAATGAACATACAAAAATAAGTTCAACACTCAGCTTTCAGTGACCCCTGAGTTGGGAGAGCTCCTTGTTATGTAGCTTCTACTGACACTGGCCTGCCCCATTTTTACCTGGCCTTCTCTGTTACCATCCCATCAGAGGGTATTGGGGCACCTCAAGGTATAGATTCATAAGGATAAAAGTCTAAGCTTCTCAATCTACCTTTCTTGGAACAGGTTGGGATAGGTGAGGGCCATTTTTTCTGTGTTGTTTGACTATAGTAGAGTAGCTATTCTTTAATAGTTTTCTGTCTGCTAGGCTACTCCCTGATCCTTGGCTAAAGAAAGGTACTTTTTTTGCGGGGAGGCGCTTCTCTTGTTTGTATCCATTGGCATCTCCAGTTTTCTGGCTTCTTCAACTCCCAAGTTTAGGATACACAAGTCAAAATGAAGACCCAAAGAACTCACAACTGTGTTGCTCCTTGGGGACCAATGTCCATTGTCAGTCTGCCTTGCTTTCTACACCATTCAGAGTTTTCTTGTTTTATATTAATGTCCAGAAATTTTAGTTGTGTTTAGCAGGAAAAAATAGGTCAAAGTAAGTTTACTCCATCTTCCCAGAATTAGAAGCTCTCTCATTTCACTTTTTGAGATTAGCGTAAAATGTATAGCAAAATCAGATAAGAACACCACTAAAAAGAAAATCACAGGCAAACTCTGATACTCTCCGAGCATAAATAAGAAACCCAAAATAAATTATTAACAAACTAAAATCATTGACCATAAAAACCAGAAATATATTATGACCAGTTTGAGCTTGTCCAAGAAGGAAAGGGAGGAAAAACCATGTATTTCAATGAATGTAGAAAAAGAAGTTGATGAATTTTAACACTCATTCGTGATAACCTGTATCTTATTTTTAAAAAAGTGAAATGTGAATAGACAAGAATTTCCTTACTATGATCGAGGTTCATAATGGGGTTCTGGACATGCTAACCATGGCATATTGGCATTTGTAGAAACAGTAAAGACAGAACACTCTTACCTTCCCCACACCCTTCTCTTAGGTAGCAAGTCATAAGACCCTCATTTGAGACTTCTATGGTTTGCATGTGTCCCCCCCAAATTCATTTATTAGAAACTTAATCTCCAAATTCATGTTATTAGTATTTAGAGGTAGATCCTTTGAGCAGTAATTAGGATTAGATGAGGTCAAGATGGCTGCCCCTTGTGATGGCATTAGTGGCTTTCTAAGAAAAGGAAGAGAGACCAAAGCTAGCATGCTTACTCTGTCTTGCCATGTGATGTCCTCTACTATGTTTTAATGCAGTAAGAAGACCCCCGTCAGATGCCAGCTCCATACCCATGGAATTCACAGTCTCTAAAATCTGAACTAAGTAAGTCTCTATTCTTTAAAAATCACCTAGCTTCAGGTATTCTGTAATAATAACTAAGACCACAAAATGCCCTCCCTAATACACAGAGGAAAGGAACGTTCTTATTTCTGAAGACACAGGGACATAAGGAAGAATCTAACCGGCTTTGCTAAGTTATCTTCAGCTTAGTTTCATTAGATCATACCCTGGTGTCCAATCATACTTCTTCATGGCTAACTACCTCTTCACCAAAACTTGAATAAAAAGGCAAAAGTTTACCTGTTTTCTTGGGTTTCTAAAGGCTCCCATGTTATGTATCACTTAGATAAATTTGTATGCACCACTTTCGACAATCTTTTTGCTTTAGGGGCCTCAACTATGTACCTCATTATGTGTAAGGAAAAGATATTCTTTTTTTCCTTACATTAGCAGGATTACAGTCATTCTGCTAGGGATTATAATTGCCTGTTCTATTTTTCTCTGTTCAAATTACTCACTCTTTGCAGATTTTGATGCCTCAGGACTGCTGCTAAAACCACTATAACAGTAGGCCAACACCTGGAAAACACTCACCAAGTCGTAACCCCACTGGATTTTTTCAAATAATTTCTGATCTGCTGGAAGCTCTGGTTTTTCAATGGGCATTTTTTTTTTTTTTTTGTACTAGGGATTGAACTCAGGGGCACTCGACCACTAAGCCACATCCCCAGCCCTATTTTGTGTTTTATGTAGAGACAGGGTCTCACAGAATTGCTTAGCGCCTCGCTTTTGCTGAGGCTGGCTTTGAACTTGAGATCCTCCTGTCTCAGCCTCCCAAAGAGCTGGGATTACAGGTGTGTGCCACTGTGCCTGGCTTCGATGGCTTTCCTGTTGCTCAAACTGCCCTACAGCCTGTGAACTTGCCCCGTCATGACTGTCAAGTATACCTCCTGAGGAGGGAATGACTTTCTGGGACAGATCCACTCCAGCAATGTGGGATCTCGAATTATTAAATTGAAAGTTTTTGATTAAAAGGGAGAAATGTCAAGGTGAAAAATTAAAATGGAGTAGTTTTGATTTGGGGCTCTTAAAATATAATCAAGAGGCCATCGTTAATCAGATGTCAGACATGTCCACAGCTGAACCTTTGAACTGGGCTGTCGGCTCAGCATGTTAATCTTTGGACTAGGCAAATATATTCTGTCTTAATTCTTTGTTTAATAAAAATCAACTAACTTCAGCCAGAGATGTTTTGGTGGCATTAGTTCCATATCAGGTCATAATCTGAAACACAATATGTCCTGTTCTGCAGAGTTTTTCTACCTCATGATCTTTCACAGTTGCAATTTGTGTCATCATTTTTTGGTGACCTGTCTTCATGGGCATGATCCACCCAAACTCTAATGTTTCATTTTTGGATCTCCTTTCTGCCAGTGATCCCCCATTCTCGTGATCACACCCTATACTTTCTCATTACCAACAACAGTACCACCTCCAAAATCTGTTTCAACACCCCGCTTTTGGCTAGCTCCTCCTTCTTCTCAGTTCATTTCCCTCTAGCATCTTCATCATAATAATTCTTCTGCCCCACTAAACTCTCCAGTGCGTTGACTTAAACATCACCTCCTTCATACCTCCACTTCCCTCTTGCCCATCTTCAGTTCTATAAACTACTTTGCTCATTTGCATTGATCTTCCTCCAGCATAATCATCAGGAAAAACCCAGGTCTGCAAAACTCTAGATGGTTTTCTGCCTATTTTGTACCTGCACCTGAGCAGAAGCTTGACATGACTCTGGAGAAATGCTCTTAAGGATCCTAATGGTACTTGTTGCTGGCCTTGAACTTGTTGATGGTTACTCTTGTTAAAAGATAAACTAAGGCACATTACCACTTTAAGCAGTTTATTGGAGCCCACAGCACTTTATGAATTGGGTAGCTCCAAAAGGGAAGTGGTTAGATTCCATCCAAAGGACATGCAGGGAAGACCTTTAGAGGGTACATGTAGGAACCAAGCAAAATAAATTATTCAACTGGTTCAAGTTTGAGCAGTTGCCTTATTTGGACTGTCTCTGTGGGAAGTTCAAGATAGTACACTTGCTATGGTTTGGATCTTGAAAGTTCCTGAAAGTCCCATGTGTTAAAGGGTTAGTCACGAGCCCATGGCACTATGGGGAGGTGGTAAAACTTTAAGAGGTGGAACCTAGGGGGAGGAAGTTTGGTCACTGGTGATGTTCCCTTGAAGGGAATATTGGGACCCCAGCTTCTTCGTCTCTCTTTCACTCTTTTACTTCCTGGCCATCATGAGGTGGGAACCTTCCTCTGCCACCTGCTTCCACCATGATGTACCGCCTCATTTCAGCCCAAAGTCAATGGGGTCACATCAGCATGAACTGAAACCTCCGAAACTGTGAGCCAAAACAAACCTTTTATTCTTCAAACTGATTATTTCACATATTTTGTTACATTTATAGAAAGCTGACTCATGCAATACTAATGCCCAATCGGTTGCCTGTGATTGGCTAATCTTATGCTTCATTTTTCTTTAAACATTCTAAGTTAGGTTTAGGCTATCTTACGTCCTGGGTGTTAGAGCCACCTCAATCCAAGGTCCTCTCACTTAATTATTTTAACACACTTTAACTTCCTGACTATAAAATATCTAAATGGACTGTCCTGGATGTCTGATAAGCCCACGACATTTCTATAGTTGGAGATTTCATACCATCCCGATTTCCTTAAACCTTCACTTCTCTTCCCCCTACCCATTATTTTACTGAGATTTGTAAGTAGCCAGAAAACAATATTCTCAATTCCCCACCACCTAATTAACCAGTACTTCTAGAACTGCACCTTTCTAGTGATGATGGATGGATTGCCCAGGTCCTAGCTTGGCGGCACTTTCGGCTGTGCACTTGACATCATCTTCTCTCTCCAAATCCAAGACATCACTCCTCTAACTACTCCTCCTTTGTTTTGCATCATCAATTTCTTCTTGTTGCTTGGAACAGGAGTTGTAGACTCTCTGGAGTAGTAGTTGTAGAAAGACACTCAGCCACGAGAGCTTGGTGGTATCTTCCAGTTAAAAGTAAAACCTCTCGGGCCACTTGTCCCCCTCCATCTTCTTCTATTCCATTCCTTTCCCTTTTACAAGAAAAGTTCTCAAAATAGTTGTCTATACCTGTAGCTTTTATTTCTCTATTTTCCATATCTATATCTGCATTTATCTTGTTGCTCTCCTTAATTGTGAAAGAACTTCAAAGATATGCAAGTAGTTAGAACAGTATAGTGAAACTCCTGTGTACACAGCTACAGCAAATGTAAACACAGGGATAATTTTCTTTCAATTAGATGCACACCAACTCCTCCCTCTGCATTATGTTGAAACAAACCTCTATATCATATCATTTAATGATGTTTATTATTAATAAAGACTTCCTTATATGTTTCTAAAAGGTAAAGATTTTTGAAGTTCATCACAATACTGTTGCAACACCTGAAAAATCCATAATAAGCCCTTATCACCAAATATTCTTTTGTTTTTTGGTACCAGGGATTGAACTCAGGGGCACTGGACCACTGAGCCACATCCCCAGCCCTATTTTGTGTTTTATGTAGAGAGAGGGTCTCACTGAGTTGCTTAGTGCCTCGCCGTTGCTGAGGCTGGCTTTGAACTTGCGATTCTCCTGTCTCAGCCTCCCAAAGTGCAGGGATTACAGACGTGTGCACAACGCCCGGCTCACCAAATATTCTTAACATCGTATTCAAACTTTCACATTTTTTTCTGATTAACTTGAAAAATTTTGTTGTACAGTTTAATTTAGTTGGTCCAAACAAGACGAACACATTGCATTGTGTTGATATGTATTTTGTTTCCTTTAATCTGTAAGTCCCATTTCCCTGTTTCTTTTCTTTGTAATTTGTGTTAGAAAATAGAACATTGTCTTTTAGAGTTTCCCAAAGCCAAAATTCAAGTGGTGGAGTCTAACATGCTTTTCTGTTCTCTACTATTTACTACTGTAAACTGATAGTACAATCTAGAGATTGTATCAATTTTTTGATAACAAGAATGCATAAATAGTGTTGTGTGATTCCTGTTGTTATCACATCTGGAAAAACCTATTTCTAGTTACCAGTTCTTTTGTGGTGTTAAGGCATTAATTAGCCTGATCCATTCATTATAAGGTTCCATCAACTCTTAACCTAGCATGGCTATTGATAATAATTACCTGTGTCCATTATTTTGTGGGAATCTCCATTTTCTCTAGAAAAGAATCGAGTTTCTTCTCCAGCACTCTGATATGTTATTTCCTTCTACCCCAACCCCAGGCTTAATCCTGGAGAGTAATCTAGTGCCCTTGAGTCTTCATCTAGGAAGAATTATGATCTAGGCTTTTTGAAACATTTTTAAACCCAACTGTCTTAAGAATAACCCCAATAGCCGGGCGCAGTGGCTCAAGCCTGTAATCCCAGCACTTAGGGAGGCTGAGACAGGAGAATCACAAGTTCAAAGCCAGCCTCAGCAACGGCGAGGCACTAAGCAACTCAGTGAGACCCTGTCTCTACATAAAACACAAAATAGGGCTGGGGATGTGGCTCAGTGGTCGAGTGCCCCTGAGTTCAATCCCCAGCCCCCCCCCCCAAAAAAACCCGAATGAATGAAAGTATAATCCCAGCCCAGACCAGGCTTCTGAGAAGTTCCTCTAACATGCTATTTCCTCAACTGCTTTCTTTTATCATAAGTCAACAACAGGGAATAGAATAGAATTATTATCTCTTGAAAGTTTCCTGTATCTCAGGTATTTTATGGATGTCACATCATTTATTTCTCATGGCAGCTCTGTAAGTAGTACTAAGTGTGGGGGACATATGCAAGGGCATGCCACAAAATGGCGCCAAGCTACCAGCTCAGGCCTGACCACGCTGTCCCGGGAGAGCCATCACCTCGCCCTTATTGGCTGACCTCTGCTTCCGTGTTTGTGGACAAGGCATGGACAATGAATACTCTCCTACCTAAGTGCCTCTGTACATCCCACTTCCACATTCTTAGCTTAGTAACAGGACACCTACCCCCTCCTCTATATAAGCCTGTATCTCTCCTCAATAAATCAGCTCCTGCTTAATACAGAACTCTCCAGCTCAGGCGTGGTAATTGCGTGCCGGACGACTTTACCATTCTCAGCCATCGTGTCGGGACTCCCGGGGATCCCTTCCTCCCTGCTGGCCGAGTGGGGAGACTGATACCTGGCTGGGAGGACCCCAACACTAAGTCCATTTTTTAAAATATGAGGAAACAAAAGATAGTAGAGAAGAAAGTGACCTTGAAATAAGTCACATGTCCATTTACATTAATGTCAAGGTGTTTGATTATACCTGAAATCAATTTGACTGGAGCAAAGATTTTCACAATGAACAATGTCAAAATAATCCTTAAGCCTGATTTCTGCCTACTCATAAAACCCTAAGGGAAGGGCAATGGAGAAAAAGGCAAGAAGGCACAACTGCTGTATAATGAATTCCCATCATTCCATCCTGTTCTTAAGTAACAGTGGCTCCCACATAGAACAACTGTTACAGAGAAGCAGAGGAAAAAATAGCAGACCTTCTCTGAGTCCCACTGAATTTTTCTATCACTTTCAGAGATCTGGAGGTGGGTTATGGAATTAGCCTATTTAAGTCAAAACAGGGGAAAAAGACACCTGGAACATTCTCTGTCTTTCCTAGAGTTCTGTCTCAACACCACTAGACAAGGATGGCTAAATCTTTTTGTTAGGGTATCGGCCAGCCAGACATGGACACCTCTGTACAGCCAGGAGATTCTTTATTCAGGGGAGTGGGCACCCGGGCAAAGGAAAGAGGAAAAGAGAGAGAGAGAGGACGCGTGGGAGGGATTTTTTAGAGCCCACTACAAACCGCGTGGCGAGCCAGGGATTGGTCACTTTAAAATCCCCGGGACAGATAAGCAGTAGCAGTCTTCTTTTGATGTGCTAACCTGAGCGGTTAGGCTTTGTTTTCCAGGTGGAAGATTCATGAGAGGAACCCCCTGGGGCAGGAACTGCCTTGGGCTTTTAGAGAGGGAATGTGAAAATTACAAAAGGGCTGTTTTTTTACCTTACACTTTTCTCAAATGTAAAATAGTTTGAAGAAATGATGATTCCCCCCCAAACAATTTAAACACTAATGAGACACACTTCAAAAAGAAAACCATTTTTGTGAACAGTTCTACAGGAAAAAGTTTATATAGAACTGTATTGGTCATTTTGTCAGTTACATGTAAATAAAAGAGCTAGAATTCTATTTCATGTACATTTTGTAAGGAGAAAGTAAGATGTAATTCATCGTGTTCTGGCAGGAAAACAGAAGCCTGACCTCTGGTCCAGAATTTTCCACTGATGCTAAGAAAGTAACAGCTCTGGGCTTCCTGCTAAGATCTGATTCCAAACTCATGTTCTCTTTGCTACATTATGAGGCCTGCTATCTTAATTTATCTGAAGGACACTGTCATAATCTCAATGGACAACAGAGTTCCAATAAGGATAGAGAAGACATTCTGAACAAACTCTAGATTTTCAGTGTGTTAGACTAGGCTGCAGAAACAAACACATCTATAGCCCAGAGACCCAAGTCATGCAGATGTTCCTTTTTGATGGATTTTCCTGGATGATTCTCCTCCAAACAGTGACTCAGGATTCTCATATTCAGAGGTTCTTCCCTCCCCTAGGCCTCCTAGGAGTCCTGGTTGGATGGCTCTGAAATCAACCAGCTGACAAGAAGCAGGAGACAGAGGGAGGGAGGGAAGAAAAGGGGGGGGGAGATATCCCATGAAATTAGGCTTGAAAGTAGCTTGTATTATCTCTGCCCTCATTTCAGTGGCTTATAATCACTTCCAGGGGGTGAAGAAATTAACCTAGCTGTGGAACCAGGAAAAAAGAGAAATACTTTGGTGTACATGTCCATTAAGAAATGACATTTCGAACTGAATTGAATGACATGGAATGGAAGGCACGCTAATAGAAGACCCCGTTGTTTCATGCAAATAACCAACTGTGCAAGTACAAGATGAGGACACAGGGATGAGAGAAATGAATTTTCAGTCCACAGCAGTTATATCATATGCCAAAAGCATGACATAGTTGTGAAAAAATCCAAATAAACTTTATCTGTGGTTTTTCAACCTGTGCTCCTCTTAGCATTTTGCAAAAGTGTTTTGGGATTCACCATAAGAACTACCATTGAATGATAGTAAACCTGAATAAGGAAGGTTCTGGGACATCTCTTATTTGAATTTGCTGTTTTTAATCTTTTTAATAAAGTGGTACTTATTTCGTTTGAAGTAAAAAAAATGATATTTCATTTTAACTTATAAAATTATGCATGCATGTGTTGCAAAAACTAGCAGTGTGTGTGTGTGTGTGTAGGAGGAATGGTAGGTGGGATAGATAAATGTAACTAGTTTTTCAAACAAGTTTTAACTCAAAACTATTTTTTCCAATGTCTGTTTCTCCCTATGTGTATCTAATATCCCTTTTTCCCCTTCTTCACAATGTCATGGGATATTCTGTAATTCCCAGCTATTTTCAGTTACTAAAAAAGTTTGTCCACTCAAAAATTTTAATCTCAAATTCAACATTCATTGCACTTGTTCTCATCTCTCCAGCACGGGTTGAAGGGGGACTTCTGGGGACTTGCAGTGGCCAGGTATTTGTTCACTATTTTGATCCTCCCATTCCAGCACCTGGAATGGAATAAAATGACCTTACCTGTGTATGAACATCTTTTCAAATTCCTTCTGCTAAACTCTAGATCCTCCACTGTTGAGGGTAAAGGAAAGAGATTAAGATAAGGGGATTTACTCACTGGGCGTGACTTTCATCCTGTCTGTGGGTCTACCTGTGCAAGCCCAGGTATCTTGTAGGGGGTCCCTGTGAAGCACCAGATATTCACATATCTTTGGAACACCCTATCAGAGGTTGCAGACCTCTCCTCTGTTGTCCTCTATAGGACAGAGGGGGTTATCAACCAAGGAGTGTGAAGTCAGTTTCTTCCGGCAGCCATCTCTAACTTTTGTTGGTCCTCTTAGCAAAGGATGTGAATGCTCTCCTCTGTCCTCTCTCCAAGCTTCTTAAGTAAGCAGAAAAGCAGGCTGGTGCAGCTAGGGATTAATCAGGGTAGCAGAACCAGTTGAGCCACCTTTTTGCAAACTTGGAGAGTTGCCTCCCACAGTCTTTGTTGACAGTGCTCTTTAGAATGTCATGGGCAGAGACTTAGTACCTCTTAATCCTTAGCTTTGGGATTTAGTCAGGAACTGTGAAGAAATAAAAGTCTCACTAAATTGATTATATACATATGATTAAAACATACACATATATACTCCCTTTTAAAACATTAATTGGCTCATACTACATATATCTCTCCTAGATTCCTCCCTGACCCATTTTACCATGTATCTTGTAGATCTTTCCACGTTAACATATTTAGATATAAGGAGTCTGATGGGTACTGAAAAGCAGTTAGGAGTTGCTGGAAATACTTCAAAGCAAGCTGACCAACATAAAAATCTTCTGTCTTAAACTCAACTTATTAAGAATAAAAATTTTACCCCTCAAACATTCCAATTGCCAACATCTACAATAAAGCCATAACAGCTAATATTGATTAATATTTGTATATGTAATTGACTTGAATTATTTTATTCAATACAATGACCTATAAGGTACATATATAAGGTACATACTATTCCCATTTTACAGATGAGGAGCATGAAGATTAGAATGGTTAACTTGCCCAAGGTCATAAAGCTAGCAAAGTGATGGACTTATTTAAATCTAGGATGGTCTGACTCGATTATATTCTTAATTTGTCTCTGTTCACTAATGCATTGAATGCTATATTCTCATTGACTTTCTCTAACTTTCAGTTTAAATATAAATCATTCAACCTGAGAACTCATGTAGCCCATTCTTATTTAGGCTTCATCTGTGCCAAAAGAGCCTCTAAACTCCAGTTACCATGGACTCTTGAACATGTATCTACGTTAGTGTGTATCCAACACCAGCATTATGGATTGGAAGATTATGCATTCCGTATGATTTGAGTTGTAAATGTAAATATTTCTAACTTCCCAAACTGTCTGAGATTCTACCACTGGAGATTCATTCGTTGGAGCATTGAGTGAAGTAGAAGTCAGAAGTAGGAGGATGATCTAGAAGGTTTCAAAAACATTTAAGCATAGGTTATTTAACCAAACCTCAAACAGGTGGGAAAGATGTACCCACAAACACCAGGAAAAGTTTTATGGAGAAAGACTCACGCCTGTATGGATAGAATATAAAATGGAGAAGAAAATTAGAGAGAAAGAGATTCATTTACTTTTGCCCTCAAGAACCTAGACCTACAAAATCCTACATGGGCCTCAGAGAAGCATACCTGTTAGAGTAGCGGCCAGCCAGACACGGACACCTCTGTACAGCCAGGAGATTCTTTATTCAGGGGAGTGGGCGCCCGGGAGAACGAAAGAGGAAAGAAGAGAGAGAGGGGACGCGCGGGAGGGATTTTATAAAGCCCACTACAAACTGCGTGGCGAGCTAGGGATTGGTCACTTTAAAATTGGGGGCAGATAAGCAGTAGGGTCTTCTTTTGATGTGCTAACCTGAGTGGTTAGGCTTTGTTTCCCAGGTGGAGGATTCCGGAGCAAAACCCCCTGGGGCAGGAACTGCCTTGGGCTTTTAGAGAGGGGATGTGAAAATTAATTACAAAAGGGCTGTTTTTTACCTAACATTCCCCCATTTTTGATTTTATAAGGATGGGAATGTGGACAAAGTTGGCTCTTCTGGCTGCTTCGAGTGGAATTGGGGCAATGTCTGTTGAGCAGGATAGGGGGTAGAGGAAGAAGGTAGAGCACCCAGGCCCCAAAGGTTAGGGTCTCTCAAGGTGAGACGTCTGAAAGGTGCCTTGTAGCCATAGCATTACCAGCCGGTGGGGCCAGAATGTAGGTGTGGACGCAGGAGCCAGGAATGCTGGAGTCTCAGGAAATAGTTGTAGGTGAGTGACTGTCCTCCATGAGAATCCGAAGATCCCTGAGAAGCTGATTTAAATATTTGATTAGAAACCTGCTGGATTTAAGATTGAATAAATTTGAACAGACATGGCAGGGGGAGACAAATCAGGAAAAGTATACTATACAAGGGAATTTTGAAAAGAAAACCCATGAGCTTATCTCTTTGGGGTTATTGACATCTGATCAGTCAGATCCTAAAGGAGTTTGATGTTTTCTATCA
>PVHX01001479.1:0-206520 GCA_004024805.1 Geosciurus inauris | reverse complement strand
ATCAAAGACCCTGAATCTATTCAATTATACCACAACAAAACAGGGAGAAACGGACAAAAGAGTGCTTTTAAGGTTTTTAATAATCATTTATTGAACACGTACCATGGTAACCATATTAATGAAAATCAAATACATTTCAAAATAATCAAATTTTCTAAGAAAAACCTCTCCTCAAAATTCACTCTACAAACCAATCTGTGCATTTCCATTTTTCCTTAAGTTCTTGTACATATACAACTGAGCATTCTCTGACAGTGTGCATAGATGTGCGTATATAAAATAGAGGACATAGCGGTGGTAGGAAGGATAGTAGGATGAGCCAGACATTATTACCATATATGCATATAACTGCACAGCTGGTGGGATTCTACATCATCACAGAAGAATGAGAAGTTACACTCCATTATATATTGTGTAACAAAGTACATTCTACTGTCATATGTAATGAATTAAAACAAATAAAAAATTAAAAAACAAAACAAAAAAATCTTAAAACTTTGTTAATCCATACAAATAAAAACAGAAATCATTCAAAGAAGATAAAAAATTCTCTAAATCTAAAATTAATGCAAAACCTAAAATTTAAAAAGGAAAAAAGACCCTAAGTCTAAAATTAATTCAAAATCCTTTTAAAGGAGAATTTAGTTTATCTCTTGTTGAGGAATAGTTATGTTTTTAATTTCAAATTCATGTACATTTAAATTTCAAATGTATATGTGTTTGTCTGTACAAACATACGCACATATGGTGGGGGGTGTTATTGGGCAGCTAAGAGTACGTGGGAGCCAGGTGTGGTGGCACAATTCCAGCAGTTTAGGACACTAAGGCAGGAGGATCTCAAGCTTGAGGACAGCCTGGGAAATTCACCAATGGGAGACTTTGTTGTAAAAGCCCTGTCTCAAAATAAAAAGTACAAGGGCGTGGGGATGTAGCTCAGTGGTAAAGTGCCCCTGGGTTCAATACCCAGTACCTCCAAAGATAAAAAAAAGAAAAGAATATGATGGAGAAGTCATGCAATCCTTTTAACATTTCTTCCCAACACTCTATTCATGTCGTTTAGGTTGGACTTACCCCAACCCAGTCCTGGGAGTAGCACATATAACCTATATCTGGAAGCATATTGCTTCTCCCCCCTCTCATCAAGGTTAGAGCAGTTGGTTTAGAGATGGGCAATCATCACAGGCTGGATTAATTTCCTTTCGCTGTTGTAACAATTATCACAAACTTGGTGATTTAAAACCAATTTGTCACTTTATAGTTTTAAAAGTCACAGTCAGAAACGGCTCCTCAGGGCTGTGTTCCTCCTGTAGGCTCTAGGACAAAATGGGTTCCCTCACCTTGTCCAGCTTCTAGAGTCCACCCCATTCCTCAGCTCATAGGTCTCTTCCTCTACTCTCAAGACAACAGCATTTGTGTCCTCCCTCTTCTCTAATCTCCTGCCTCTTTCTTGTGATTCTTTTGGGCTCACCTGCATAATCCAGTCAAATCTCCCCATCTCAACGTCCACAACCTAATCACATCTTCAAAGTTCCTTTTGCCATGTAAGGGGACATACTCTCAGGTTCTGGGGGCTGAGACATAGACACCTTTGGGGGGTGTGTCCCTCAGAAGTGACATAACAGATACTTGCAGTTTGTTGCTGAAGAATAAGGTAGTATTTACAATGTACTAACCCATTTGATTTCACGAGAAGGAAGACTATTATGTGGAAATATCAGAGGGTTCCCAGGGTTCCCATAACAACAGGGCATATCCTCCAGGAAAATACTCATATCTTAAGTGTGAAAAGTCACCACCACCAGCCACCACCAATGCCAGTACTACCATCCTCACAGTCACCACCACGTGTACCACAGGCATGGCTTAGCAGTTGAAGCACTTTGCATTCTCAATGTGTAATACTGATCTATTTGAGCCAATTTTTCCCATGCTATATTTTAAATACAACTTAATTTTGCTGGACTCTAAAATCCAAGTATTAGAACATTAATCATTAGTATTGGTCTTTAAGTCAGTAATTTTCTCTAATAAAACAGTTTTTGGGGCTGGGGTTGTGGCTCAGTGGCAGAGCGCTTACATCACACATGTGAGGCACTGGGTTCGATCCTCAGCACCACATAAAAATAAATAAACAAAACAAAGATACTGAGTTCATCTATCACTAAAAATATTTATTTATTTATTTATTCATTTATTCATTCATTCATTCTACTTAGGTATACATGATAGCCGAATGCATTTTGATTCATTATACACAGATGGAGCATAACATGATGTATAATCACATCATATATGCAGTCATACATGAAGCTAGGGCTATGATATCCATATTATTCCACCATCTTTACTGTCCCCATACCCCCTCCCTCCTCCCTCCCCTTTGACCAAAGTTCCTCCATTCTTCCTGTGTCCCCTCCCCATCATGGATCAGCATCCACTTATCAGAGATAACATTCGGCGTTTGGTTTTTTGGGACTGGCTTACTTCGCTTAGCACGATATTCTCCAACTCCATTCATTTACCTGCAAATGCCATATTTTATTCTTTTATTGATGAGTAATATTCCATTGTGTATATATACCAGTTTCTTTATTCATTCATCTATCAAAGGGCATCTAGGTTGGTTTCACAGTTTAGATATTGTGAATTGAGCTGCTATAAACATTGAAGTGGCTGCACCACTGTAGTATGCTGTTTTTAAGTCCTTTGGGTATAGACCAAGGAGTGGGATAGCTGGGTCAAATGGTGATTCCATTCCAAGTTTTCTAAGGAATCTCCATACTGCTTTCCAGATTGGTTGTACCAATTTGCATTCCCACTAGCAATGTATGAGCGTGCCTTTTCCCCTACAACCTCACCAATACTTACTGTTGTTTGCATTCTTGATAATTGCCATTCTGACTGGCATGAGATGAAATCTTAGAGTAATTTTGATTTGCATTTCTCTAGTGGCTAGAGATGTTGAACATTTTTTCATGTCTGTTGATCAATTGTATATCTTCTTCTGAGAAGTGCCTGTTCATCTCCTTAGCCCATTTATTGATTGGGCTGTTTTTTTGGGTTTAAGTTTTTTGAGTTCTTTATATATCCTGGAGATGAGTGTTCTATCGGATGTGCATGTGGCAAAAATTTGTTCCCAGAATGTAGGCTCTCGGTTCATTTCATTGATTGTTTCTTTTGCTGAGAAGCAGCTTTTTAGTTTGAATTCATCCCATTTATTGATTCTTGATTTTACTTCTTCTGCTATAGGTTCTTGTTAAGGAAGTAAGGTCCTAATCTGACACAATGAAGATCTGGGCCTACTTTTTCTTCTATTAGGTGTTGGTCTCTGGTCTGATTCCCAGGTCCTTGATCCACTTTGAGTTGAATTTTGTGCATGGTGAGAGATAGGAATTTAGTTTCATTTTGCTGCATATGGATTTCCAGTTTTCCCAGCACCATTTGCTGAAGAGGCTATCTTTTCTCCAATGTACATGTTTGGCACCTTTGTCTAGTATAAGATAACTATATTTGAGTGGGTTTGTCTCTGTGTCTTCTATTCTGTATCATTGGTCTACATGTCTACTGTGGTGCCAGTACGATGCCATTTTTGTTACTATAGCTTTGTAGTAAAGTTTAAGGTCTGGTATTGTGATGCCTCTTGCTTCAGTCTTCTTGCTAAGGATTGCTTTGGCTATTCTGGGTCTCTTATTCTTCCAAATAAATTTCATGATTGTCTTTTCTATTTCTATAAGGAATAATATTGGGATTTTAAATGGAATCGAATTGAATCTATATAGCGCTTTGGGTAGTATGGCCTTTTTTTTTTTTTTAGTTGTTGATGGACCTTTATTTTATTCATTTATTTATATGTGGTGCTGAGAATCAAACTTAGAGCCTTACACATGCAAGACAAGTGCTTTGCCACTGAGCTACAACCCCAGCCCCAGTATGGCCATTTTGACAATATTGATTCTGCCTATCCAAGAGCATGGGAGATTTTTCCATCTTCTAAGGTCTTGTACAATTTCTTTCTTTAGTATCCTGTAATTTTCACTGTGGAAGTCTTTCACCTCTTTGGTAAATTGATTCCCAATTATATATTTTTTTGAGGCTATTGTGAATGGGATAGTTTTCCTAATTTCTCTTTCAGAGGGTTTATCACTCACTGATGCATAGAAATGCAATTGATTTATGGGTGTTGATTTTATATCCTGCTGCTTTGCTGAATTCATTTATTAATTCTAGAAGTTTTCTGGTGGAAGTTTTTGGATCCTCTTAAGTATAGAATCATATCGTCATGATAGTTTGAGTTCTTCTTTTCCTATTCATATCCCTTTAATTTCTTTTGTCTAATTGCTCTGGCTAGTGTTTCAAGGACTATGTTGAATAGCAATGGTGAAAGAGGGCATCCCTGTCTTGTTCCCATTTTTAGAGGGAATGCTTCCAATTTTTCTCCATTTAGGATAATGTTGGCCTTGGGTTTAGCATAGATAGTTTTTACAAATTTGAGGTATGTTCCTTATATCCCTAGTTTTTCATAAAAGGGTGCTGTATTTTGTCAAATGCTTTTTTAAAAATATTTTTTTAAAAAGTTTTTCTAGAATGCTCCTTAAAAACCTGAGCCTTTAATTGCTAATATGCCTCTTTAACACATTTTAAGTGTCATCAACAATGGAGAATAATAAATCTCAGTTTATAACTTGTTTTTTATCGCATAATTTGATTAAAATCCTATTATAGTGGCTAGGACACTGATTCAAACTAAACTAGCTTAAGGGAATACATATTTATATAATCACTAAGTATATGGATGACATTGATTTTAGGCATGAGTAGTCTCAGTAGTTCTAGGAACTTATACAATATTGTCAGGATCTTTTTCTTTTTTAATTTTTCAATTTTGCTTTTCTTTGGATTAGTCCAATTCTCAAGCCCCAAGTAGAAACATGGCCACTAGTACTTCTAGGTACACAATATCCCTTTAGTTACTGCTTTCTATACTTACAGCTAATGGTCCAGGGAAGACATTGATTGGTTTGAGTGGTAGATAGAATAATGACCTACTGAAATGATGGTATTTAATACCTGCTTGAAGACCCCTGCCTCAGATCTGGGCCCCATGCATGTAGTATCTCAATAGATCTAGGAATAAAAGAGAAGAAAATTCCTGTTGACCACTTGACTTGGTTTGGAAGTTATGTGTCCTGTGAAGGCTCCTACACTGGAAGTTTGGTCCCCTATGTGGCAGTGTAGAGAGGCAAAGGATCTTTAGAGGTAGAGCCTAATAGAAGGTAATTAGGTCACTCCCAGAAGAGATTAATACCTGTCTTGTGGAAGGAGGAGGTTAGGTGTCAGGTGACTAGACTAATTCTCTTAAGAGTAGGTGGTTATAAAGCAAGGTGACCCCATACAATTGGCCCCTTCTGCTTACAGCTGTTTCCCTTCTTGCTTCTCTGCCATGTTGTAATGCAGGCAGAGAGAACCTCTCAAGATGACAGTGCTAGGCTCTCTGGATGTACCAACCACCAGAATCATGAGCTAAATAAACCTCTTTTCTTTATAAGTTACCCAGCCTCAGATATTTTGTTATAACAGCACAAAAAAGACTAAGACACCAATCAATAGCAATCTTGTTTTTCAGGGGCAGGGGTACCAGGAATTGAACTCAGAGGTGCATAAACACTGAGCCACATCCCCAGCCCTTTTTATATTTTTATTTTGAGACAAGATCTCGCTAAATTGCTCAGGAACTAGCTAAATTGCTGAGGCTGGCTTTGAACTCTGCTTCCCAAGCAAGTAGGATTACAGGCATGCACCACAACATCTGCCAATCAATAGCAATCTTACTGCAATAAAAGAAAGCTGAAATAAAACAAAGAAAAGCTCTAATTCAAGCTGGGAATTGCATACAGGACATGCCTATAGTCCCAGTTTCTCAGGAGGCTAAAGCAGAGGATCGTTTGAGACCAGGAGTTCAAGGCCAGCCTGGGCAACATAGAGAAATAGTCTATAAAGAAAAACATCAAGACTAGAAAAAATTGCGTGTGAGACTCCACCTGCCTTTCAGCAATAACTATAGAAAGAGTAACTGGGAATATAAATTCCTTAGATATCATAGTATATCTAGACAATCTCATCATATTTGGTAAGTCTTTGATTTAAAAAAAAAGAGGAGACTTTAAAGCAGTAGACCACCTCAAAGAGGCAAATTCTAACCTTTCCCTTGATAATACACAATTGTATTGTACCCTGTGAGGAATATGAGACACATATTACTTCAGGAAACACAGACTCAGAAGAATTCTGCTCAAACACTGGCTCTGTCCTATCTACTTTAGGTCTCCAGTGAACTAGAGATGTGATTGGAGTTACCAGTGGGTTTTTTTAAGGACTTGGATCTCCAATTCTTCTCATCATTTTGATTTGAGGTTACATGTCATTAGGTAACCACGTGCCTCCTGTCTCGTGTCCCTAGTGGCCTTGCACACTGGGAGAATTACTTCTTCTTGGTCCCTTTGCAGAGAGGAAGCCAGTGGGGAAGCACTCTGTGTTAGTGGACTGACTGACTGGTGTCACTGTGCTGGCACCCTCTGCCAATCACACACATGGGTGGGAAGGCTTGTAGGCTTCTTCTTACATGAAGAAGATTCCAAGAGAACAGGGACAGTCCTCTTTTCTAGTTGAGGGCTTATGAAAATCACAGAACTAGAACTTTGTATTTCATTCATATACAATGAATAAATTTTTAGCACTGAAATGGGCTATAAGTCATGAATTTATGATTCGAAGGAGCATCATTTTAAGTGCGGACTCATAATTACTCTCTGATTTCTCTGTTCTGTGTAAATCAGATGCTACTGAGAACTCCTATGAGTTCATACACTCAAACTGTATACCTTGAGCATCCATTTTCTGTGTCTGAGGTAAACTTGGAAACTCAGGTACCCACCAGCAAGGGCATCAAGACAGTATGGATACTATATGGTCAAGGGAAAGACCAAGAGGTGATTATAACAAGACATGTCTCATTCAGTGTCACTTTTTCTTTTCTTTAAATGCTATTCTCTGCTCTTCTTTTTTATACTTAGTGGAAGCCAAATCATGAGAACTTTATCAACAATGCCAGAAGTCTGCATGCAGAATAAAATGACAAGGCAGCCAGGGTGGGGGTTGCTATCCTGCAAGGCCATTAGGATTTGCCTCAGTGTTTTGCATCTTTCAATGTGTAGCTGCTGCCATTAAACAGCTTTAGAGTAAGTGACAAGATGTCAGAAATACTAAGCTGGAGGAAAGGATGGGAGAATGAGCATCTTATCCATTGAGCACTGAGCAGTTCATCAAGATACAGAAAAGACATCTGTCTCTGACATGCAGCAGTAGGAATGGCAAGCTAGATACCAGGTCCAACCACTGCACCTGTGCATTCCCAACAGATAAAACAATGGACTGCTGAAGCTCCTTTTATCTCATGGTGAACAGGTAAGACTCCTTTGAGATACCAAGGTGGGGACCATCTCTGTTAGGCATTTCAATAGCATCCTGCTCACAGGAAAATGGAAGGGAGTAAACATACTCTGCCTGAGACACTGATATTAATATCCAAGACAAAATTGGAAGGATTATTCTGAGTCAGAAAGTGGTACTTCTCTCTCTGAACACCACCACTAAAAAGAAATAGAGGAAGACAAAGGGAGGAGATGATGGGAGATGGGGTGACTTCTTGGATGTAGATAGTGTGGATCAACTATCACTCAACATGGAAGAGGAAGTGGGTTCATTGCCATAGGTCTTCATCTAGACATGCCTCTTGAACCTATGGAACAAAATCAATATGAATCTGACTAGAAGGGTGGGCTCAGGAGCAGGGAAGCACCAGAGAAGAAAGAAGTCTCCACATCTGAACCAAAGGAGCCAGTGACAGCTCCCCATAGAGGACACAGAAAATCTACTATGGACCTCAATTAATTCATAATACTGGGTGGTTCTGGAGAGGGCATCCATGTATCTAGAGGCTGCCTAGCTCGTGGTGCCAATTATGTTGCTTTACGCACTCCATGATCCTCCTCCTGGGATAGCTCTTATACTTTATAATATTAAAAGAATATCAGCATTTCCCCAATCTTGTATGAGATTATACTAGTCCTCTTTTAATTTGCTTAGCCTTGAGAATGACTTGCGGGTGGGAGCTAAGTTTGGTAGGGGGAATGCAGTTGGCCGAGAAATTTGCCACATTCCCTCATTAGTAGAGTCCTCTCTGCTCACCAGGGAAAGACATAAAGTATCAAAGGACATGAGGAGGCAAAGCCACCTGTAAACAGAATAGATTAGGTTTAAGAAGTTCTAGTGGAAAGTGAAAGAAAACTATTAATTGTTTGGGACTGCTAAATAGCCTTGAAGACTTAGTTTAGGTTGGAAGCCAGGTCTGTTCAAAGGCCTAGAGAAAACTGCCCAGGCATAAGCAAGGAGAAGGTAACTACATAGATCCAGACTTAAATTTTTTAGGTGGATACAACTGAAAGAGAATGGCTTAAGGGAGGATATTGGCAAAAATTCAGTTTGAGTTTCAGATCAGGGGATAGAAACTGCATAGGAAGAAAGTAAAGAGGGAGAAAACAGAGGAAATAGGACCTGAAGGTATTGGTGAGATCAGAGCACATATATATTAGGTGCACTGGTGCATGCCTGTAATCTCAGCAGCTTGGGAGGCTGAGGTATGAGTATGGCAAATTCAAGCTCAGCCTGGGCAATTTTGCAAGACCTTGTCTCAAAATAAAAATTTTAAAAAGGGGCGGAAATGTGGCTTAGTGATAGAATGCCCTTTGGTTAAATCCCTAGTAAAACACACACATACACAAAGCAGATGTACTAGGAGTAGCCAGGTCAGACATTTTGAAAGGTAAATGGTTTTAGATAAGAATGAAATATTTGAATTTATGATATTAGAGACAATGAAGGTAAAATATACTATTCCTTTCACCATTCTCTGAAAATTTTCATAATTAAATAAGAATGTAAGAGGTGGGGCATTTCTTGGTACTGGATTAAATACTGACAGGAGCCATGGAAATGGGTGACTGAAGAATAAAGCTGAAAGTCCCTGGAGTTATATCTTTGAGCATGTCTCAGAGCAAGGAAAGACACCTCCTCACACTAATTTAACTCAAAATAGTGTGTTGTAGGCTCAAATGTGCCCCCAGTAAGACATATTCAATTCCCAACCCCCAGTACCCACCTGAGTGACTGTGACTTTATTTGGAAATAGCCTTTGCAGATATGATCAATTTCGGATGAGGTCATGCTGGATCAGTGGGGACTTTCAATCTCAACCTTTGTCTTAATAAGAGAAAGGGGAATTTCAACAGAGACACAGGACATATGAGAAAGAGGCCAGGTAAGAGACTGAAATGCCGCAGCTAACATCAATGTAATACCAGGAATTACCTACAACCACCAGAAGCAAGAAGAAACTCATTTAAAAAAAAAAAAATCCCTCTTCTTCAGTGCTGCCAGGAAGAACCAACCCTGCCATCACCTTGATTTTAGACTTCTGACCTCTGAAACAGAAATGAATTCCTGTGGCTATAAACTACTCCATTTGTGATACTCTACTTTGGCAGCCCTAGGAAACTAATGTGTGGGATGGGGATTGGGTAACGGAGATAATACAAAGGTACAGAGATGTATCATGAACACCCAAGACCAGAAATTAAAGAACAGCTGAGGGGCTTTGGTATAGAGAAGAATACCTGCCCCCAAAGTGGGCCATGTCTTCACTGATTAAACCTGCAAATATTTCAGGTGAAATGCCAAAGGCCTTTTTAGATGTGACTGATAAAGGATACTGAGATGTGAAGATCATCCCGGATTTTCAGAGTGGGTCTAATGTACTCATGTGGAACCTTCTGAGGGGGAAAAGAGGATCAGGATGAGAGACCAGATGCAGCCACAGAAAGGGTTGCAGTGAAGCAGGTTGTGAGCCAACAAGAAGCTTGGGTAGCCTCTCGAAGCTAGCATAGGCAAGGAAACATTCTCTCCTAGGCCTCCAAAAAGGATGCAGCCCTGCAGAACCGTTTCAGCTTCTGACCTCCAGAACTACAATACACTGTGTTGCCTTACTGAGCAAGTGGCAGTAATATGCCACAGCAGCAACCAGAAACTAAAGCACAGCTGATACTCTCTATTTTAGAATTCTGGCTATCTGTTTTAGGGAATGGGAACTGTGAGATCTCTTAGCTGTGGTTCCTTCTCCTGAGGTGTCATTTTTGCTTCTTCTCTGGCAATACAAGTTTTCTTTGCTACCAGTGTCTTCTGTGCAACATCCTGACTTTATCATGCACTCAGTTTTGGGCTTGTGTGAAGGCTGCTTTGGTCTTCACTGCACATGAATCAATTCCCATGGCCAATTGATTTGATCTTCGCACATCTTCTTAGCTCGTATTTCCAAGAGAGATCTGATTGGTCCAACTGGGGCTGTATGAACAACCCTGGCCCAATCACCTATGGCCTATAGTGGGACTGAGTTTTCAAGTGAAAAACTTACTCCTGAAGGGTGGGAAGAAAATTACTAGTATATCTGACATAGCAGTTGAAAAAGCTGAGTGGAAAAGTTGTCAGATGCATCATCTGCTTCGCTACTGATGTCACCCAGTGTGATGGCAGGATTGGAGGGAGGGGGAGTCAGGAAAGGAGAGGGGTGACCAAGCAGCCAATAGATGTCAGAAAAAAGGAAGGTAGGGAGTAGGGTGTCAGTTGGCATGTGTGTGAACTGGAAGTTATTTTTATATAGAGCAGGGAAATAATGATCTATAAACAAAAATTAGATGTGCCCCCTTCCACCATCCTAAGTTACTGGGGAAAAAGGGAAGAAAGATTTGAGAATTACGCTGAAACTTTTGGAGAGTTTTGTTTACTGTGTAGTGGAGACAAGAGCAGAGTGGAAAGGTTTAGGAGGGCAGTGGGAGATTCATTAAATAAAAGGAACCTTAGATCAAGATGAGAAGGAAAGTTTGGGAGAAAATAAATGACAGGAAGGACCGACCAGAAATTAGGCATAACAGATTTAGCCAACCCCAAGTTTCCCAAAATAATTGGCTCTAGCTGTGCCTCTTTGGATGGGGTGGGTGGGTTGTATTGCTGAAGGTGTTCCAGTTCACAGAAGCAGGATAGTGACAAGATCTGGCTCTAGGTACCAAGTTCAGTGGGCAGCCACACAAATTTTCTTATACCATCTTTGGAAAGATTCTTTAAAGTGTTTCTTAAAAATAACAATTATATTCAGAAAACATCTTGACAACATAATGTCTTTTCAAAAGCTTATTTCAAGGCTTGTATCTTTTATTCTGACCATAGTAGCTAGTTTGGACCTAGTGGTTTATAAAACTAATAACTAAATAAATTTGGGGTGCTTGCAGCCACTGCCACACTGCCATCTCTCTCTAACACCAGCACCACCACTAGGTTGCGGAGCTCCAGCCAAAAGAGAAGGAGGTCCTTCTGCCATGGCTCCTACAAAGCAGACTGCTCGCATATGCTTTACGGGTGGTAAAGCACCCCGGAAACAACTGGCTACAAAAGCCACTCGCAAGAGTGTGCCCTCTTCTGGAGGGGCGAAGAAACTTCATCGTTACAGGCCTGGTACTGTGGCACTCCATGAAATTTCACATTATCCACTGAACTGCTGATTCATAAACTCCCCTTACAGTGTCTGGTGCAACAAATTGCTCAGGACTTCAAAACAGATCTGCACTTCCAGAGTGCTGCTATTGGTGCTTTGCAGGAGGCAAGTGAGGCCTATCTGGATGGCCTTTTTGAAGACACCAACCTGTGTGCTATCCCTGCCAACCAAGTAACAATTACGCCAAAAGACATCCAACAAAAGCGCTGCATACATGATGAATGTGCTTAAGGATTTACTATGTTGGGAAACATTTCATTTTCAAAAAAAGCTTTTTTCCTCTTCCTGTTATTGGTAGTTCTGAACATTAGATATTTTTTCCCATGGGGTCAAAAGGTACCTAAGTATGTGATTGCAAGTGGAAAAATAGGGGACAGAAATCAGGTATTGGCTGTTTTTCCATTTTCATTTGTGTGTGAATTTTTAATATAAATGTGGGGATGTAAAGCATTAATGCAAGTCAAAATGTTTTAGTGAACAAGTTTCGGCAGTTCAACTTTATAAAAATTATAAATAAAACTTAGGGGTTGTGGCTCAGTGGTAGAGTGCCTGCCTAATGCAGGTGAGGCACTAGGTTCCACCTCAGCACCACATACAAATTAATAAATAAAAATAAAGTTATTAATAAATAAATAAATAAAACACATTTTTCTGGACAGTGCCAGTATTTGGATTTTTTTAAACAAGTAAATTTCTTATTGACGGCAAAAAAATAAAAAAATTTTTAAAAATAAAAAACAAGTAAATAAATTTGGTGGTATACTACTCTAGGGTTCTTTTTGGTAGATAATGGTAGCCTTTCAAGAGCTTGATATGATATGAGTGAATGTTAGTTATTCCCTCCTCCTGCCCTGCAGCTTCACCAGGAGGTTAAAATGAAAGTAGGTCTCAGATTAAACTCTGCCACAAATACGCTTATTAAACAACAACAAAAAATGAATTAGCAAGTACATGCAAAAATGTTCATAATTCTGTGCTCTGAGCTCAGTGGAATCTCAGGCCCTGTCCTTTAGCTCTTTTTTTTTTTTTTTTTTTTTTTTTTTTGGTACTGGGAATTGAACTCAGGGGCACTTGAACACTGAGCCACATCCCCAGCCCTGTTTTGTTTTTTTTTATGTAGAGACAGGGTCTCACTGAGTTGCTTAGCACCTCGCCGTTGCTGAGGCTGGCTTTGAACTCGCAATTCTCCTGTCTCAGCCTCCCTCAGTGCTGGGATTACAGGTTTGCGCCACCGCGCCCGGCTTCAGGCCCTGTCCTTTAAATGATGTCATAATATCTTGTATGAAAGACTTACCAGAGGCAGGATTCTATTACTCCTGGAAGGAATCACAACCACCCATATTAGGACTCAGGACTGTTGATCAAGGATGCGGGATATGGGCTTCACCAGATTCTTATACTCAATGCACCTAAATGTAGGGTATGCTTCTACATGATTTCAGCCAACCCAAGCTCCTTCATACAACTAACCTGACTGATGACAATCTATTTCAAATATCAATTGTGCTGGATTAAAAGCCACTAATTCCATTAACTAATTCATCCTATGAAGAGATATACCATTTCAAGTTATCTAATTTTTCTGACCATAGCTTTCCTGTGAGTTGGGAACACTGTGATATCTGATAATATCAGCATATATTATCTTCTCTTAGCCAAGCAATTATGTTATAATAAAGAAAATGCTTGCCATTGAATTCAGTAACAAAGTAATTATCACTCTACTCTGTCTTAAAAGCATATTTAATTCTACTTTTCTTGTTTTGACTGGACATAAACTGAATAAAGGTAAATGTCACAGTAGGGCAGTACACATAGCAATCAAAATGTGATTATAACTGCATCTGTGCAATTTGCAGTGTGCTGAGCAGGATGTTAAACGCTCTGATATTAGGTCTTTGGTGCAACCATTCATTTCTGTGGTTGAACTGTGAAAGCAGCCAAAGGCAGCACAGACAGCCCAGAATTTAGAACAATTTGACCACCGATAAAGGGGACTACTTCATATGTATACAGAGTGTCTTTAAATAGAAACACATAGAGAACAAGATTCTATATTGACTCATTAACATGGAACTTGTGACCAACAGCACTATAACCTCATACCTGAACAGTTAATCTAATATAGGTAATTTTTCTTTTCTTTTGGCACTGGAGATTGAACTCATGAGTGATGTACCACTGAGCCACATCTCCAGCTCACTGTATTTTTTATTTTGAGACAGGGTCTTGCTAAGTTGTTGAGGCTGGCTTCCAACTTGCCATCCTCCTGTCTCAGCCTCCTGCATCACTGGGATTACAGGCCTGTGCCACTGCATCAGGCAAACTTAAGTATTTTCTCTGTAAGGAACACCACTGTGTTCCTCATGCTTAAGGTCACTAGACAGCATTTTGGCACTATGCTTAGGGGACATTTTAGATACCAAAATCATCAACAAAAAGCTTAAAAAGAGAAAAACATTTTCCTACATTGACCAGAAGGATTTTGTTTACCACATGAGAATTGAAAAAAGAAAGCAGAGCATTAACCTGCTTGACTTCAGCATAGAGTGATCTTAAGTTTTTGTTGTTCTGTCTGGGCATGGACTTGTCTGCTAATGATCACAAAAGTGACACAAATATTGATTTGGGGGGTCACAAATAAATTTCGGTGAGTAGGTGAATCTGCAACTATGAAATTTGTGAATGATAATAAGCTGTGTATTTTTAGTAAAATAATATATTATCACAGATATACAAGAATAAACCACAATAATTCATCTAAAAGGTTTATTCGTTGGAGGGGTGGTGGTGAGAAAGATGAGGAAGATATTTCATTTTGAAATCACATTTGTTTATGAGTATAATTTTAAATGGGAACTCCATTTTTTATTTGGACTCCAAAATGGAACATTTATATTTGAAAATGAATAGTTGTAACCTTAACCGAAGCTTCTATAAAGCTTAACAACAATTTTTCACCTGTATCAACCCATGAGATAAATTTCAAATAGCATGGAATAAAAAGCTGAAATCTCTCATAATACAGATTTTACATTTTTAATTCTCACACGCTCAGAAGCATTCATCATTCACAAACATTCCAGAAGCTTGAGATTATTATTAGAATAATTGTACGCAAGTTGGAAAACATATAAATGTAGCTGGAGACAAATAAACATAGGTATATTTCACATTCCATTTTCAAGTTGTCCTGCAGAGGTATGATTTGCCCAGATGATAAAAATCAAAGCTAAATCAAACACAATACCACCTTTCCAATTCTCAAATAGGGCAAAATAAATGTAGTTGCCTTGTCAGAGATATAAAGGGACAGAAGCATGCCTGTGAAATCTCAAAATATTTTAAAAACACACCTGGGCACAGTGGTGCATGCCTGTAATCCCAGCACTTTGGGAGGCTCAGACAGGAGGATCGAGAGTTCAAAGCCAGCCTCAGCAACAGTGAGGCGCTAAGCAATTCAGTGAGACTGTGTTGCTAAATAAAACACACACAATAGGGCTTGGGATGTGGCTCAGTGGTCAAGTACTCCTGAGTTCAATCACTGATACTCCCCCGCAAAAAAACTTAAAGAACACAAATTGGGCATTTCCATAGCAATTTGTAACAGAGTTCTTGGACCTTTGAAATCTAGTAGAGATCTTCAAGGATATGTCTTTTTTGTTGCCTAATGTAGAATAATTCAATAGGAGCAATTGCTCTCCTGGAGCATTTATTTTTATTTTCAGGTCTTTCCATTAAAATTTTGATCTAAAACACCCAGAAGTCCTCATTTACCACCACCCCCCAACAAAAAAAAAATCAGCAATATGGGACTAGGCAATAAAAGGCAAGGATTTCTTGCCAAACTTACCTAAGATCTGGCTGATAAGAAGGCAGTCAGCAATACAACCTGACAAAACAAGATTCTCTCTAGGACTTACTCTTTTGGTACAACAACATCAATAATTCCTCATGTTCAAGTTACAGCAAAGCAAAAGTTAGTGTTCTGAGAACTAGGCAAGTCCTGTAGAGAAAAGTATTCTTTAATTTAATCTAATTGATAACACTTGGGCGTTTTGTAGTCTTTTTTTTTTTTTTAATATCAGTCAGGACTTGTGGTGTGGTTCCTATGGATATAAATCAATCAGTATCAAAATACTTTCATATATCCTTCTTAATTGGGATTGTGGAAAGATAGGTGAAACAGACATGAAATTTAGGCATCTGAGCATGGATGAAGAACCCTCTTTTATGGAAGTAATCCTATTTTTCCAGGGGTGATCCCTATGGCCAGATTGTGAGCAACTTTGGGTTGACCCTAAATTCTACAATCTTAAAAGTATATTTTGAAAAGATGAATCTTATAATGTTTCCAATAAGTATATTTAATATTTTCCTGGCGTATGAGCAGCACAATAGAATTTGTTTTGGTAGCACAAACTAACATACCTAATGAACATAATTATTTTTTATCTGATAACAAAAATGTTCAAAACATAACAATGCAATATCTACAAGAGTAACTTAATTACTAGATGAAGTAATTCCTTTTGCTTTTAGACTGTATTACACTAATGCTTTGCACTAATGGTAATTTGTTCCAGTCATCCAATGACATTGGCTCTGTGGCTGTTAGTCCTCACCTGACATCAATTTGGCTTAGTTGTTTTCATTTTGCATTGTTTGCTGACATTCTAGCCACTGGTAGTTCTGAGCGCTTAGAATATTATGGCTTTCAGCTGTTTATGGAGATACAAGCCTACTTGGTGATAGAAAATTCTCTAAACTGCAAAAAATTTCATTTTTTCAATTATGTGATTTATAGTGACTGAATACATCATTATAAATACAAAATTCACATATATGTTCTCTGAATAAAATTCTTCACCTTTTATTTAATTTCTAGTAATACTAAAATATGCTATTTCAGCATAAAACTTGTGTGTGGGAGACCCATATAGCTACTGTTTCTAAGCCCTCCCCCAACCAAATTTTCATGTTCAGCATTGTAGATGCAGAAATAGGAATATAATCATATTTAGGGTTTTCTTCTGTTAATTTTTCTCTCAGAGGTCATTTCCCAGCCTTGCGTTTTTTAGTTGTTATATTTAAAAATCTAGAATTATTAAAATGTTTCCTATTTTTAATGATTAAAATTTGAATTACATTTGTGAGTAAATACAACAGTCTGGGAATACCTAACTCCTTCAAAATGGTTCTTTTAGTTTTTATTAATATTTTTTCTAGAGCATGTTCTCCTATGAACTATTTTATTTTTAACCCCTGAAGTCAGGGGTTAATTTGGTTGCTGCCTTATCTAGAATTACAACTGGATTAGAAACTTTCTCAATATTGGTACCTAGTTTTGGTCTCTAATTTGAAGCTTCTACATACTATCTATAAAGAAAGAAAACACGCTCCTCACCCATTTTTGTGTTACCAAGAGAAAAACCATTCTGTAGTGGTTGGTTATATTGTAGGGCTCAACCAGAATTGATACTACCTCTACCTGAGCATTTACTATTGCAAACAATGTTTTGGGTGTGGCAGACCATTATAGACATGCTAAAGTATTAACAACTTGCTGCTGACTGTAGTTGTAACAATTATTTTGTTTGCAGAAATGTAGCGTTTTTCCTCCAGATTTATAGGTGTAAGATAAAAGGAAAGGTGCACCACACCTTTAAGTTGCAAAGAAATGAACATTATTTTTAATTAATTAATTATTTATTTATTTGGTACTGGGGATTAAACTCAGGGGTACTTGATCACTGAGCTACATCCCCAGCCCTATTTTGTGTTTTATGTCAAAGGTCTTAACAGTGTGTGTGTGTGTGTGTCCTGTCCATTTTTAGCAGACCATATTCCCTGACCTCAGATTCTGGAACTGCTGCAGTCTATAACTATTGTAGAAATAAGACCAAATACTACAGACTTCCAATTTCTTGAAACATCACTTTCTGCTTAAAACAAAAAACAAAACAAAACAAAAAAACTGCCTGAAGAAATGGAGTCTTCACCCCTTAAGTCAGGTAACTGCTTCACCAAAGTTCATAATACATGTTTTCTTTACACGTGGCTAAAAATTTTCTTACCAACCCCGGCCCACAGCTCATCATAAATTATGTTGAGATCTGGAAGGGCCTTTTACTCTCAAACTCAGTGTATATTTGAAAAGTAATTTCAAATCTGAAGGTTTGAAAATAAGAGAGCAATAAGAAATTAGGTAAAATATACATTTGAAAAAAGATACGAATACACATCTTGGTATCAAGGGGAACAGCAGCAAACAAGGTAAAGTATTAAGTATGCACATGAAAGATGATTCACTTACTTGAAAATAAAGTAGAAATAAGAAAAATTTATTTTCTTTCTACTCTCAATACAGATTACCTTTGGAAAAAGTGTGGAGATTTTGCCCTAATAACCACCTCTGAAATGGATACCACCTGGCTGTCCTCTAATTCAATTCAATTTTGACACAATCTACCTGAAGATAGGATCAGATTTCTCAAATTGAGGGCTCAATCCCACAAGACCATCCTCCACTTCAGATGCCAACTGCAGGCCGATTGTGGCTTGTTTCTGATAGGCTATATAAATTAGGGTTTCCACAACCCTCTTGGGTTCAATTAATTTGTTGAAAGGCTCATAGAACTCAGGGAAACACTTTAGTTATGCTTACTAGTTTATTATAAAGGATATTACAAAGGATACAGGCGAAGAATTAGATGGAAGAGATGAACAATGTGTGGGGTAAAGGGCATGGAGCTTCCATGGCCTCTCCAAGTGGCCACCCTGCAGGAACCTCTGTATTCAACTATCCAGAAGCTAACTCTAACCTAGTCCTTCTAGGTTTTTATGGAACTGTCATTAAGAAGGCACAATTGATTAAATCAAAGGCCACTGGTGATCTATTCAACCTTTAGCACTTCTCCTTCCCACAGGTTGGGGGCTGGAGTTGCAAGTCCCAAGCGTCCAATCATGACTTAATTTTTCAGGTGACCAGTCCCTATCCTGAAGCTAAGGAGCCTCCAGAAACTGATTTTATTAGCATACAAAAGACACTCATCACTCTGGAGATTCCAAGGCTTTAGGACCTATATAAGACCAAATATTATTTCACAATACCACAATCACAGTACTCCATTTTTACCTTTCGGGTAAGTGACAAATAGTCACATAAAGGGAAATCAATTCTCTCCTTCCATTATGAGAAAAATCTCACAAGCACAATGATACATAGAGCAAGGGCCAAGTTGTTCTAGAGATAATGTACCTGCCAAAATGTTGCTCAAATTCCCTTTCTTCTTTTTACTAAAGAAGATAAAATCAGCAAACGTATTTCTGCCTCTGCTTCCATGACTGTACATGTTGCAAATATAAACAGGCCCTGGATTACAATGATCCAACTCCAATTTTCAACTTTATAATGATGCAAAATTGACATTAAAGATATCCATTCAGTAGAAACTATACTATAAATTTTTAATTTTGATCTTTTCCAGCCTAGGGAGCTGTAGCTCCCAGTTAGTCAGCCATTAAGAACGGTAAACAACTGATACTCTACAGTGTACTGTGTTGCTAAACTATGATGTTTAATACATGTGTTAAACGCATATTTGGCCTATGCTATTTTCAACTTACAATGGGTTTATCAGGAAGTACAATCAATTTCCTTTATTCACAGTAGTTAAGTCCTATAAAATTCATAAACACTGAATTAGTGAATACTGAATCATTGCTTCTGGGGAACATATAAGGTTAGGATCCTCCAAGTTCTGACATTTTTGTCAACACATCAATACAATATATTGTTTGTTCATTAAAAATGAACTGCCAACAGCACTCTAACTCATGGATACATACTTATTTTCCCTGTAAGGCCCATCAAATCTTATGGTTAAAAACTTTAGATAAGCGCTTCAGCAGGACTCTTGGAGACCACTGGAAACTGCAAAATCACCAACAAAAAGCAAAGAAACAAGAAGAATATGGTACCAAATTCACAAAGAAGAGAAGTGAAAGTGTCACCTTATTTGCTCTCCACTAAGAACATGCCTCATGTGACTCTAATTTTTGACTGTAAGATATTTATTTGGGGGGACGTGAGTAAATTTTAGCAAGTATCAAGTTTGAAAATATGAAATCCACAAATAATAATTGGCTGTACCTAAATTTCAATTCCTTCACTGTGACTGGGAAGTAGCTGCTTCAATTAGGCAGTCATATACCATAACTGGGAAATAAAGAACCTAGTCTCAACTGCCACCATTCATCTCTGAAATCTCAGTGAGCTGCAGTAACATGGCAACTCTAATACTTACCTCTGTATGTTTCATTTTTATATTAAAAACTGCTTAAATTCATTAAATAGGCCAACTAAGAGTTAACAGATACCAAAAAAATTACAAATCAATTTTGCTTTAGTTTTCATTTTATTGTATTATAAAACATCAAGATGGTATGACAGGGTTATTAGAGTCAGGTCCATATTTTAACTCAAGGAAAATTTATAATCTTCTCAAATGTCTGTCAAATTTATTCCTAAATATTCAACCATAATTAATTTTATCATGCTTCCAAATTAAGCAAAGAACTAGAGTCATAACTTCTACTACCTGTCAAGTTTTCCTATGTTAAGTCTCTTTCACAAGCCCACTAAAGTAGTTTATCCTTCCAAATAAATAACAATTTAAAATACCTTCATAATATGTAATTGGCTCTTCTAATTTTCTACCTTTGACTAAATAAACTTAATGCCTAAAATTTCTACTTTAGGCTCTAGCAGTAAATAGTATCATGCTCTGTATTCCAGAGTTCTTAAATGGAAAATGGAATGTACAGGGTTTTTGTTTTTGTTTTTTGGTGGCACATGGGATTAAACCCAGGGCCTAGCACATATGAGACAAACAAAGTGCTCTATCACTTGCACTATATCTCCAGTCTTCTAAAAAAGTAATTAATTAATTCTTAATTTTGAGACAGGGTCTCACTAAGTTGCTCAGGCTGGCTGCAAACTTTTGATCCTCCTGCCTCAGCCTCCTGAGTAGACCACCTGAGTACAGGTATATGACGCCATACCCAGTAGACTGTACACTTTTTATGTTCTTCCAGAGCAGGGCCAGAAGGCAACATTATCCATATAGGGTAGTTGTATGTGTGTATTATTTTACTGCAGGTATTTCAAATTATTTTTTTCAAACACATATGAACATCAACATATGTTCTTTTAAGATTTCTTAATTAAGCTGGGTGCGGTGGTGTACACCTGTAATCCCAGCACTTTGGGAGGCTGAGACAGGAGTATCATGAGTTCAAAGCCAGCCTCAGCAATGGCGAGGTGCTAAGCAACTCAGTGAGACCCTGTCTCTAAATCAAACACAAAATAAGGGCTGGGATGTGGCTCAGTGGTCAAGTACCCCTGAGTTCAATCCCTGGTACCAAAAAAAAAAAAAAAAAAAAGATTTCTTGATTAAGGGTTGCCAAAAGACCTTTGGGGTGACAACAAAGGTCCTCAGAAAGTGAGTTCAAGAATTCTTTGAAGAGAAAACCATATACAGCTTTTTATCAGACACTCAAACAAGTCTGCAATTCTAAGAATACTAAGAATCCAAAATACTAAGAATCATCTCACTGTATCTTTTTATTTTACAAAAACTTTAATGTGTGAAACTTTTTAGTACAATTTGACATCGTTCAGTATCTGATCTCATTCTCTAAACACCTCTAACAAGTTGCAATTTTATAAACTGGGACAGACACTTTAGTTCCATTCTCATACTCTTTCACAATTAAACATACTACATTTCTGGCACTTTGAAGATTTTATTGTCAAATATATCTGGATTCTAGCTTAACCCACAGAACTTCATAGAGTTCATGATTTTTATATAAAGGCAAATTAAATAATACCCGAATATCTAAACCTAAATACATCAAGGTCATAATGACACAACCATTTTGAAATTATTGGAAATTATGTCATTTTCTTGAAATGAACTTCGCATAGAAGGCAGCAAAGAGATCTTTATAAGGAGTATCTGAATTGGATTTGGTCAATGGTATTCGGCAAAGTTGGCGAAATCTAGGAGAACGCAGCAACAAGCTCTGTGAAAGGCCCATGAAGCTGGAGCACAGCCAGTAGAGAACAATTGACTAAAAAGAGAGAACATGGATATTAGTGCCTGTCCATTCTTAAAGGACACCAAAGTCCAGAGACACGGGTGCAATAAAAAAGAAAATAACAATCTCTAAATGGAAGTACAATGGGACCAAGGAAACCTATGCAGTTATTATATACCATGAAGGATCTAATAGGTAAGAAAAAAACTTGAAAGGAAAACTAAAAAGCAAAAAGAAGTATTTATGGTATCAAGTAGATGGCAGAATGCAGCTGCCAGGTGAGGCCCAGGTGTGATCCCACCTCTCCTTGGGCAATTAAGCACACTTTTCTCCACCAAAGGTTCTGACGAACTGATTATATAGAGGATAGAATACTGAAAATGGGGGCTGTGGCCATATGTAATAGCAACATTAAGACTCCCTAAACATTATTTTCCCCCATGTACTCATTTATCTTCCCAAAATTTTCCTCATAACCAGTTTTTCAGTAGAGTCAGGAATGCATTATCTTTGCCTTCTTGAGACAGTTTCACCATTATCCGCCTCTTTCTTTTGTGTTATCATCCAGACTATTTATTTAAGTCAATGACCAAGTTCTACAGCCTCTCAAAACACTCCTAAACACAAATCTGTTCCAAACTTTTCTCTGGCATTGGGTCAGGCCCCACAAGCAAAACTATGTAGTTGTTCAGTCCTAGTTTCGAGTCAAAATGCCTGAGTTTGATCCTGTTTGCTATTTATCTGAATTTTCATAAGCCATTTTTATTTTGTTTCAGCTGTTTCACCAAAAATAGGCCAGAAACTAATGCACCTCAAAGGATTGCTTTGAGGAATAAATAATATATTTCGTATAGTGTGGTGAGCACAGTATGTGGCCTATGTCAAGCACTTGTATCTGTTCCAAAATAAGGTAGATTAGCATAGCAGCTAAGAGCAACAGCCAAGCAGCCTGGATGTGTATTAAGATTCAGCATTAAGTCGGTAAGTGACCTTGGCGTTATTTAACGTACTTGTGCCTCAGTTTCCTCAGCAGCAAAGCAGAGATTAAAAGAGTACCTACCTCATTGCACTTTTTGGAGAATTAAATGAGGTAATACACCTAAACCATTTTACAGCGCCTGACACAAAGTCAACATTGAATAGCTATCATCATCTGACTTATCCATCAACCAAAAAAGTACCTAAGCCCAACCTCATTGACTACAAACTATCATGTAAATATCAATTGCTCTTCTTCCTGAGCAAAAAACCCAGATTTTTCAGCTGGGTACACTGCCATCTTGCGGGGAAGGGGAAGACTATCCATACTTCCCAGTCTTTTCTGCCGCTAAGTGTGGCCACACAATTAAGACATAAACACAACAGTTTGGTGGGATAGCTGACAATGCTTATTAAAAGGAGCTGACTGTATTTAAAATATCCTTTACCACTCCAGAAAGACAACAAGATAACTCTAGAAGTCATCATGACCATACTGTAGCCTTAGGTAGACAAATCACAGGGTGGAATGACAGAGCAGAGACAGGCAGGCACACCTGTAATCCCAGTGACTTGGGAAGCTGAGGCAGTAGGATAGCAAGTTCAAGGCCAGTCTCGGCAAATTAGGAGACTATCTCAAAAAAATTTATAAAAAGGACTGAAGATGGGGTGCAGTGGTAAAGCATCCCTGAGTTTAATCCCCAGTAGCACAAAAGAAGAAAAAAGAAAGAAAAAGAGAAGCAGGGTGGGTCTCCACTGTCTTCAGGAGTTGGCACGCACTTCATCCCAAAATTATCTAACTCTTGGTTTCCTATGTTTGACAGAATAAGCTTGGGTACTCAAGACACTGTTTTTTAGATGTGTTACTTACTCTGAACCCAATCCATCACTGAAACTTTATTGCTCCTATTTTATTTCATTGAGGGGAGAGGGGTTTCTTTGAACTGGTATTGTTTATTGCCAGAAATGCAGTGAAATTTATACTATTTGTACTATTCTACTTTTATGGGGTATTTTACAATATTACCATTATACAGAAAGTACTATAATAGATACCTGATTCTATTTCATTAATTCTCATAGACATTATGATGTGCATCTCAGAGATGAGGAACCTTACTTATTTTGCACAGGATTAAAGACAGAATTATATCTAAGTGATAACTTAAAAAACACATTTTGATGTAAAAAACATATTACTCCTAATTTCTAAAACAACTACTGTGTTTTACTTTAATATTTGCTGATATAATGCTAACTACTAGCAACAAGTGAATTCTACTTAATGGTCTGTGTTGGCTTTGAGTAAAGATGGAGCTACCTACTGCAGCTTTAAAGTATCTGTGGGAAATACACAAAGGACTGAAATAACTGAAAACAACCCTTCTATTTTTATCAAAAATTTAATTAGGTATAAATAAGGATGAATTATTTATCTCACAGTGTTGTGAAAAGGGTAATATCTAATTCCTTTAGTCTGTCTATACAGGAATAAAAAGTTCAATATATCAACTAATCAAATAGGGCAAGTACTATATTCATGGTATGATGCAAAATTCTTTGCAAGATTAAAAAAACAGAGGCGGGGAAAAAGGAGTTGGATTAAGTAGGAGAGTTAAGACACATTAACATAAAAGAAGATTAACCAATCCCAAGAAATGTCCAAATTTCTTGGTAATAGAAACAGAGTAGCTTAGTTACTATAAACACTCCCAAATCAGTAAGGGATCAAGTGGTCACAGGAAACTCAATTAAAGAGGCAAGATCTCAGTCAATTTAAGCTCTGGAAAGAGAAGATTTAGCACATGACACACACAATGCTTGTGCTTACTCACGGAAGGTACTGTTGCAGCAATTGGAATCATCAAAACTGATACAGCACGGACAAAGTATGTAATATTCATCTGAAAACGAGACAGTCTAATTTTTTGTAGAGCAAAAATCTGAAGGGGGAGAATATATATATACACACAATGATTAATACAATGCATATCATATCAGACAAGCTTTAAAGTGCAAGCTGATTTCTCTTTTTTTTTTTTTAAATATTTATTTATTTTTTAGTTGTAGGTGGACACAATATCTTTATTTTACTTTTATGTGGTGCTGAGGATCGAACCCAGTGCCTCACGCGTGCTAGGCGAGCACGCTACCACTGCGCCATAACCCCAGCCCCAAGCTGATTTCTGACTGGACTAATAAACAAGCTTTTATTAGTCATTAGATGGTATGGAGGAAAAGACTAGCGCACTGATATTAATTAATTTTAACTTTCATTTATCACTACATTTTTATACCAAATATTCACTATCAACCAAGTCGAGGGCTGTGCTAGTTGCTCTTAGGAAATAGATTTAGACCACATGAAGTCTTTCCTCAAGAAACTTCTACCCAAGACCTTAGGCTCTATCACCTTCATTTTCTTCATCTGTAAAAAATAAACAGTATATAAAAAGTATTTTTAAAAAGTTGTATGAGATTTCCCAATCAAGAATCCAGTGGACCTGAGGTCTATGAGATTCCAACCAGGGTAAAAAATTTCTAGCTAGGCATGGTGGCACAAGCCTATAATTCCAGCAACTAGGAACCCTGAGGCAGGAGAATTGCAAGTTCAAGCCCAGCCTCAGTGACTTTACAAAATAAATAAAAAGGGCTGGCAATAGAGCTCAGTGGAAGAGTGCCCCTTGGTTCAGATCCAGTACCAAAAACAAAAATCTAAGGTTTCTTCCAGTTCCATATATGGTCTATTCAGAGTCTAAGACTGAGAATGGGTTTGTGTGTGTGTACATGTGTATGTCCATATGTCTGTGGACAGAACCCAGGGAATTTTAACCTGAGTTACATCCCCAGCCTTTAAAAAATTTTTAAAATATTGAGACAGGGCCTTGCTAAGTTGCCTAGGCTGGCCTCAAACTTGCAATTGTCCTGCCTCAGCTTCTCAAGTTATTGGGATTATAGCAATGAGTCACCACACTCAACTGAAAATAGTTCTTCATGAAATTATACGCATACTTTCAAACTGTTGAATAAGGCAACATGTGATAATGGCTTAGAGATGATGGGGTGACATACTTCACATTTATGTATTTTCTCACTTCATCTTGTAAAAGAAATTCAATGACTTTTCTAAGATCATTTAGCAAGAAAATAGCAAGCAGGAATTGACTATGTTCCTGACCTACAAATTCATATTTTAAGCATATACACAAAATACTACTCTGGCTGGGCACGGTGGCACACACCTGTAATCCCAGCACTTTGGGAGGCGGAGACAGAAGAATCCTGAGTTCAAAGCCAGCCTCAGCATCAGCAAGGTGCTAAGCAACTCACTGAGACCCTGTCTCTACATAAAACACAAAATAGGGATGGGGTTGTGGCTCAGTGGTTGAGTATCCCTGAGTTCAATCCCCAGTGCCAAAAAAAAAAAAAAAAAAAAAAATACTACTCAATTGTGGGAATAAAATCAGATTGATCAAGCTTCTTAATTACTACATTTACCAAAAGTAAATGATAAAACTAAATGTATAAAAGGTAATTTGAGAGCTGAAAGAGACTTTGGAAGTGTTCTAATTCAGTGCTCTTATTTTAATTATGAGAATTCTATGATGCAGAAAGGTTAAGAAACTGGCCTAAGTTAATGTCTCAATTGCAGCTCAGAAGTATCTCCACCAACTCAAACATGTACATTTGACATCAGAACAGCAGCAACAAAAGGCCCAATGACTTAAATGTGAAACAAACATCTCTTAAAATCACTGACCTCCACTATTAATAAATTGGTGACACCAACGGAGACAGGAAGAATCCAAGTGGAATCCATCACAGTGAGGTCAGGAAACCAGAGGATCCCACCGGTAGCTAACTGCTCCTGAACAGAAAAACCTGCTGAAATAGTTTTAGAAATAAAATAACAGAATTCTTAAAAAATAGCAAAGGGAAGTATAAAAAACTAAGTAGCTTGAAAATTCTGAGGTATCCCTCACACTAAAGACTTGCATTTTTTAAAAAAAATATTTTTAGTTGTAGATGGACAATACCTTTATTTTGCTTATTTAGTTTGTTTTTTATATGGTGCTGGGGATCGAACCCAGTGCCTCATGCATGCTAGGCAAGCACTCTACCACTGAGCCACAACCCCACAACTTGCATTGGATTTATTAATGTTATTTTTACTCACAATATATTTTTCTTCTTCTTCTTTTGGTTATTTTTTGCACAACACAAAATATTATTCTTAGGAGAGCTAGCCTATTTACATTTCAGATTTCAAATCCTATACCTTGTAAGAAAGAGAGTAAATGGTAATTATGAAAATTATTATTATTTTTTCTTGAAGTACAACATTAGAGAACTTATTTGGGAGAGAACTTCTATAATCGTTACCTTCTGAATGTGCTGCCCCTGTGCTAAAATTCCGGAGGGCAACAGACATAAAGATCCACATTGGAAGCTGAATCCAGACCAACACAGTGGCTTTGAAAGGATGGCAGTTGTCCCGAACATACAGCTCTGAAACAAGCCTCCTCATATTCTTTAGATAAGTGAGCCTAGTTTGAGGGAAGAGGGAAAGAAGATAATGTCATTTGACTACTAGTAGTTCTTCATCCCCAAAGCATAAACGCAGCCATGTTATGATTACTGGTTAAAAGGGGTCTTAATTATCATAAGCTGTGCCAAAGGGCCACCTAAGCAAAAGGCAAATTAAACTTTTACTGAAACTTCTATAGCACTGTACAAAACTGCATAACAATGTGATAAATCTGACACTTTTGGATTATAGGTTTTGTTTTAATGGTCTTTAGCCAATTAGGTTTTTTTTTTTTTCTTTCCTTTTGTTTTTGTACTGGGGATTAAACCTAAGGGTACTTTACAACTGAGCTATATCCCCAGCCCATTTTATTTTTTATTGAAACAGGGGCTCAGTAAGTTATTTGGGACTTCATCAAATTACTGAGGCTGCATCATGATCCTCATTACTGAGGATCTTCCTGCCTCAGCCTCCTGAGTTGTTGGGATTACAGGCCTATGCCACAGTGCCTTGGAGGCCAATTAGGTTTTAATAGGAAATTTCACTTCTGACATGGTCTGATACAATTAATATCAGAAATATTAAAGCTGGAAGTCCATTTTACTCAAATCTCTGCATGGCTAAACCTTATTTCTGTACCTTTTGTAGCTATGTGGTTTTGTTCTGTATATTATCTTGGACTATAAAATTGATCTCCATTTTTCAGTCAAATCTCTCATGAAAATTTCCTCAATCTGTTCTCTGTTTACTATATTAATCACTTCTGTTCATAAGTCTAGTTTCTTTGATGGGCAAGTGTTGGGTTTTATTCATCTTTAAATCTCTTACATCATATACTTGTGGCATTAGAGATCGAATCCAGGGGAGCACTATCACTGAGCTACATCCCCAGGCCTGTTTGTATTCTGAGAAAGGGTCTCACTAAGTTGCTGAAGCTGGTCTACAACTTGTGATCCTTTTGCCTCAGCCTCCTGAGTCACTGGGATTATAGGTGTGTACCAGTGCACCCAGCTTCCTGTATCATATATTTTGTATAAGGCAGGCATTCAATAGTTTTGCTGAACTTAATCAAATTATAGTATGAATTAAGATAGTACATATAGATATTCTAGGCCTTTCTCTTTTTCCAACTTTACCTCTAGTTACTTCTCTACAGATATCTGCATATTTTGGTTCCTGAATAACTTTAAGTCATCCAACAAATCAGACTTCCACATAAGCACAGCTTCCGAAGTATTATATGATCTAAAAAACTCTCAAGACAACACTGCTAAAAATACAGGAAACCCTCATCAGATACATCTTCCTACAAAGCCAAAAATTTGTGTAAGGATGGATCAGGCCAACCATCCTGCCAGTGCTACAAAAGCAAGGTGCCACAGGTCTTATCTAGGCTGTGTTCATAACCCAGGTGAATAGCTATAATCTGTTCTTTTTGCCTTTGGCTAGAGTAATCAATTTTCTCTTAAAGATAAAATTCAAAACTATAAGCTGGGGTTGTGGCTCAATGGTAGAACACTTGCCTCGCACATGTGAGATACTGGGTTCAATCCTTAGCATCAAATAAAAATAAATAAATAAAGATAGCCGGGCATGGTGGCTCACGCCTGTAATCCCAGCACTTTGGGAGGTTGAGACAGGAAAATCGCAAGTTCAAAGCCAGCCTCAGCAAAGGCGAGCCACTAAGCAACTCAGTGAGACCCTGTCTCTACATAAAACACAAAACAGGGCTGGGGATGTGGCTCAGTGGTCAAGTACCCCTGAGTTCAATCCTCAGTACCAAAAAAAAAGATATTGTGTCCATCTACAACTAAAAAAAAAAAAAACTACTTATCAAATAGACATTAAGCTATCACAATGATTTTTTTAAATGTCAGGTCTTTTTTGCACTAAATAAAGGTAGACACAAGTTCATATTAAAGATAGTTAGCAAATATACATCTTTGTAAAATATATGAATAACAATATATTTAACACATATTTGTACTACAAAACCTTTATTTTTTCTCATTGCTGTGAACTGGTGACCACTTTGTTACGGTCTAGTAGACTGGGAAATTGACTAGCTAGTAGCTTAGGCTGACTGAAGCAGAAGGATTTACAAGTTCCCAGGAGATGACTGCAGACATCCTTGGGCACAGTAAAGCACCCTTGGACAAGGGCTCTCCAAGGGGCACAGAACCACTACAGTGGATGGGCAGCAACTTGGCTTATGCAAGTGCTTCTGTTATGGCACTAACATTTTCTACTTCCCCTTTCACATGGGCTATTACCTGCTGTATCTATTCAAAAGGGTCAAACTTGCAAATTTCTGTCATTTGTGGAGCAATATTCCAACAGAATGGCAAAGTATCTTCATGCTGTAAAACCTTCCTTGATGTCCTAGCTCTTTGCACATACACTTTATACACTCTTCAATTCACTGCCATCATTATTTGATGCTAGGCCTTTTTTAGTGGGCTTGAGTCCCTCAAGAATAGGAATAAAGCTGAGTAAGGTAAACCAGAACTTGGGAGGCTGAGGTGGAAGGATCACTAGAACTCAGAATTTGGAGAACTGGGAAAGCTGCCATCTCAAAAATAAAACAGAAAACAAAATCAAAACATACACACACAAAACCATGAGTAGACTCTTACCTTTGTTTTTCTATTTCTTTGCTTTCTATCCAGTACGTAAAACTATCATACCACACACTGATTTATGAGAATATGAAACAGGAACTACTTTCTGTACAAATTTACAGCATACCCAAACCTATAATTAACATCACTTACACATTTTATACACACACACACACACACATATAATTTGTGGTCTTATATGCATGAAATTACTTACCTGGTAACTCTTTTGGACCATCCCAACTGACTTGCATAAACTGCAACTTCATGGTTAAGATGCCTGGCAATGTGTTCAATTTCTGGTTGCAAATTTTCCACCTAGCTAAAGAAAAAGTAGAACTTATTATAAACACATAAAGGAACTTTATTCATAAACTGTCATAACTTTACTCTTCCCTCATTTTAAAATTCTGGTTTATGTCAAGAAACTTTAACTCTAAGCATAAGATGTCAATTTGCTTAAGATGTCCTTAGTTACAAATTCAAATTCCAGTTTGTACACCTAGGTGTCTGATCCTAGGCAAGTTATTTAACCCCTAAAATCCTGTTCCCTCACTTTTAAAAGATGTAACAGTACAGGATTGTAAGTATTTAAGGAAAATTGCACCCAGGGTTTTACTGTTTCATCCCTAAATTTCCCACTAATGTAAATAGAGAAAACAGCACACTACTAATATGCTTTAGTATGCTGATAGCCAAAACCAAAACTAAAAATTGCATTTATTCATGCCCTGTGTTCTTTTTGTAAAGCAGTTCACTGCCTTCATGCTGCTGCTGCTACCTCTCGTTTTGCTTTTCAGTGATTTTTTCCTAACTATAATCATCTGAAAACATAAAAACCGTATTTCTGAAATCTCACACATCAATTATCCCTTTTTGTTTTCAAAGCATTTTAATTCATGTTATCTGATTTCATCTCATGAAACTGTGAAGTAAAGGAAGGTATTACTATACTGACACCACAGAAAAGAGAATGAAGTCCTAAAGATAAGTGACAGCAAAACTGTTGTAGGTGGTAAGTGCCAAGAGAAGATATCATTTGCAAACTGCTATCTTAGTAGTTTCTTTCTAATAAGAAATGTAAGTTGGAATACTTTGGACAAAGATGCGCTGACATACTGCCTGAAAAAACTTTTGAAAATGTTAATATTACATATTTTTTCCATACAATTTCGTCTTACTTTTAAAGTGTAATATTTGATGACTTTAATTTTTGCTTGTAGTGTGAAAAAAATGGTGCATTATAATTATACATAGAATTCGTTCTTAAACATTTGTACATGCAAATAATATTGATTTTTTACTAGTTTCAATCATAAACAAGTAGAGTAACCACTTGTGCTCTGAGCACAAACCCAGCAGAAACAAAATTTCAGGTACACATGTGGCCAAATATTTACACATCCAATGCTACTTAAAATTTTTAGTAGTAAAGTGGCCATGATGATTAACACCAAACTCTGTTATCATCGCAGGATCTAAGGTCCAGGAAGACGTCTATCCTCCACTGCTAGGACCACACGCAGGTTTGCGCGCTGCTTGGCGTTCCTCACCTTGGCCAGGATGTAGTGCTGGTAGGCGGCCAGGGGCAGCGTGACCGCGCCACGCAGGGCCACGGTGGTGAGCAGGATGCTGCCCCACCAGGGAAGGCCCGTGACGGCTTGCGCGCCGAGTAGCACTTCCTCAGCGGCCCGCACCGGCGCGGACGCGGCCAGGGCCTCATACCAGCCGCCGGCACCGCCCGGGGCAACTGCAGAGACTGACGCCACAGACAACACTGGGACAGCCGGGGGTTTCGCGCCGCTCCTAAGGGATGGCAGAAGAGGCAGGCCCCTACTCCGCAGCTGTAGGGTAGGCAGCAAGCGCTGCCACCGACCACCCGTCCCACACAGCATGTCTATGTTGGAGCGGAGCCCAGGTCGCACCACCCAGGAACAAGCACGTCACACCGCTCCTCTCAGAGCGCTCTGCGCATGCGCCAGCTGTATAAGGCGTAGCTGCGCGCGCCGGTCCGCAGCCACGATTGACCTTCCCAGTCAAACCGGTGACGTCTTGCGTCGCGCAGAGATGACGTTAGGAATAAGGAAGTCCCACCTTTCCCACGCGGCACTAGGGAGTTCTGCAGCTCACGGGCGAAACAGCAGTCGCTGGGGTCCAACCGGAACTGCAGAAACAGGGGTGGGGCGCTCTCTAGGGAGAGCTTACCTTGTAGTCTAGTCTTCAGTGTTTACCTTTCTCTTCGTTGTCACCAAGGCTAATCGTGTTATTTGTAATGAACTATGCTTTGTATGTGATTTTTGTGTTCAGAAGTTGGTTGCTCACCATTTTTAGTGCATCCGACGGCTTCCGCTAGAGGTTATGTACGATTATAGTGCCCAAGAGTCAATGCTTTTGCTGAAATGCTGGCTTTGTGACGCGTGTTTCTGGCTTTTCCTAAAGTGTTAATCAGCATTCTTTAAACGTTAGGCATAATTTAGTGTGTGGGCAATATTTCACTGGTCCATCTTTTTCGGCTAAAGTTTTAAATACTAGCTGCAAATCGAGTTTCCTTCCATACATTATATATAGTAGCAAAAATCTTGAAGTATCTTCGGATTTAAAGAGGAAGGATCATGGGCAGCACGAAGTGTAAAATGATATATATCTAAAGTAAAAATACATCAAAAGAATGGAATATTGAATCTCTACAGTGATTAAAAAATGAATTGTTTTTCCTTCAATGTTGTAATCATTTTGAAATAATATTCTAAAGTTTAGATTCAAATGAAAAAGTTTTAAAAATATACTTCAAACGTTCCTTGATGCCAGATCTATGAGAATGAGAATTTTTTTTTTTTTGCCAGATTTATGGGAGAGCATTTTTTGCGGGGTGGGAGAGTGCGGCTGGGGTCAAATCTAAAGCCTAATGTATGTTAGGCAAGCACTCTGCCACTGTCCTTAATTTTAGGGTTATGTCACAGCTAATGGTTTCCTCAGCTTTGAGTTCCTTACAAAGTAACTAAATATATAAAGCCCTGCAGGGTTCCACTTAGGATTTTTCTATTTTGTGATGGTATGAATGCTATATGCATTCAGTGGAAACTGTACTCCAAATTTTAAGCCATTTATATTCTTGCTGCAGCTCCCAGTTAGCCATGTCATCATAAAGATAACCTACACTAGCTGCGGGTGGGTGGAGCTCAGTGGTAGAGAGCATGTGTAAGGTGTAAGGTCCTGGGTTCAATCTCCAGCACAAAACACCCCACCCTCCGGAAGGATACTCATAGAGCATTACTGTGTTCCTAAATGATTGTATTTGATAAATGTATTAAATGCATTTTTGATTTACAATTTTTCAATTTACAAAGTTTATCAAAATGTAAGAGTGATGATGTTTTTTGAGTGTGGGCCCAAAGTAATTAAGTTACAAGTAATTAAGTTATAAGAATGGACCCTCAAATTGAGTGTGTCTTTATAAGAGACAGAAAAAAAAAACAAAAAAAAAACAAAAAAAAAAAAACCTACCCCATGTGAAGAAACAAGGTCCTCACCAGGAACAAGAATAGGTCAGGAGTTTATATTGGATATCTTAGCTTTCAGAACTATGAGAAATAAAATTTGTTAATGCCAGTCAATAGACTCATAATAACTGACCTGTTTTCAAATTGAATATAGATTATCATGTATAGTCATTTAGATTTTTCATTTCCCCAATATTATGCCTTCTGAAATGTCAAAAAACCCCATTATTGGAATCGGATTTAGATTTTTTTGGCTACTTCTTTAAGGTATTACTTTTCAAAACTAAAGCTACCTAATGCAGTTAGTTTTCCCTCTCTGCATTGAAAAACATCCTGTCATCTTTATCTTTGGTTTTCAAGAATTGAACAAGCAAAAGTGGCTTTTACTTTGTGTGTGAATCCATTTAAATGTAGAAATCTAACATGAAATCTTACATCAGCTATTAGTACTTTACTGTATCACATAAAGGAATTTTCTTTCATATAAACACTAAAATCAGTTTTAGTAGATAGTTATGTTTATATGTTGAAAAGATATGAAAGGGATTTTGTTGGAAATGCTAAGCAATCATTTCTAAAATGGAATGGTTGGTATAAACAGGTTTCAGAGTAATTGAGATACTATTTGGGGAATTAAAATGTGAATTAACCCATGGATTATTACCAAGAATTAAATCATTTCTTAAAAGAATGAGAAAATAAAGACAATGTATTCTGTGTATATATATAATATACACATATACACACACACACACACACACATATATATACCGCAGACTTTGGCGGGAAAAAAAAAAGACCTTCAGGGTCTCAAAAAATGTGTTTTTTTATTGTTCAAATAAATATGCACTGTATTACATCTTATATATAAAAAAAAGTATTTGAAAAATGCTCCTAGTACAGACTTCTAAAATCATGTACTTCACAAGCCTGATCCCAAAATGTAAATATGGAGCACTCCAATCTATATTCCCTTGCCCCACAGTTTTTAAAGTCAAGAAAATATAGGGATTTCCCTTCATTTTGAATGTCACCCCATATTAAGAAATTGTTTAGCGAAGAAACAATAAAAGTCATGTGTTGTAATAAATACTGAGTAGTATCTGCTCTCCAGGAGGATTAAGCAGAAAATAACCCTAGTTAACACAGGAAAAAAAAAAAAAAAAGGCAAAAAATATAGAACACCGGCAAAAGTCATATATACTTTGTTAAATATTACACCCCCTTTTTAGTAAAGTGATGTAATTTTATTCCATAATTATTTATTTGTAGATCTTCTAGCTTTTCCTTTAAATTTGGGCATAGTCAAGTGAAAAAACAAATTCATATATTTTAAGATCATATCCTAAATTAAAAGATGAGGGTGTTGTTTATAGACTTCTAGATGTATTTGAAAAATCAATTTTCTACTCTTTAGTCAGATTACCAGAGGCAAGAAATATTCATTTTCTTGAACAGCCAAGGAATAATATTGTCAACTCTGGGCAATTTATCTGAATTCTAGTTAATGTTTATGTTTTACCAGTGTGGAATTTGTGTTTAATTAAAAAAAAAAAAAGACAAATTGATATATACATTACTTCACTTTTATGCTTTCTTTTACATTTCAACCATATAATTTATTTTTCCATAGGAGACAGGGTAGGACACGTATTCTTCTTGGATACATTGCTGTTTATTGTTTCAAGTGGATGGAATATATAAATCCCACTGAATAGTTTAGTGTGGTCCTGTATCTTATATAAACAGGATAAATGGAGACTTTATATTGTAATCTGTGTATTCATGTATCTACCATAAACTGTCTTAATGACAAACGCAAACTTTCTTTTATTACTTGAACCCAAGTTAGCTGTCGATCCTTTTCATTGATAATATACAAGTGTAGAGAGCAAGAAGCCTTTCAAACTGAAAAAAAGAAATACTTCTCACTAAATTAATGAAAATTGAAAAATTTTATGATGTCTTGATAAATGGAAAGCCAAGTTAAGAATCGATATTATCCAATATAAAATAGTACATTGAATTGTTTAATAATAAACAGTATATTAAGAACTTGCATATGCTGACTGTAACAGTGGTGGCTTTTTAAATTCTCAAAAAGTCTAAACATTTTGTGGTTACAAGAAACCACTGGTGATGATGAAGATGCTCCATCTCTGTAGCAACCATTATAGTGAAAATCTTTACAGAATTTTTGCACTATTAGCAAGAGAATTTTACTGGTATTAGTGATAAAAGGCAAAAAGCAAAGAAAGTAAAGAGAGTAGGTATTAGTTCTAAGAATGTGGAAAAGTAATAAGACAAGGAAAAGTCAGGAATTTCTTTTGTATGTGCCTTGCTACAGACAAACCCAAGAGAGAGAGGTGAGTGTTTTAAAAGCCAATGTAGGGAAACATCCACTGATAATGCCCATTATTTTACTTAAATTACACAAGTAGAAAAGTTATGCTTATTAATAGTTTAATGTATGAAGGAAACATCCAGATTTCTGAATATGAAGGTACATATCTCACATTAATTTAAGTCTACATAAAGTAGAGCCTCTATACTGACATATTGAAATTTACTTTCTGCTTAGCCTTTTTCTGTTATGTAAACAATTGTACATTTATTTGCCATTCTAAAACTTCAGGATCAAGTTTACATAATTTTGCTAAATTTCCATGTTTGCTCAGAAGCAGTTTACAGTACTAAAACCAACCGGCCAATGAACAGCTTCAACAGAAAGTTATGTCCAAAGGGGAAGAGGGAAAGAAAAAAAGAAAAATGATAAGAAAAATGCTAACTAAGGTAAAACAGATGATGGTGGGGAATGGGCAGTCACAAATGTTCACAGAAAATAGGTCAGTTAGTAAGTTCTTCTGCAAAAAGCCTACACACTTCAGTCAAGCACATCAGTAGAATGATTTGGGAGCGTAAATTTTTTTTTTTTTTCCGGCCACTTGTGATTTCCTCTGAATGAAAAGGAATCTGCAGGCTAACTAGCTGATCTTCATCAGCCAAGCTGGTTCATATGCACACTGTTCATGTGAGGTGCCCAGGGCCCAGTCCATACCTATGAATAGAGAACATACATATTATTAAATATACATTTAACATATTTTATCAAATACATATTTAAATACATACTTCATTAAAGATTAATGAAATACTCTTAGTATCTATGTACTAAACAGCTAAATTGTATCCAGTTTGCAATTGTACTAGAAAATAATGTAGAAAAACACTGACAAGATCCACTTTTATCTTTCTGTAGTGCTGGAGATCAGCATTAACCATTAATTAAACCATGAACCCAGGGCCATGTGCATGCTGGAAAAGTGCTCTATCACTAAGTTACAACTCCAGTTCCTAAACCACTTTTGTGTGTTTTTTCTGCTTCTTCTATCCCTCAAACAGGATCTAATTTGCCAACATTTTTTTTCTTTCAAAATCATTACTTGAATACATACAGATTAATGTTTGAGGAAGATGAATCAAATTATTGAACATGTACCAAAATAAGCTCAATTTACAAATATATAACCATGTCTGTAAAATTTATAGAGTCAATTATAGTTTTGACATGTGTATACTTCAGCAAATAATCTCTAGATGGCCCTCTTCACATCACTACTAAATTTTTATGTTAACCTAAAATTATTTTATAAGACAATTTATAACTTAAAATCTTTTATTTATTATCTGCTACCCAATGGTGTACATATGATGGTATTCCATAATTTTAGCCCCAAACCACTACCTTTTATAGCATTTCTCACCCTTCTGCTATATTTCAGCTAAATTAAATCTCCTTGTTTCCTCAACTGACCCTATTCATTATATTCTTTTGTTACCATAATTCACTTGAATCTTATTTGTCCTTGCATTTCATAAATATTAAATAAATGTTTGTTTGCTGAATAATCAGTCTTACCGTTTGAGGACCATTATTTTCTGTAGAGCTTGAAACCATCTTTATCAGTGAGTTCCAAGAGGGGTCTGCAGCATGAGGGCCATTAAATATGGGTCCTCCAGTACCATCAGGGATAGGAGTTACTGGAGGAATCATTGCATTCCCATACACAGAAAAAGGCATACCCTTATAAAAAGGAAAAAAAAAATAAACAAAAATTAATATTCAATACACAAATTTTTGCCAACAGAGTCAGCAGCTTTAAAACTGGTATTTAAAACTTTATCTCATTTTGGGAATATGTATGTTATATAGGGAGTCTAAAACTTACTTTAGGTTTCTTTTAATACTAGGTTATAAATATGTCTACTATATCCAAAATATTTTGGCAAAAAACACTCCTCTAAGATAAAAACAAGAATTAAAGAAGTTATATTTTAGCCAGAATTTGACTTAACATTTGCAGCCCAAGCCCCAGCTTCATTTTACAAATAAATGTTCATATACTGGAAGTTAAAGAAAGTTCATGGTAAGAAACATTTTGAAATAATGAAAATGCCAGTTCAAATCACCATTACCCCAACTTTAGGAAAGTCCATGTATCCTGCAGGAACATGCTGATGGAATGTACCAGAAGGAGTTACAATTCCTGTACTATCTCGCTCCATTGCTTGATGCTGTGAAAACACTCCTGGGTCAGACATTGGCCTATGAATCATGGGATTTCCGATCCCAGGGTTACACCAGTCTACTTTGTCTGAGGGAAAAGAAATTGGTAATGTTTAAAATTAAAGAACAGCAAAATGAAGTAATTTATATTTTTCTAAGTGTTGTCACATTGGGCTGTGGATTCTTTCAGCGTAGGACATACATACATACATATACATACATACACGCACACACACAAAAATATATCTATTTTTACAGCACTTCCATGTTTGTAGGTAGTGATACAAAGACAGTAATAAACATCTTTTAAAATTAAGATTATGGAAGTTATGTACTGTTTAAATATTATAGTTAAATGCATAAATTTAATTTTTAGTGAGTAGGATAGCATATCATACCTTGACTGCCACCAATCCCTTCAAAGGACCAGATGCCACTATGCCCTACTGATGTGGACAAATTACTTCCAATAACAGATGGAGCTGAAGTTCCAGTTTGCCTGATGCGTGCAGAGCGTTCAGTCCCAATAGGGACTGGAACTTTCCTGTCCTGAGAGACACTGTTGGGCTTTTCTGACCCTAAAGGTACTGATGATGGGGCAGGAGATGGTGCACGAACTCCAGAGGATACTGACTGTGCAGGAGAATCTGGAGAAGAGACATTTTGAAATAGAATACAGGTCATCTATAGAATTTATAATTTTGTAAAACCAAATCTTAAATTCTGAACACATCTCAAATATGTATTCACTGAGTAAAAGTTAAATGTAAGAATAATGTTTAAGTAATAAGTTAATGCATATTAAAATTTCGTTAAAGTTCTATGACTTTGTGGTAGAATGTAAAAATGTCAGTGCTGCAAGGTGGTTAACTACTTATATAATAAACCATTAAGACTAATTAATACTATTCAAATAAAGTAATCCTTGACACTAATTAAAATATAACACCAGAGCAACGAGAACACAATGTTTACATTAAAAAACAAAACAAAACAAAAAAACACTTCCTGCACTTGGAAGTTCTTAAGTAGTATTTTTTAGGAACACTTACTTTTTGTTATGTTATGCTGAAAAAACAAGAGATTCAATTATCTACAAAATTGGGAATACCTAGCTTAAGGAAAAAAATATTTCTTTAAATCTAGACTTTATGGAACTTGATAAAATACTAACAGGAAACTTTTTATCGTCCTAGTTTCTTCATTCTCCCATGGGTATTCTATAAGACACTCTTGGTAATGACAATCTAAAACTTTACTTATCAAAATAGGGTATGGATTTTAATATAGCCAGTTTGAGAATACTCACTAGGGATTCCAATTCTATACAGTATTAAGATGAAAAAACAAAAACAACCAAAATTATTGCATGTGAAAAGCTAAAATATAACTTAAAGAGGTAGAGGAGTTTGAAGTTAGTTTTTTTTTGCATTAATGGAGAATGTACCCAGGGTTACTCTACCACTGAGCTATAACCCCCAGGTCTTTTTACTTTTGAGAGAAGGTCTCGCTAAGTACCCAGGCTGACCTCGAACTTCTGATCCCCCTACCTCAGCTTCCTGAGTAGCTGGATTATAGATGTGACCTACCACGACTGGTATAGTTTAAAAATCAAAACTGTTAACATGTAGATCTACAATCTATTCATAACTACCTTACTGTATTGCCCAGACATGATCACTTAATATTTTTCCATTTAATTATTTATACATTTAAGTTTGCTGAGTGTGAATGTGTAGATAGATGGTAGATGGATATGTACAGATGATAGATGTAGAATTATGAAGTCATCTATCTACACATATGCACCTCTAACGTGACATAGTGCTACTATTTGCCAAGGCACTTTTGAGGGAATTTGGAAGTCAAAGAAAAATTCAGTTACACTATTACTCATAGTAAATTTTTGTTTTATTTTGTTTGGTATTGTGGTGATGATAGGGACCAAAACTAGGTCTTCATGCATGTGAAAGCTCATGCTTTACCACTGAGCTACACCCCCAGTGCTTTTAAGATTTTATTTTGAGAGGGTCTTGCTAAATTTCTGAAGGTTTCACCAAGTTGCTGAGGCTAACTTTGAACTTGTGATCCTCCTGCCTCAGCCTTTCTAGTTGTTGGGATTATAGGCACGCGCCACCACACCTGGTGATAAAATGCTTTTAAAAAGACTTATACAGAGTAAGTGCTGTGGTGATCAATTCCATCTTACTAATGCTCACGAGGATCTGTTTCAGTTAAACTGACTGCATCTCTCACCTTTTTTTATTTTTTTGCAGTGGTAGGGATTAAATCCAGGACCGTGTACAATCTAGGCAAGTGGTCTATCACTGAGTAACATCCCCAGCCCTATTTATTTTTTATATTGAGACAAGGTCTGCTAAAGTTGCCCAGGCTGGCCTTGACCTTAGGATCCTCCTGCTTCAGCCTCCCTAGTTGCTGGGATAACAGGCAGGCACCAATAAGCCTATTACTTTTTTATTTCATTTTTTTTAAAAAAAATTATTTATCTTGGCTGCTTTTATTTGTTGTTGTCCATATTATTTGCTTTCTTCTATGTACTGCTAAAGCCTGAAGACCTGGACATTCACTCCCATAATAACAGCAAAGAGAACAAACACAAAAGGCTGTAGATACCTCTCCTATGAGGGGCCTCAACATAGTTTGTTTCTGTAACATATAGACTGCACATTACTGACAAGACTTGAGAGTAACCACAAAGAGTGTACACCATGCACACCATATATTCTGTTGTCTACATCACACCTGCCTAAACCACTAGAGGATTCCCAAGCACGTGAGATCTATAGAGAAAGCAAGTCCCTCAGTCTCCAACACAGCACACATTGTGTTCAAACCCATTAACCACAGTAAAAATGTAATGGAAACCATGCTATGTTGTCCAAGTGGAATTATGCAAACATTATACAATAAACCGATGTCCCAGGGCACATTGTCAAAAGCAGGTTACTGAGAAGATCTTCACAAAAGTAGAAGAGATATCCATTCCAACAGATGCACAAACTCAACATAGAAATACAAGAAATATGAAAATACAGGAATATGACATATCCTAATTAGTAACTGATTCCAAAGACATCAAAGTAGATAAATAGCTGAGAAAAGAATTCAAAAGAATGATTTTTTAAAAAGATCAATAAATTCCAAGAGGATATAAATAAACAACTAAATATATTAAGTAAGAAAATGCAGGGTATGAAAGAGAATTCAAGAAAAACAACCAAACAGATCTTGGAAATGAAAAATTCAATAGGTCAGATAAATGGAGTTGAAAGACTTACAACAGACTAGATCAAGTGGAAGAAAGCATGTCATAGTTTGAAGATAAGGTTGATAAATTCTTACATTCTGACAGTAATAAAGAAAAAAGAAACAATGAACAGAACATACAAGATCTCTAGGACATCATTAAAATTTATACCAAAACTTATGTATAATAGGAACGGATGAGGGAGAAGAGCTATAGTGAAATTAGTAACTGAAACTTTCCCTAGTCTTTGGAAAAGACTTCTATACCTATCCAGGTATAGAAGGCATCTAGAACTCCAAATAGACAGGACTAGAAAAGAACCTCTCCATAAACTTCCCAAAGTAAAGAACAACAACAAAAAAAATTAAATACTGCAAGAGAGAAACTCCAAATCATGTTTAAAGGCAAGCCCATCAGAATAACACCAAATTTCTTAGCATGTACTCTTAAAAACCTCAATAATTTGAAGCCCTAAAGAAAATAACTCAATCTGGGTTACTATACCCACTAAAAATTTTCTTCAGATATGAAGATGAAATAAAGAACGTCTTCCAAGTTAAGTATAAATTAAAGAATTTCACGACCACTAAGCCATCATTACAGAAGATACTTAAAGGAATCAATCCTATACCCAGAAGAGGACTAAAGATAAACAGAATCATGAGACATGCAAAAGAATAAATCTCATCAGAAGAGTAAATAACCAAAAATGAATTATGAAATAATCAAACAATTAATACAGTGAACAACTACATCTCTAAAACGAATAAGGAAGAAGAAATGAACATAAAAAGTATTTAAAACTATCAGAAGAAAAAATAATGACAGGAACAAGTCCACATCTTTCAATAATAACCCTGTATGTATATGGTCTTAATTCTCAAATTAAAAGACAAAACTGCCTTAATGAATTGAAAAATAAGACTCAAGCTGGGTGTGGTGATGCACACCTGTAATCCTAGTTACTTAAGAGGCTGAAGGATCACAAGTTCAAAGCCAGCCTCAGTAACTCAGTGTGACCCTGTCTCAAAATAAAAATTAAAAAAGGGTGGGGATATAGTTCAGTGGTAAAGCACCCTGAACTATATGTTTTTGGGTACTTCTACCTCAAAACAAAACAAAAAACCCTCAAAATCCCAATGGTATGCTACCTACGAGAAACTCACCTCAATGGCAAAGACATACACAGACTGCAAGCAAAAGGGTTAGAAAATAATATTTCAAACAGAATTCTAAAGCAAGCAGGAGTAACAGCTACATTCACATCGAATACAGTTTAAGCCAAAATCAGTCAAAAGGGAGAGGATATGAAGATAGCTACCTTGAAGTCTTGGATGGTTCTAAAAATGATCCCATATAGCCTTATAACAAAAGTATCATTTCCCTTGGGATTCCTTAGATGGACCTATATTCCTTGCTGTGAAAAAGGCCTGACTAAAATAGTTTTCACATCTCTCATAATTTCTTTAATAGAAAAAAAAAAGCAAAATGTAATTCTGAGTCATGCTATTATAAAATAAATGAGCTATCGAGTAGAGAAAAAAACAGGTTTTCGAAATTGGGGCAGATCTAGGTTTTGTGGGGCTTTCAGCTTACACAGTTTTGGGAAACATTTTTTAGGAGAAGAATGCAAATAAAAAATCATGCTCAGGACCTTGGAGAGGACCCATGCACAGGTACCCTGAAATTAAGAATCATTCAAAACACAGTGAATCTATCTCAGTTTAGAAATTAAAACAGGGTCTTGAGTTAAAAGTTTAAATAGCAATATCACTTAAAAATTCAAAAAAGAAATGCTCTGCAGGAAAAATTAGACCATATTTCCCTCATGGTTAACCTCAGTGTTTATTAAACATACTCTAAATTTAATCATGAAGAAATGTCAGGGGAATTCTAAAAAACGAGTCCTGCAGTCTTCTAAAAAAGGTCTTTGAAAGACAATCAACAGTTGAGAGAACAGATCTAATTTCAATCTTGCATGAAGGGAAATCGTAAAAGTATTACTGGGCTGGGCCTGGTGGCACACACCTGTTATCCCAGCGGCCCAGGAGGCTGAGGCAGGAGGATCATGAGTTCAAAGCCAGCCTCAGCAAAAGGAGGTACTAAGCAACTCAGTGAGACCCTGTCTCTAAAAAAAACACAGAACAGAGCTGGGGATGTGGTTCAGTAGTCAAATGCCTTTGAACTCAATCCTTGGTATCCCTCCCTCACCCAAAAAAGTATTACTGAGACAATTAATAAACTGTAAATATGGACTGTGTATTAGATAATAATATTGTATTAAGGTAACGTGTTGAATTTGATCATTACACTATACTTGTGGAAGAGAATATTCTTATTCTTATGAAATTAAGTGTTTAGGAGTAAGAGAACTTGGTATCTGCAACTAACTCTAAAATGACTCTGGAAAAAAATAAAGACAAATATTTAAAAAAGAAGTAAAGTGACTTAGGAGAAAATTTTTATACATACACACACATACATATTATATGGTGGGGAATGGGCAAAAAGTAGCAACATATTATCAACTAGTGAATCTGGGAAAATATACAAAGGTTGTTGGTGGTATTCTTCCAAGATTAAAATCATTTTTTAAAAAGTCAGATTCCAGAGATATAATCAAATGTAGCACATGACCTCTTTGTGCTAAAGATTCATATTTTATCATATCCTTGGTTTAAGGGGAGAAAAAGCCCATAAAAATTGCAACAATTGGGACTATTTGAATATGGACTGTATATCAAGATTATGGAGCCGGGCGTGGTGGCTGACATTTGTAATCCCAGCACTTTGGGAGGCTGAGACAGGAGAATCGCAAGTTCAAAGCCAGCCTCAGCAACAGCAAGGCACTAAGCAACTCAGTGAGACCCTGTCTCTACATAAAACACAAAATAGGGCTGGGGATGTGGCTCAGTGGTCAAGTGCCCCTGAGTTGAATCCCCAGCACCAAAAAAAAAAAAAAAAAAAAAAAGATTATGATTTAATTAGTATTATATAATTTATGTCTGAATTTATGTTAATCTATTTGGTATTTGGTAATAATACTGTAGTTGTAAAAGAAAAGGTCCTAATTCTTAATGAATGTTTTTAGGTATGAAGTATATCTATATCTTAACTGTGTTATCAAATGGTTAAAAAAACAGCAACAAAAAAGCAACAGGGAAAATAAATGTAATGAAATCTTTAAAATAATTGGTTAGTTTAAGTAAAGGAAATATGAGTTTCTTGAACTATTCAATTTTTCTGCAGGTTTTATTATTTTTTTGTACTAAAAAGTTCTTGGAATGTTTCAATGCAGCCATTTTAATGGCCTCAAAGGCAATATATCAACAATATAGCAATATAAGGAGGCCCTGGGTTCAGTCACAGCACCAAAATGAAAGAAAAGAAAAAAGCCTGGCATGGTGACACATGCCTGTAATGCACATAACTGGGGAGGTTTAGGCAGGAGGATCTCAAGTTCAAGGCCAGTCTCAGCAGCTTAGAGAGACCCTGTCTAAAAATAAAAAGGGCTGGAGATGTGGCTCAGTGGTTAAGTACCCCTGGGTTCAATCCTCTGTACCTCCCCACCCAACCCACAAGAACAACAAAAAAAAGAAAGAAGGAAAAGGCAATATATACAATCCTTCTGGACTTATACCTATCAATACTCACCATTTGATGCTGATGAACACGGAGTCAACAAACTAAGTGGGGAAAAATGCTGTCTGTTGAAGTTAGCAGCTGCAGGTGCTCCTCCAAGGGGTGCTCCAGGTCCATACATCTGACCTCCTGAAAGGTTTGAGGCAAAATTTCCCAAATGTGTAGAAGAAGGTGTTACAGAACCATATGGCGAGTCCATATTGACAATACCTATAAAAGAGAAGACCACCATAATTTATAATAGTTACAATTAGGAGAGAATTAGACAAAGCCAGAATTTTAAGAGGCCACAGATATATCTGAAACTATTTTAATTATTAAAAAAAATTCCTCCTTGGTTACTTCTTTCAGTGCATTGATTTATTACTTCTTCATTTTATAAAGAAAACTATAAAAAATTATCAAGGGAATGATTTCACATTTAATTTTAATATTTAATCTATTATTGGCAATTATGAAGTACTGATTTAATATCAATTGGTAATTTAAACAGGCTTAAGGGTTAAGGAGCTGTAGAAAATTTTTATCTTTAAATACCTATAGAAAACGGTCTGGGGAAGTAGCCAGAAGAGCACTTGTGTAGTACCTTAATTTAAGTTTGATTCTCTAGCCACTGTCCACCTCCCTGCCCCAATCATAGGTATGCTTCTACAATAAAGAAATCTGGTGTTAGCTAGCTTAACCAAGTGGCTTTGGTTTCCACAGCCAGTAACACAATCATCTGTCATTTAGTACTTCCTAATATAATGAAGAGTGAGATTTGAAACATCACCTATGTGATACTCCTCTTGGAAATGTCTGTTCTAAATCTAATAATGAATTGATAAAACAGATGAATCTGAGAACATTTGCAGAGCTGGACTCCTTAAAGGATTCAATGTCAAGAACTGTAGAGGACAGCAGGATGTGGAGGTGCACACCTGTAATGCTAGTTACTCGGGAGACTGAGGCTAGAGATTCCAAGTATGAGGCCACCTCCATCAAGTTAGTGAAACTCTGCCTCAAAATAAAAACATAAAATGGGCTGACGATGTAGCTCAGTTGTAGAGTGCTCCTACGTTCAATTCTCAGTACAAAAAAACCCCCAAAAAACAAAACCTTAGAGCAAAAGAGTAAGGTGGTAGACATATCAACTAAGAAACATTAGTGATTAAAAAAAATGCAAAGAATATATTTGAGATAATGGTACTGTGAGTTGGGTACCATGATTAATTCCAATTTTCTTGGAGGTATTAATAGTGTGTAGCTGGGAAGACAAAAATGCCTGTTTTGGGAATACGGAATGGAAGCCAACCCATTTTCAAAGTGAAGTATCATAATGATGTAACCTACCTTCTCATGGTTTGACAAAAGGTAAAAAATAAAAGGAAACAGAGACAAGGATAAAAAGAGGGAAAAGAAGAAGGGTGGGCCTGAGAGGCACAGCAAGAGAGAACAGAAAGGAGAGAGGCAAAGTACCAAAAGAAGGAGGATTTGAAAAGACATTAACAAGCAGATAATGTAAGTGAGGGAGTGTACAGGTACTAACTTCTATGTACTTTTTCCCTTAAAATGTATATTTATACACCCCACCCCAATTTTAAAAAAGTTTTTTAGCCAGGTGTGGTGGTGCACACCTGTAATCCCAGCAGCTCTGGTGGGGTGGGGTGGGGTAGAGGAGGCTGGCGGATCATGAGTTCAAAGCCAGCCTCGGCAAAAGTGAGGCACTAAAAACTGAGTAAGACCCTGTCTCTAAATAAAATACAAAATAGAGCTGAGGAGGTGGCTCAGTGATCCAGTGACCCTGAGTTCAATCCCCAGTACCCACCCCGAAAAGAAGTTTTTCAAAATAAAAATAAGTCAGGCGCAGTGGCACATGCCTGTAATCCCAGCACTTTTGGAGGCTGGGACAGGAGAATTCCAAGTTCAAAGCCAGCCTCAGCAACAGTGAGGCGCTAAGCAACTCAGTGAGACCCTGTCTCTACATAAAACACAAAATAGGGCTGGGGATGTGGCTCAGTGGTCGAGTACCCTGAATTCAATCCTGGTACCAAAAAAAAGATTTCAAATCGTTGAATTATTTACATAAGAAAAACCAGTTAAGCAAAGAAAGCATAGAAGAATGGAACACAAAATGAATTAGGAAAAAGAAGAGAGGAATAAAAATTAGGATTTGGAAGAGGTTTAAGAAAACTTAAGAGGCACTTCCTATGTAATAAAAAAAAAAAATTTAACTAATGACCTGCATCTAGCAATATTCTCCTTTGAAAAATTCTTAAATTTCAATGCTAATTTTAACTCTAATCAACTACACATCCACCTAAATCATCTTCTGCTCTTAGATAGCTGTTTTCTTTTCTCTATGCCCTTTTTTTTTTTTCTTCTTCTGCTATCAGGGAATGAACCCAGGGGTGTTTAGCCACTGAGCCACCTCCTCAGCCCTTTTTACTTTTTTTTGAAGATAGGGTCTTACCAAATTGCTTAGGGCCTAAGTTGCTGAGGCTGACTTTGAACTTGCTATTCTCATTTCACCCTCCCCAGTCACTGGGATTACAAAGCATACACCATCACACCTGGCTTTCCTATAGCTTTTTACAAAATAAAAACTTATTTCCTTGTTCTCTGAATCTTAATGTTAGCTTTTTGCAACATATCACCTAGATTATCACAATTTTTGGAATAGCAAGGTATTTTCACTAAATTCTGTCATAAAAATGAAATTTTAAAAGCATTCCATGCAATGGCTTACCATATTCCTTGAAAATTCAATAAAATCAAGGGCACTGTTTAAGTACTCAAGAGAAATTGTTTGGTTTTTATTTGTTTGTTTAGGTGTTTTTTGGGTACCAAGGATTGGACTCAGGGGTACTTCACCACTGAGCCACATCCCTAGTCCTATTTTGTGTGTTTTATTTAGATACAGGGTCTCACTGAGTTGTTTAGTGCCTCACCCTTGCTGAGGCTTGCTTTAAACTTATGATTCTCCTGCCTCCGCCTCCCAAAGTGCTGGGATTACAGATGTGCGCCACCACACCTGGCTGATTTTTTTTTGAAAGTATACACAAATCAACCCCCAGCAAAAAAAATTTACTGATCATGCTCATTTCTTTTTAATTACATGTTACTGAAATAGGTAAAAAATAACACAGAGTTCCTACTAAATTTGGAAAATTCTGTCCTAGAATGTTATATCCCTAAAAATAGAGATGGGAGATGGCAGCTTCTCTATAAAAGACATCCCTGTAAAAACGGCCGGGATGTAGTTCAGCAGTAAAGTGTGCTGGCCTAGCATATGTGAGGCCCTGCATTGAATCCCCAGTACTGAAAAAACAAAAAAAAAACAAAAACCCCAAACAAATTAACAAAAAACCTTCACCAAATACCAAATATTTTAGGCTTGGAAGGTCACATGGTTTCTGGCCCAACTATTTGATTTTGTCATAATGTGATATCAGTCAAATAATATGCAAACAAATGGGTCATGGCTGTGTTTCAACAAAACTTTACTTATAAACACTGAAATTTGAATCATATTCTTTCTCAAAACAATTTTTAGCAAGATACAGCATTACGTCTGTAGTGCTTCTCAGAAAGTGTCCTTCTGAAAGTGCACACTCAAAGAGGACAACCTTTTCCAATAGAGGAGGACTATTCTTCAGTCAAGGGTATACGAGTAGCTGTTGCTTCCCTGGTTGAATCTCCAAACAAGCTCTCAGGGAAAGCTGAGGTGGAAGGACCACTTAAGCTCAGGATAGGCAACAAAGACAGACTCCATTTTAAATAAATAGAGAAATAAGTAAGTAAATAAATAAATATTAAAACTATAAAAACAGGCAGTAGGCCAAATGGCTTACAGGCCATTGTGTGTCAATCACCTGAATTGTCTCTGATTACTTGAAATGCACCTAATAAAAACACAATAACTCTAAATCCAACTGGGTGTCCTAGATTAGATCCCACAAAAGAGAAAGGACATTAATGGAAAATCTGGTGAAATCTGTAGTCTAGTTGATAGTACTGTACCAATATTAATTTTTTGGTTCTAGGAAAAATATCATAGTCATATAAGGTGTTTACATGCCAGGAGCAATGGAGCACACCTGGAATTCCAGTGACTCAGGAGGCTAAGGCAAAAGGATTGCAAGTTTCAGTGCAGCCTCAGCAAATTAGTTAAGATCCTGTCTCAAAATAAAGGGGGCTGGGGGTGTGGCTCAGTGGTACAGTCTCTGGATTCAATTCTCAGTAAACAGGCATACACACATAGACATAGACAGAGACACACACACACAGATTCACAGATGTTTACGTACAGGAAGCTAGAGGAATTATAGAAGAATTCTATAAATCTAAAAATATTTCAGAGTAAAAATTATCTTTAAAAAAAGCTATGGCTTAAAATCACAGGATTTTTAGATCCTCTATAAATTATAAATATCAATGTTGTCCAATAAACATTTTGCAACAGTGGAAATGTTCTACATCTCTGCTATCCAATGTAGTAGCCATTGGCCACAAGTACTTATTAGGCCTTTGAAATATGGCCAACTTGACGAGGATGAATTTTTAATTTTCATTAATTTAAATTTAAACAGCACAGATGGCTAGTGGCTACAATTATTAGACTAGTTAGCTCTACATTTTCCCATTATTTTAGAAACAATCGGCAAACAGAAATAAAATCAAATTTTAAAAATGTCTTGTTAGCTATTTGGTTTTTAAAATAAAAGTTTTGGCAGCATTACCTTATTAATAAAATCTACTGCAGCTTTCAAAGGCTTAAAAAAAAATACCACTATGCTAGACACACACAATAGCATTTGATTTAATTGAATAAAACAATCTTGTTTTATTGTAGCTCAGTGATAAAAACTTGAGACATTGGGTTAACTCCCCAGCACCCAGGAAGAAAACAACCATTAACAACTATAACCTCTGTCCACATAGCCTAGTCACATAATTTAAAAATTATAAAATAATCAAGAGTTTTCTTATTGCCTGGGTTAGTAGCTACAGAATGTCAGAAAATAGAAACTCACCTGAGGGACTTGGAGCAGGTCTCTGTAATGGTGGTCTAAAACCTGGAGCTTTGGAAGTATCAGACTGATGTAAAGGATCTGAATTTGGCAAATATGAGGACTTTCCTGATAGCATAGATTCTGGTGTTGACTGAGATGAAACAACAGATCCTCCCCAGAAGGCATGAGCAGAAGTAGGGTTGTTTTCAAACAATGTGCTAAAGGGCCCAAAGGGTAAGGGAGCGCTGAAATTGGGAGCAATAGACTTATTTGCTGGATGTACTGAATTCTGACAAGCACTTTGTGTACTTAAGGTTGAAGGTAGTTGGACAGAGGAGGGAACACTGTGAGGTCTTTTGATGTGATTGACACTGAGGACTGCAACAGATGAATTCTGCACTGGAGCTGGATTCTTGTGAGGAGCACTTGTGCCATGAGAGGGTGGTCTAATAGCAGGGGTTTCCATTTTAGGAGGTTGGGAGCATCCCATTTGTGTCTGAGGCATAGGGTAAGTCACTGGGGCAGTAGAAGGCACCGCCACTGGAGCAGAACTTGTTGTTGCTAAAGGAGGAACAGTCATTCTAACTTCCGGGGGAGGAACCTGAGACTGCTGAAGAGGTGGTCTTGGCTCCTGGGAAACAGATCCCGGAGGCTGTTGCTGAGTAGAATGAACTGATGAACTCCCAGAAGAACTGCTGCTGTTTGGAGGTCTACTATTTGCTGTTTCTACTACTGGTGGACTACCTGCTTCCTGTTCAGAGGAAGATGCCCCTTTATTTGGAGATGCTGATCCACAATCCAAAGGGCTGTTTCTAGAAACCCCTCCTGGCTGGGCTGGTGGTGATGGGGAAGATGGGGATGATACTGGATAGTGTTCTTTGGCAGTAGGCATAGGATATGTGGCATTTGTGGGTGCAGTGCTGTTGTTGCTTGCTGTGGTTGTGACTGTTGTTGTGGTGGCATTGGATGTCTTCACAACTGTGACAAAAAGCTGCCTTCGGACTGAAGGTGAACTTGGACTACCATTTGTAGATGTACCAGGCACCGTTGAAGCTGATGAACTGGTTGTAGTTGTTGGACTTGCAGTTAAAGAACCTGCTGAATTCACCTGAGAACCACTGCTATTCTGATTGCTATGGCGAGGCACCATGTGAGGCTTAGGCGAGTTAGTAGCTCTGGCAGGGCTCAAAGGCCTGACAGGGAAAGGACCCCAAGTGGATTGAGCTGGTGGAAAAGTACCTCCAAAGTGGGTCATGGGCAACCGTGGTGGACGGATCTGCTGGAAAGTCTGAGCAGCAAGCAAAGCATGTGCAAACTGTGGAGGAGGATATGCTAATGGAAGAGAAACTGGAAAACCAGGCCTCACATTATTCACTGGGTTTTTAATGGTTTTGTGAGTAGATGCAGAAGAAATTGCAGGCACAGTGAGTGCTGTGGCAGTTTGAGATGTTGATGACAGAGCTACAGTCGTCATTTTAATTCCCATTAAGGAACTGTTAGCAGCAGTGGTGGTAGGTGCTGATGACCCTATTTTGGAATTTGCTGAGGAGCTTTTCAAACGATTCTTTGGAATAAGTTCATCAATTTCTTTGTCTGGATCCTTGATGAGAGCATTGATCAACTGAGTTGCCTGTCTTGTTGATTCAGTGCCACCCCTGTATATTGGGCAAAACAGAATTATTACGTCTAATTTTTTCCTACTTACTAATAATATAAAGTCTACATGCACTTAATACACATAGAACAGATAAAAGTAAAAAAGCAATCTTCTGACCACATTTTTAGGCATTTTGCAAACAAAGCAATAAACTGTCCTGAATTAATACTATTATCTGTCAGAGGAATGAGTGACTTATTTTCTAAAAATTAATTTTCCTACTGTGTCCTTACACCAAGAAATCATTTTCCTACTGTAAAATACATTATGGTTAGGAAAACACTGCATATAAAAATCTACGTAATCCATAATGTTACTGCTGAGTTAAAGAGCTGATCAATAAAATAACAATATATAAACAATAAAAGAGGGGCTAGGGCTATAGATCAGTGGTAGAGCCTGCCTAACATGTGCAAGGTCCTGGGTTTGATCCCTAGCACTGCAAAAATAAATAAATAAAAGTAATACAAGGAAAACAATACAACTAAGAAAAAAAAGTCTTTCTTTTAAATCCTGGTATCTAAGATGACCTCATTTACTATATATTCACTAGTAGTTTCTCTGTTCGTAGTATAATTATTATAATCCCTCGGGGAAAGGGTCTCAAAAATGAATGAAGACTATGGAAAACAGTATGGAGTTCACTAAAAAAAATAGGAATGGAATCACCACTATTTCCCAGTTATACCACTCCCTGGTATTTGTAGAAAAAATTAAAGTCAGCATACTCTAGTAATACAGTGTGCCCATGTTTACAGCAGTGCAATTCACAATGCTTAAGTTAGAAACTAGCCATAATAACAATGGATGAATTTAAAAAAGCAAATTAAAAATAAGTAAATACAATACATAGACAAAATGGAGTTTTTTTCAGCTATAAAGAAAAACAAAATTATGTCATTTGCAGGACAATGGATGATACTTGAAAGCATTATATTAAGCTAAATATGTCAGATTCAGCAAGTCAACAGCCATGTTTTCTCTTCCATGTGGAAACTAAAGAAAATAGGGGGAAAAATATGGGCGGAACTTATGAAATTAAAAGGGGGATCACTAGAATAGAGAATGAAGATGAGGGAGAAGAGTAGAAGGGGAACATTTAGGGAATGAAACTGACCGAATTATGTTAAGTGCACATAATGACTATAATATCAAGCCCTAATGTTGTATAGTAAAGAAAAAACATTTGATTGCAATGAAAGTATTGTGGAAACCTAAGGAAGAAACTATCTAGAAAGAGTGTCTGCTTCCCTTTTTAGACAGGCAGGTTGTGGCTACCCAACTATTCCAGCAGAGGAAAAACAAAAAGAAAAAAAGATGGGTAGAAAACAGAGATAGTTAATTACCTCCTTACTTTAGAAGTAGATAACAACTATTGGCCCTATGATATACTGCAAAAGCATACTTGCCTCCCACAAACTAAACTCATTCAAAGAAACTTGGGTTCCTTTGAGTAAGGCTTCTTACATCCTATTGTTTCTTAGACTATTTATTTTTATTTCACGTCTATTCAGGCACAGACACATTCTGAGTTATTTAAGGTAAGTTAAATTTTCACTTCAGATTTAAATCTATTACTAAGGTCAAATTTAAGGACACAATAATCTCAGAATATCAAATCTCAAAAGCTAGTATGAGAGAAAGATAGAAACTTGCTACTTAAAGTGTTACAAACTCATGTCTCAAAAGGAATTTTAAGAATGCCATACAATAATGTATAGAAATGTATAGAAATGATTATGTACAGAAATGACTAAACTTTTGTCAAGTGCACATACCCACACAAATTTCTTTAAAACATACTGTAAGAATATATTAATTAGGAAAATTTTTACAAAGTTTATCTTCTCACTCACAAATTCCCATCTAAAAAAGTGTACGATTAAACAAAGTCCCATTGAAAACTTAAATGGTTATATTTCGTTAAGCTACAGTATGATAAAAGAAAGGAAGAAAAACATGAGATAAATTTTGCCTTATAGTTATTATTCGATCTCCTGTCTTGTCTTTCTGCTTATCAATATCTATATGTGCACCAGTGAACTCCCGAATAGCGTTGATATTACAGCCTCCTCTTCCAATCACTCTGGATATTACAGTTGATGGAACAGATACTTTCTTTGACCTGTTTAAAAGTTGCAAAGTAAATAAAGATAAGTCATTAATATTAGTGTTTATGAATAAAATAAAGGGAAAGAGTATTAATAAAATGTTTTTCTATAGAAAATGGATTATCATTAAATAAGTCTTTTATATGTACTCTTACTCCAGATGAATATATAAAAGGCAACTAGAAGTGATAGCTTTACCCAAGCTTCCTATCTTGTTATCAAGGACTTTTGGCTTTCTCGACTCTCATTCTTAAAGCACATATTATGTACACATGCACTGTGCTAATGTAAACACCAACAGTGAATAAGACAGACTAGGATTCTTGTCCACATATACTGACTACATAGACATCAAATAAGAAAAACCCTATACCACATCATCAGTGCCCTCATAAGGTATCATAAAGACTTACGAGTCCGGGCATCTAATTTAAAAAGTCAACAAAGGCTTCTGTAGGTTCCATTTAGCCTTTTACTCATTTTTTCTTTTACACTTATTTGATTAAAAAGAATGACATTAAATTCTTTGTGTCTCTGTATTCTCCTAGAGGCATTAGAATAAATCCACAAGTATAGAAACTGGAAAAGGATAGTAATGTTAGGAAAAAGAAAATCCCTTGGGAGTTTTTCTTGTTTTTTTTTTTTTTTTAAGAAAAGCAATATCCATTAACACTTGCTCACATTATATTTTAATTTTAAACAAGTTCTGGAAAGGTAGATATAAATTCCTGAAAAATCAATTAAAAAGTGCTTCTAAAAGAAAGAGTACAATTCTCAACAAAGGGAATCAATTATGCTTCAATGAAGCAGGAAGTTATTTTCAGCCTATTAAATATAAAGTTGTCGTATTTTTAAAAAGATACGATCCCTCTCCCTCTATATACATATATATGACTAAGTTACTTGATAATTCTTTGCCTTCTCTAAAGAGCATGAAAATCAGTCAGTGATCATTATCTCCCAGTTAAATATTTCTTGGTACACCACAGGTACACACATAGAAAAACTGAACTGAAAATATTCCTTTTGTATAGAAAATACTGATACTGACACTTCATTTACTTCTGAATAGGGTATAATCCCAGATTCTGGGATTACAAGCATATGCCACCACACCCGGCCATTCTCAATTATTTAAGCATTAACGTGCCACAAAAAAAAAAAAAAACCCCAAAACAAACAAAAACTAAAATCTTTTCCAGTTTTTAAATTTTAATCTGCAAGATGGCAAGGTTGTCTCTGTTGACCAGATTCAGCCTTGCACCATGGGTGTGATTGCAACTTTGGGAATAGTAGGAGGAATTTAACTGTAAATAACACTTTGCTGTGATTCATAGCAAATAAAATGAATGAGAAAAACAAAGAATAACTCACCTTCTTACAACTTCTTTCCATCCTTCTTCTCTCTTTTGCCCGCGCTTTGGACTTGCTACTGTTAACTTTCCATTTGGAGAGGAAAGAGGAGATGGACCAGATTTTGTGCAAGTAGATAGAGAATTACTGGTCCCTTCATTGATAGTCTCTGACAATCTTGAACAGAGGGAGGTAAAGTATTTTAAATACAGATATAGAATTTTTAAATGATAAATGTAGTCTATTACATAATTTTATCATTTCATTTATTTTTAGATTAAATAAAGTAAACAAACAAGAACCTTTCTCATTGCTCCTGAATATTAAACATTTAATATGTAGTGCTAATCTTAAGATGATGTATAGGGGACAAATTTAGTAGAGCTGAATTACAATAATCCCTGTAAAACTACAATTAATACTTTTCATAAAAAGCTAAGTTTAACAACCAAAAAGATGTATCATAGTAAAAATGATTTGATTTTATTATTAAAAATCTAAAAACCAGCTTAGTTTTCAATTGAAAATGTGCCTTTATTAACACAAAGAAAAATTCTTAGTTTACAAGTTCTAAATTCACTTGTTCTACCAGCACATTCAGCAATAAGGTATTGTAAACAATAAAAATTAAAAATGGAACTAACTTTATCGAAGTCTTGCCAGAAACAGATTTTCTTTCTTCCTTTGGAAATGTAACAAGTACGGATGGCTGCTTCTTGCTGGACACAGTGGTGGTGACCACAGCTGGTGAATGATTGTCACTCTTCCGGCTACTGTTGCTATTACTACTTTCATCACTGCAACTAGAAATTCTCATGTTATCACTGTCTCCACTCTCGCTGGTACTGCTGCTCTTGGACTCTCCATTCACCTTTTCTGGTTGACTGTATGAAATTGGTAGTGGATCATCAAATATTATTTGAACATTTTCTGGAGTAATTTTATTTTTCCTGTTTTTCCTCTTTGAACTGGTTGTAGTTATGGTATTATTTCTTTTACCATGGGAACCTGCTAAAGTTGTCCAGGTTGCAGATATACCTATGGTTGTAGTGGTTGTGGCACTTGGAGGCTCGGTCAAGACTTCAGGCTCTTCTGTGAAAAGTAGCAATAATGAATTAGCAAGTTCTATTTAGCCTTAAGCACTTTAAGAAAAAAACAAAAACAAAAAAAAGTAAAAACCGAGGAGTTATTTCATTACTATTGAACATATAATCATCACTCATTCCAATATGTGCTGGTAATGAGGTGGATATGATTGATCTATGCCCCTAATAACTATTCAAAGCCTAACAGGTAGTGCCAGATGTGGTGGAGCACATGCTTATAATGCTAGCAGCTCAAGAGACTGAGGCAGAAGGATTGGCAAATTCAAGGCCATCCTGGACACTACAGCATGATCCTGTCCCCTCAAAAAACAAAAAAAATTTGGGCATAGTGGTGCACACCTATGGTCCCAGCAACTCAGAAGGCTGAGGGAGAAGGATGACAAGTTTGAGTACAGCCTCAGCAACTTAGACATTGTCTATAAATAAATAAATTAATTAATCAATAAAATAAGTAAGTAAATTAATAAATAAAGGGCCAGGACATAGTTCAATGGTAAAGAGAGCATCCCTGGCTTCTTCCCCCATAGCAGAGGGGGGAAAACTGTTAACAGATAGTTATGAGGGTTACTTTTGCTTTGAGGATAATTTGGGAAATATAATTATGTACCATATAATACATATCATATACCTATTAAATGTCTTATGTATAATAATGTTACCATGGCTATAAATATTCTATGGGAAATACTCAAATATTTAGGGAAGATTTCACATAATGTATACAGCTGACATACATACTGCTCAAAAAGAAAGAAAAGACAAAATACGTGCCAAAATGTTTAAGAATTCAGGTAAAATACAGGTGTGTTCATACTAATACTTTTTTTTTTTTTTCTTTTTTGGTACTGGGAATAGAATCCAGGGGCACTTTACCACTGAGCTACACTCCCAGTCCTTTTTGGGTTTTTGCTACTTTTTCTTTTCTTTCATTTTGAGACACAGTCTTAATAACTTGTCCAGGGCGGCCTTGAATTTGAAATGATCCTCCTGCCTCAACCTACAAGTTGCTCGGATTACAGGCAAACGTGCCATTTTGTCTGGCCATCATACTAGCCTTAAAGTGCTCTACAGTCTGAACATTTTTAAAGGAAAGGCTGGAGGAAGGGTAATTCACACACACACACAGCATGCAAAATTTATTTGGTCGTTTCGTGGCAACTGTTCATCCCCACAATTCTTCTATCTCAAATAATCTTTCAAATAAAATGTAGTTAAAAACAATTCCTTTATTTGAGGAAATCTGAATAAGATCTGGATTATAGATATTGTGAAGTTACTGTTCAGAAATTATAAATAACATTTCATAATTATGCAAGTGAATATCATTTTAGGGATGTGCACTAAAATATTTTTAAGTGAAATGTCATTTGTCTTCAGTACACTTCTAAATAGTTCAAATATGTATACATATTTAGAGATGAAAAGGATAAATCAAATAAGGTAAAATGTTCACAATTTTGTAAATCCAAGTGGAGGGTCTCTAGATATTCATTCTGTATCACAGAATAGTGCTTTATCACAACGAAACAGGGATACCTAAAATTCAAAGTCAATTAGTTCAATTCATTGTTTGATATAAGCATTTCAACCTGTCTGTAGGTTTAAAATGGATCATAATTTAAAAATTAGGTCACTGGGTGTGGTGGTGCACAACTGTAGTCTTAACTACTTAGGAGGCTGACCAGGCAGATGACTTGAGTCTAGGAATTAAAGACAAGCATGAGCAACATAGCAGAGCCCCATTTCAAGGCAGTGGATGTAGGGTATTGGGGGAAGAATCCCAAAAACAAATCCAAGTTGGGGAGGAAGTCAATAAATAAAAAAGCAAGCTGAGCATGGTGACAGGTGCCTGTAATCCCAGCTACTCTGGAGGCTAAGGCAGGAGGCTTACAAGTTCTAGGCCAGTCTCTAGAACTTAGTGAGACTGTGTCTCAACATAAAAAATAACACAGGCTACGGATGTAGTTCAGTGGTACAACACTCTTGGGTTCAATTCTCAATCCTTAGTACTACAAAACAAAACCAAAAATAAATTAGGTAGTTATTTATAGAGAAAATACCTTCAACTTTAAGTTTTTCTTTTTCTTGAGCAGCTTGGAGTTCAAAGTTTTCTTTATTTTTGGCTTCAATTTCTTCTAGTTTTCTTCTTTGTTCTTCCTTTTTCTTTCTTCTCTTTTCTTTTCTCTTTTCTCTTTTGGCAGCCAAAGCCAGTCTCCGGCTTTCTTCCCTTAACTGTTAAAGGATCAATAAAATAGAAATACAACACTGAGATTTACTCAGAAGAAAAGTTGTCACGGAAAAGTGCTTTATCCATAACGGAACAAGGATACTTAAAATTCGAAGTCAACTAGTCATTGTTTGATGTAAGTAATATTCAAACTACTCTAGAGACAATATTTCTAAAATAGTAAGATCAAATGAAGGATAACAGACAATTTGACCTTTATTTTTTGTCTTTGGTACTTTGGATTGAACTCAAGGGCACTTTCTCCATGAGCTAAATCCCCACAAGGCTAGCTATGAACCTATGAGATTCTCCTTGCCTAAGCCTCCTGAGTTGCCGGGATTATAGGTATGTGCTGCTGTAGCAGGTTTTTTAACGAAGTCTTGCCTTGTTGTCCAGGCTGATCTCAAATTTGTGGGCTCAGGGATCCTCCTGCCTTAACAACCACCCCAGGATTATCGAGAGGACTTTAAATGAGAAAGCAGAATTCTATTTAAACTCAATTGGTCTAGATGTGGGTGAAAGTGGTAAGCTCTGACCAAAACATAATATGCATTTGTGGCTGTATCTTTAGGTATGCAAGTACCTCAGGGTTTAAACAGTTTAGTCTGAGGGGGCTGATTCTCTGGTCATAATAACTACAGCCTGGATTACTATATTTTAGAGTTTTTAGAGTTTGAAGTATTTACTCTGGTTTCTAAATTTTTTAGTTTTAAGGCTCATGTTTTGATAATCTGGTAGATCTTACCCTTTGTGCTCACTAATGAGTGGGACAAAAATCCTAAGGTCTAAGGAAGACTATCCTGGAGAAGAGCCCAAGCCATGATTACAAAGGAACCCGGAGCTTCCTTAAACCAAGCAGAAATAGAGAAGTGTGGATTCAAAGATGCAGATTTAAAAGGCATTTTAAGTATGCAGGTGGTAGGTGAAACTAATATTAAATAAGATCACTAGAGAAAAAAAGTTACAATTCTATATGTGTGTGTTCACATACAGGTTGATGATTGTGTGTATTGAGGGGAAGAATATTCAATTTTTAAAAGAGCAAATGAGATTTATAGAAGGCATAATCAGGTGGAGAAGGAAGGTGTGGTTAACATGGGCAAACATTGCAAAGAGGTCAATGTGAACATGAAATGAAAAGAGGTGATAAAATTTGGCAGTTCAGATGCCATTGGTGACCTCCACTATAGTTAGTTCATTAGAGCAGAAGACAAATGGAAACAAAACAGTTGTTCTTCATTATCCACAGGGAAATGACCATCCAGGATCCATGAAGATACCAAAATCTACAGATGCTCAAAATCCTTACATAAAATGACTTTGTTTGGTACTGAGGACTAAACCCACATCCCCAGCCCTTTATATTTTTTGAGACAGGATCTCACTAAGTTCCTGAGGCTGGCCTCAAACTTGTGATCCTCCTGCCTCAGTCTCCCAACTAAGAGCAGCTGGGATTATAGGTGTGTACCATCATAGCTATTTTAAGTTTTTTTGTACTTAAGGTATTTGCATATAATCTACCCACATCTTCCCCTATAATTTAAATCATCTCCAGATTTCTTATAATATGTAATACAATGTAAATGTTATGTTAATAATTGTTTTAGGGAATAATGACAACAACAAAAAATAGTTTACATATTTAGTACAGATGCAGGATTTTTTTCCCTCAATATTCTTGCTCCATGTTTGATTCAATCTGCAGATAGGAACTTGTGTATACCAAAGATTTGAGGAAAAGTTTCAGTAGAGTACAGTTACCTTGATTAAAATGTAGATAGAAAATATGAGTTAATGACAACAGAGTTAAAGATATAGGAGTAGCTGGGCCTATGCCTGTAGTCTACTCAAGAGGCTAAGATGGGAGGACTATTTGGGCCCCAGGAGTTCAGGCAGGGTTATCCTAGGTAGCATAGCTAGACCCTGTCTGTTGTGGGGGGAGGGGAGTGGGAGGTTGTAGAGGATTCAATGTGTAATTCAATGGTGGAATACATGCTTACCATGCCTTGGGTTCAACTCCTAGTACCAAAAAACAAACAACAGAAAAAGAAGATAAAGGAGTAGAAGAGGTGTTAAAAATTGACACCAGATCCCAAAGATATCAGATATAATAACTAAAAAAAAAACAGTGAAGAGTCAAGTCTAGTGGACCAAGAAAATGCTTAGAAATTCAGTCTCTCATCCTGTTTTCTCACAAGATATGTTGTGTATGTGTGCACAGATATATACAGACAGAAAGACAAACCTCATTTCAATTAAATTTGTTTGTAAATATGTGTGGGGAGGGTAGTGGCTTAGACAAAAAAAAACAAAAACAAAAACCAAGCTGTAAAATCACCTCACCGGAATAAGAAAAGGCACTAACCCAATTGGTCATTCTTAACTGAGTGCTTAGGAAATTAAGTAACACTTGAGAGTTAAGCTTTTTAAGATGAGAATTTAGGGATTTAGGGAGCAGTAGTAAAGGCTAAGAAAATACCATTCACAAATTTGGTATAAAAAAATTTAATGGGGAGAGGGCAGTTTAACCATCGTGAGAGCAAAGACTAAGGAAAGATAAGAAAATCTGAATTCTTATAATTTCTCGTGAAGTCAATGAAGAGGCACTGAAGGTTTCTGAGGTTTGGCAGGTAGAGCAATATGATATATATACAGTTAGAATACTGTGCGGAACTGGAAGTTACATTGGAGCAGAAAAGGTGGACAATGTGAAAGATGAGAGGTAAAGGTACTTATACAGAGAGACTATAAAACATTCAATGGAAAGTGATAACTCAAAGATGATGGAACAGAACGCACAAAGAGATAGCCAAAGCTAAATAAAAGGAGATAATGATGTTACCGATACAACTGATATGCAGAAGGTTTAATATGCCAAGAATTATTCTACTCAATTTTTTTTCTTTTGAAAGTTATAGAGAGTTGCTTTTTGCCAGGGCTGGGGATATGGCTCGGCTGGTAGAGTGTTTGCCTCGCATGCACAAGGCCCTAGGTTCAATCCCCAGCACCAAAAAGAAAAAGAGAGTTGTTTTTTATTTGCTTGTTTTGTTTTTTATTTCTGGTACTTGGGATTGAACACAGGAGTGCTCTACCACTGAGCTACATCCCCAGTTCTTTGTCTTTTTTGAGACAAGGTCTTGCTAAATTGCCAAGCTGTCCCTAAACTTGCAATTCTCTCTGCCTCAACCTCCTAGTATCTGAAATTATAGGGTGAAGAAAAGAATTAGATTTTGTTTTCTTTTTCTTAGTTTGTTTTATATTTTTGCAGTGCTGGTGACTTAACCCAGAGTCTTGTGCATACTACCACTGGGCTATATCCCCAGCCCCTAGTGTTTAATTTTGACTCATGGTTCAAATCCAAAGTCAAGAGAACACATCTTTCATGGCCTTCCTTTGGAATAGGGCTAGGGACTGGTGGCTTTCATGATGGTGAGGTGGTATAAAACATCAAATGACAAAAGATAGGGAGTGCCTGTTAATTTACTACACCAACTCGTTTAATGGATATAGGAAATGAAAGTGACATCAAGATTTCATTTCTGAATATAGAGTAGTGATGAAAAGAAGGAAGAAGGAGGCTCTAACAAAAATGTACTGATAATTTACTATGTGCTAAGCATCAACAAATTATCCCTGCCTTCACCAAGATGAACTCCTGGTAGAAGTTCTAAGGTGATAAATTAAAAACTTTGTTCTTCCAGTAGGGAAACTGAGAGTCACTAAGTTTTCAGCAGCAGAGTGATGTGATTTGATTTAAATGTTTTAAGAGAATGACTGAGTGCTACAAAGAGAACATACTGTGAGCAGTGAAATCATTAGGAAGACTCTTTAAGTGACTACTCCAAGAATACAGGTAATAGATTATATTAATGATTTGGACCAGGGGAAGAAATGATAAAAATGGTTACAATTTTATATACAATTTTAGGCACAGGTAACAAGGTTTTCAAACACAATAGAGAGGACAGAGGAATTGAGGATAACTTCAAGATTTTTAGTCTGAGCAATTAGAAGATAGTTATAGGTTTCTGGTGGGCAAAGATCTGGAGTTCATATTTGGATATATAAATTATTAGATGTTAAATTAAGTATCCAAATGGACATATTCATTAACTAGCTAGCTAGATATGAAACTAGAGTTAAAAGATGAGGTCTGAGCTGAAGATATAAATATAAAATCAGCTATTATATACTGAAAGGAAGCAGGAAAAGGTAACCAGTGAATAAAGATGATAAGCACATAATGAACTAAGAGCCTCTTCAATTAAAATGTAGGTGACAAAAGGAATCAGTGAAAGACATACAGAAGGAATAGCCATACAAGTAGGTGAAAGGCCAAGAGCATGAAGTGGCATAGAAGCCCAGAGAAGAGATTATATCAAATTTTATTAGCATTAGTAACATAAGGATGGAGAAGTAACTACTAAATTTTGCAACATGAAATCCACTGGAAACCATGAACACAATTTTAGTGGAGCTATAGAGTGAAAACCTGGCAGAAGTAGATTTAAGAAAAAGGAATAACTGGAGATAGATAGCCAAAATAGTTAACTCTTTAAGGGAATGTAGCTGCAAGGGGAGACAGAGAAAATAGGTTTGTAGCTTAAAGGTTGAGACAAGGCATTTGAATCAAAAGGATTTTTTAGGACTTTGAAAATAAGCTGAGCGTGTTGTTTCATGCCTGTAATCCCAGATAATTGGGAAATTAAGGAGAATTTTAAGTTCAAAACTGGCCTGTGCAACTTGGTAAGACCCTGTCTTAAAATAAGGTAGAAATAAAATGGGCTGGGGATGTAGCTCTGTAGGAGACAGCTTGCCTAGTACACATGAGACTCTAGGTTCAAACGCAGTATTGCAAAGGTAAAAAAGGAGAAATAAGTCTGTATGCTGATGGGTATGATCCAGGAGAGGGAAAAACAATACAGAAAAAAGACAAGAGAATCACTACAACAATGGTGTTGAGTAGGAGAAAGCAGATTGGATCTAGTACATGAACAGTGGGGCTGGTTATCAAGTTTTCAAGTCACTGGCAGGAAGTATATACGGTAGAAAGTATAAGTATTAATGGGTGGATAGACAGAGGAAAAGTCTTCAGAAGTTTTTTCTTGATGCTTTAATTTTTTTCACTAATGTATGATGTCATTTATTAAAGGTGAAGGAGAAGAGGTGATGAAGTCTAAGGATAAGGAGAAAGAATTATCTAGGTAAGTACAGACTAAATTAAATTAAGGGGATATAGAGTTCTAACTACTGGTTAACACTGAATGGCCAGGATAATATAGCAGTCCGCCCCTGTTTTATGTGGAGGAGTTCTTCAAGTTTTCCAATCCGCCAGATATCAAAATCCTCAGATGTTCATGTTCTTTCTATAAAATGGCAAATTATTTGCATCTAACATAATACAACATAAATCTGTTTAAACATTTGTTTTACTGTATTTCTATTTATTTTGTCCTTTTTTGCCCTCTTTTTCTTTTTACTATATTTTTAGAGGAATAATAAGAAACATGTCTGTGCAAGTACAATCCAGAAGCAATTTCCAGATATTTCTCATCCACAATTGGATGAATCCTCAGATGTGGAACCCGCAAATACAGAGGGCCAACTATATGACTATTGATCATCAGGAAAAGGTTCACTGCTACACATTCAAAGTAAAAGCTGTCAAGGCTGAGTGTTTTTTCTATCCACATTTAGTTAATGGGTAGAAGTTAGAAACAAGGAAAAAGGTGTAAAGGACAGTATAAGGATAATATAATATAAATGAGTTCTACCATTTATTGGTTGGCAGAGTGTTGGAGGCAGAATTCTAGAGGGAGTAAAGCTGAAAAGAGAGGAGGTGATAATCAGAATGGAATGTGCAAAACTGAGATTGTGGGATGGGTATATTAAATCCATGTTAGATACATGACTCCTTAAAAGGTTATAAAAATTAAAAAATAGAAAGGGAAAATGAAATAGTTAAGTAATAAAGTAGAATGAGTGAGATCAATATTAAAATATTAAAAATACCTACTAGAGATTCTAACAGCCAAGAACATAACTTAGATGTTAATGTACCAAGAAAGCAAGCAATTAATTTTAAGCAAATTTCAAATCTCAAACAGACAGAAGTACTTCAGAGAAGGAAATTTTCCACATACCAAATGTTCAGTAAATAAATATTTATTGAGTAAGTATAAGGGAATCTATTAAGTATACTAAGCAGTGTTCTCACCAACAATTTTTAAAAATCAAAAATTTCAAATTACAAATACTGATCAAATAAACTGATTTTTTTGGTGGGGAGGGTTATTGAGGATTGAAATTATGGGTGCTTTATTACTGAGCTACGTCTCTAGTCCTTTTTATTTTGTATTTGGGGGCAGGGTCTCACAAAGTTGCTGAGGCGGGCCTCTAACTTAAAATTCTCCTGCCTTAGCCTCCCAAGTCTCTGGAATTACAGGTGTGTACCTCTGTGCATAGCTAAAGAAACATTTTTTATGTATGAAGTAAGTTATCCATAAAAAAACTCAACTCAGACCAGTCAAGACCAACTCCAATATTTCTAAATAAATTAGGAGAACCAAAAAGGCAAAAAAGCATTTTCATAGACATACATCATCAATTATAAAATAGCGAGCAAATTCTAAGGTCTCATCTAATAATATTTCACATATAAATATGGGCTGCAGTTCAGAAAAGAAGAGGCTCCACTATAATGTAGAATTTATATATGTATATGTGTGTGTTTACACCACCCTATCAAAACTGAAAAGTATAGAGTGCATGGGGAAGAACTGCTTTACATCTAATTATTTTATGATTAAGAATTTTTTATCACCTTTGCATTTTAACATTAGGGAAGAATATAGAGTGACATCTGAAAGAAGCTACTCTTGATTTTTCTTAAAACAAGAACTCCTGAAATTATAAATATCAAGACTGAGAAATAATGGCAAGAATGCAAAAAAAATCACATTCATGTACTGCTGATGGCTACAGGAAAATATTCTGGTACTGACCCATATTAAGAAACTTAGTCAAAAAAAAAAGATGGTCAGTATGTGGTCAGTATGGATAGTTAAGTAACCAAGAGGAGGAATAATAAAAAGAAATAAGGGCAAAGAGGAATAAGATGCAGTGTGGGTAGGAAAACCACGTAGGGTCTTAAAAGGCCCTATATTAGGTAATTGTAGTGGTACATACTTCCGTTACCATAAGAGATCTCCAATGTTAGATAGATTACAGTGACGTCATGTATTTATCTGTGTATTTCACAGTTTAAACTGAGCATGCTACTGTAATAAAGGCAAAAAAAATTTTAATTAAAATTGGCTGAAAATAGACATCTTTAATAGGATATTTCCTATGCTGCTTCCTGACTTGGTAATCCAAAGGTATGCATCAAAGGTATAAAAATAATGAGATTGTATTCATTATCAGATAACCTGTCTCAGCTACAGAAAGGATATTTTCTAGATAAAACTATTATTCACAGATTCTGACATTTTCAAATAGAAAAGTAATGGAGGGAAAGAATATTAAAATACTTTTGGAAGAAAAATCTAAGAGGTAGGTTACATTCAATTAAGGGAGGGCAGAGAACCAGAAACTTTACATTTTAAAAATTAGGTTAAAATCCTAGTGTAGTTCAGGCACATTGCTTAACAACCTCTTACTGATTCAATTTCCCCGTCTGTAATAAGAGGGTTATGTTTTTACTGAGAATAATAAAATAATAAATAATCTGGCTCCTAACTTGGTCTGATAAAACGATACATGGCAATAGGTTAGTGGAGATGTAGCTCAGTGGTACAGGATTTGCCTAACGTAAGCAAGGTCTTGGGTTTGATCCTCGGTACCACAAAAAGGAAAGAAGAAAGAAAGGAAGGGCAGGGGTATACTTTCTAAGTTGAATGAAACACTTAGAATAAGTATTTCATTAACATACTTTCTTTCTGTTGGATAAAATAGCTTAGTAAAATCAAGTATAGTAAAAGAATGGATCTTACTCAAAAAGGGCATATTTTTGCATAATTTTTACCACATATCCTTTATAAATTTTAATACAGGTTAAATTTTATAGCATTTTATCTTTTCATAAAAGACAAGACACAGTGGATTTTGTGTCCCTTAATATTCAATGTCAAACTGATTCTTTTCCTGCTAATGATGACTATTTCTATTAAGTTTTGGATAACAAGAGTTAGTGGGGGAAAACTGGCAGATAGGGAGTGAAGAAAAAGGAGTTATAAGGCTGCTCAAACAATATGCTGTTTCGGAGGATTCTATTCTCTCTGGGAATAGATGCTGTAGTCTGCTTGAAAAAGTACCAAAAAATGTACTCACTAACTATTCTAAGTGATTGTATTCCATCAGGTGATTTATACCTGTATAGTTTATGTGGTACTTTTGATAAATGTTGGCAATAAAATAAGATCAAGGATCAAAGAACTATAGATATGATTGAGAATCAAGAGATCATTAGTTCAGATAAGACTAAAATCCAGAATTAGAAGCTAAGTTTCCTGAACTTAAACATGGGGAGAAAATCATGTATATAATTACAGCAAAAACAAAATCACAAAAGAATTAAGGGAAGAAAAAGCAGGGAAAAAAAAGTGAGTAGTTTTCATATTTAAAGATTGTCATTACCTTTTCCAAGTCTAATTCCTCTAATAAAATGCTGGCATTTTTGTTTGCTTCAGCAGCCTGTCTATCTTTGGCTTGTACTATTGATTCCATACAAAGATGACACTTCTTCAGCATCTCCTGTAATGAAAAATTGAACATATTTGCAGTCTCCAAAAAAACTGAGTTGATCAGATTCCTAAAAACATAAACATCTTGGGCTGGAGTTGTGGCTCAGTGGTAGAGCACTTGCCTAGCACGTGTGAGGCACTGGGTTTGATTCTCAGCACCACATATAAATAAATGAATAAAATAAAAGTCCATCAACAACTAAAAAAAATTAAAAAAAAAAAAAGCAGAAACATAAACATCTTTATTGAGGTATATAAATATAAGCAATAAAGATCAGTGGAAGAAAACAAAAAAAGGCAAAAAGGGTACAAATAAAAACAATTTAAATGACATATTTTAAAACATACACAAGCAAAGAGTTTGTTTTTCATATTTAGAAAATTAAAATTACTCATGTAATTTGAATATAAGAAGTCATACAGTAAACATTAAAATAATTTATGACAGCTGGTTAATGAATGGGCTGAGTGAAAATGAGCAACGTTAACAAAGAAAATGAATTCACAAATTTCCCATGTAGTTATTTGGCAAGAACTGCCCTCAAATATTTAAGCATTTCTGCTACAATTTTATGGGCAAGAATTACTCACAAAAGGAATCACAGAAACAGGTACCTAACACACTTTTCTGATTTCATTATCAAAAGACAGGGATATTTCCTTATTTTTTAAATGTTAAAAATATTCCCACAATAGTAATTATTTTAAAATATTTATCTTAATCTTCCCTTTCTCCCCACATGTGGAATCCAGGACTATTGATTGTCATACAAAATCTGGAATCAGAGAATCACCTAGTTTATTTTAAATAAAACTTAACGGGAAAAACTGCCCACTATCATATAATAATAATATTTTTAGATTTCTTAGCCTCTTTGGATTTTCAGAGGCCTGTGTTAGTATTTTATTTGAATATAAATATAAACCATAAAACAAAATGGAACAGAATTTATTTTGCCAGTAACAGTGGCATATACCTGCAATCCAAGTAACTCAGGAGGCTAAGTAAGGCAGGAAGATCTCAAGCTTGGGGCCAACCTCAGCAACTTAGCAAGACCCCATTTAGAAATAAAAAATAAAAGAGCTGAGGATGTAGCTCAGTGGTAGAACGCCCCTGGGTTCAATCCCTAGTACCACATCCACCCCATCCCCCCCATAAAAAAAAGAAGAAAGATTTTATTTATCTTCTCTACTTTTCCTGCATAAGTCTAGCCAATACACTTAAAAAAAAAAAAAAGTGTGATAAAGTCTTACCTGTGCTGTGCAGGTGGTCCCCTAAACTTCTGAGCTAAAGTGATTCTCTCATTTGTGCCTCCAGAGTAGCTGGGACTACAGACATGTGCTACCATGCCCAGCTGCCAATTCATTCTTAAATTGATAGATAAACCCTAACTTTTACATAATTTAAACATGGCTTTAAGGTTTTCTGCCCATGATTAAACATACTATATTCTTTTTGCTGGGTAATAGAAACCCATTGAGCTCATTCCTCTTTCTGAATATATTATCAATCTAGATAAATATATCTATATAGATAGGATAACATTAACAATAATTTTGCTTTGAAGTATTTAGTGTTACATAAAAATTAGCTTAAAAACTAGTTAAAGAGCAAAGTAATTTTATCACAGAGAATGTTTCATTAATTCATTAATCTGTTATAGTCTTTTAAGTGTCACAGTTCATTTATTCACACAGAGATAAATGAAATTTCTACATTCACTATTCAAACTTAGATTTTTCTACGCATAGGAGATACATCAATGAAATGGAATCCCAACTCATATAGTGGGATGAATATGAACAATATATTACCTTATCAGTGATGGTTGCTATGTATCTCATACATTCAGAATCTGATGGAAACTGATTGACTTCTTTGACTAAGTAGCGTACCACCTTCACATGACCCTAAAAGAGACGTCAATGTCAGATTGAACACAGACTCTTAACAGGATTCAGTAAATCTACACAGTGTGAACTTTGACATTAGTTAACATTAAAGCCACAAAATAAAGACTTAATTGCATGTTTGCACTACAAACGAAAAAAAAAAAAAAAGGTAGGCTATGGTTCTAAGGAGTTAATTCTACACTGTTCATTTTTATTACACCTTCCAGAGTAGCACCAAACGGTGCGAACCACTCTGTAAGAAAAAAACAAAAATCCAACGATCAGTATGAAGAAAAGTGGGATATATCTAATGGAAAAAAAAGAAAAAAACCCTCAATTCCCTTTTCCTTATTAACTCACTAGACATGAACATCCAGTTTTAATTCTAAGTTTCTAAAGAAAAAAAAGTTTTTCTTTCGTTCTTTTCAAAGAAAAACTGAATACATAGCACTGTAATACATCATGTGAAAGAAAGAAAATACTTTTCTGCAGCATGTGCTATCATTATATTATTCATTTTAACAGTTTAATAAGTAATGTTCAAATTCTTTTTTTTTTTTTTGGTACCAAGGATTGAACCCAGGGATGTTTAGCCACTGAGCCACATCCCAACCATTTTTTATAAATTATTTTACAGACAGGGTCACACTGAGTTGCTAAGTGCCTTGCTAAGTTGCTGAGGCTGGCTTTGAACTTGCAATCTTCCTGCGTCAGCCTCCTGAGCCACTGGGATTACAGACATGAGCCACCGCGCCCAGCTCAAAATCTTTTAATATTCAAGAGTTGCTTCACTTTTTCCAAAATGCACCACTGCTCTCTGCACAATACCTATAATTCAGTTATTCTGGATAGATAGCTGTTAGTCTTTAGTATATGTCCTCTATTACCTCTATTTGGTCCTTTTTGTTTGAAGATTTTTAAAGCTATCCTTTAACAGCTCAAATGCCACTAGCATTTCCTAATGATCTCCATAAAACATTTAGTCTTAAGCTTTAACTATTTACAGTTGGACAACTGACAGTTATCTGACTTGGGCATGGAATCTCATCTCTCTGATTTGGTTTCATTTAAAAAAAAAAAAAAGCCTAACATATATCCTATGTAGCATAATATCACAGTCATTATAATTACATATGACAGATACTCAAAAAATAGAGGGACTACAAAATATAAGCACTGTTCATATGAAGTTAAAATGGCCTATTACGAAGATATATATGCATGCCAGATATTAAGAATAACAACTAATAATAGAGAAATTACTAATATTTAAGAGTAATAACATATAAAGATATTTGTCAAACTGAATGATAAAGACAATTAAGGACTACAGAACTTCTATAACCTCTAGGAGATTAGAGATCTCAATGTGAGCTCAAATAGGATGGAAACAGTTTGTACAGAAGGAGAAATTTAAACTACTCAAAGAACGAGGAACTTTGAGAAAACAAAGAAGGACATGGCATTCTAGATGAGTACAAAGGTTATATAAGAGAAAGGAACAAGAAAAAGATCAAGCAAGGAGAGAATTCATAAAGGGAGATGATACCTAAAGGCACTATACTGGAGTGGCTTTGAATACCAAATTGATTGGATTTCAAAGACTTCAGAGATTAGAGACACAAAATAGTTCTTAAAAAGAGTTTGGAGTGGTTAGGAAGATTAACTTGATAATAATATGCTAGCTTGCTTAGATTAGAAGTAGGTAGCCACTGAGAAAGAATAAGTTTGACTGCTGAAAGAAAAACACAAGACAATCAGGTTTAGGTAGTCCAGAATATCTAGGGAAACAACAGAATAAAAAGAAAGGTCTGGAGATGTACCTCAGTACTACACAGAGTGCGCTAGTTCAATACCCAGTATCACTACACACATGCGTGCACACACACATCAGAGAGAATAACAGGAAAAGATGACTTCTTACAATTTATACATTAAAACTGATCAACACTTTGGAATCTACAGAAAATTTTACTCACATTTTACCAAATGACAAAATTCAAAAAGTACAGAATCCCTGAAATAGTGATCTTGTTTTCCCAGTAACAAACTAAAATTACATAGGAGATCAATGAGATATTATCAACCAAATCATTTTACACAGCTATGTACTATTAACTACAGAAAAGAACAGTTTCTTTTGCTTTCATCAAATTCGTATTTCTACTTCTAAAGGTAGTATGCTTGAATTTTTAGAAGTTTAAAGTATCAATAGCTAGATTTTCATTATTGTTTTTTCTAAAATGATTATGCCTGGTGTGGTGGCACACATCTGTAATCCCAATGACTAGGCAAGCTAAGAAGGCAGGAAGATTGCAAATTTGAGGCCAGTCTTAGCAACTTAGTGAGATCCAGTCTCAAAATTAAAAAAAAAAAAAAAAAAAAAAATTAGAAAGGGTTGGGGATGTTGCTCCACTGGTAAAGTACCCTTGGGTACAATCCCCAATACTGCAAAAATAAATGCATATGTACATACACATATAAAGTAAATTTTTCTCTACAGCGGCAATACACAAAAACATCCAAGTAGCTCCAATTGGTTACTCTTAATTAGATTTACAGTGTAAAGATTAATACTGCAACTGAATTTTGAAAATACTACTTACAATAGCCTCTAAAAGTCCAATGTGGATCATATTACTAGCTTTTCCATAATACCTGTATTTATCTATCTTTCAATGTTGCCAACAGAGTAATTATTTGCATATTGTATCACTTGCTTTCACCAAAGGTGCTAAATTACAAGTTGAATGTCTTCGGTGATCACTAGACCATATACTTCCTAGCAGAAAAGGGAACATATCCAAGAAAATGAGGATGAAAGACTTCTACCTTTCTAAATGCTGCCATAAGAGGAGTTATTTTGCGGTTATCTGCTGCATCTACATCTGCACCTGCTTGCACCAGTAACTGAACCACATCGAGGTGTCCACCATTTGCTGCTAGCCACAACGGAGTGTTCCCCTTCTTGTTACGTACATCAATATGAGCTCCCCTAAAAATGAATGACACAGAGAGCACTGTCTTAAATGAAATGGAATGATATAGGTAACAATAAAAGTCAATATGCCTATGTGAAAATTTCTGTACAGATGAAAATTGTTCTTAATATTCAAGGACCAAAATACAGTTTTCTCTCAGAATTATATTATAATTTCCAGCCATCAAATAAATTTCACATATCCAATAATTAATTTTGTTTTAAAATAATGACTGCATAATTCTGAGTTTCAAAACCTAAGAATATGTGAAAATTTGTTTAGTGAAAAATAGAAGTATATCCTGTTAATAGCATAATCAATATACTAACAGTATACTAGAGACAAAACCAGTATCCTTCGAGGCAATCACATCTGTTTCAGATTATATGTATCCATGTACCTGGAGTATGTATGTCAGAAAATAATGAGTCAAAGAATAAATGCAAGTTTAGCACTCAGTGGGCATCAAGGTAGATAAGAAGATTCATGGTAGTAAAAGTAGTTAATAATCATAGTTAATAGTAGTCAGTACCAAATACTACTGTCTGGGGTACTATGCAAGGTCTTTAAGACTGTTAAAGTAGAAAATCCAAGTAAGGAGACAAACATATTTGGGAAACTGGCAGGCAACTTAAAGTGAAAGTAGAAACTATCCTGGATCCTCTCTGATACCTTGAACAGTTCTACAACTGACACCAAAAAGTCTTAACTACTGTAAACAATAAGAAAGTTTCAACAAGGAAGTCTTAGATCACTGCTAGACTTTTAAGACTTGGGAGTAGTACTCTGCAAAATTCAAACTGTATGGAAGACATGAGTATGGATGACAGCAACTGGATGCTCAAAGAGCTTACTACAACACTTAAAAAGTATATGCACACAAGAAAGGAAGAAAAATCATTTTAAGTTTCACTGAAACAAATCAGACAACAAAGCATAGCCCTGGATGGATCAAAAATAATAGGTTTGAAAAAAATACTTATAGTTTATAGAAAAAGTAATCACATTTGATTTTTTAATAGTACAACTGCCCAGAGAGAATAGTAATCACTAATAATACTTATAGTCATATATGAAGGTTATGAAGTGATATAGTAAAATCATACCTGCCAATGAGAAGCTCACAAAATTTATAATGCCCTTTATCTGCTGCTATGGTTAAAGCTGTATCTCTTGAGGAGGGCACTGGAGGGGCATTAACATCAGCACCTTTATCCAAAAGAACTCGGCCCACCTCTGCATATCCACCAGAGGCAGCTTCCATTAGTGGTGTGAGGCCAGTCTAGGTTTAGTGGAAAATAAAAAACATGTAAGACTGGAAACAGCCAACATGGTACAGAATAACAATATGATGAAGCAATATGGTATTACTTTTACAAAGATTCATAACTAAATTTCCGCATCAACACTTATTAGTCTGGATTACAGTCTGATCTATTAAAAGATAATTACACCTAAAATGAATGATATTGTTGTAAGAATCTGAATGAGATCCAAGCATGTGACCTCTACCCAGCACTAAATAAATTTTCCCCTTTGTTCTTTTTCAAAATAGCACCTCATTTTTAGCTGATAACCCTAATAACTTTAGTGCCTATAAAAATGTGTTGATGAGTTATTTTCAGAGTTAATGCTTGACTAAGTTAAATGATTTCCATTATTATTATTATTGTTATTACATTTTAGGTACTGAGGATTGAACCAGGGACACTTTATCACTGAGCAACATCCCCAATCCTTTTCACTTTTTATTTGAGAAAAGATCTTGATAAAATGCTGAGGCTCTCACTAAATTGTGAAGGCTGACCTCAAATGTGCCGTCCTCTTACCACAGCCAACTAATCAGTAGGATTACAGGCATGTGCCACTGCTTGAATTTTGATTCAATATATAATATTTAGGAGATGTTACTAAAAGTACTAAAAACTGTAATTATCATCTTGCTACCATACACCTTAAATATGAAAACAATAAATGTATGGGTAAATCTCAGACTTTTTCTTACCTTAGCTCTGTGTTCAACATTTGCTTTTCTATCAAGCAGAAGACTAACCACTTCAGTTCTTCCTTGGAAGCAGGCTAAGGTAAGGGCAGTGTTCCGATTGGTTTCTATTTGAGCATTTATATCAGAGCCCATGTCCAACAGTAGCTTAACAGCAGCTGTATGCCCATTCATTGCTGCTAACATCAGTGGAGAAATGCCCAATTTGCTACCAGTTCTGAGGGTGAGCATTATGAAGAGAAGGAAAAAAATATATATTTTATACTGAAAAACTGGATGATAATATAGAATTTTAATGTAAGATTCTTTTTTTTGCAGGGTTATTTAAAAATTTAACCATTTTTCTCAGTCCTAGTAAATCTTTCATATACTGCCAAGTCTCCTTTAAAAATCTTTTTATTAGATATTTTGTCTTTATCTCATTCCACATAATAAACTGGGCTAGAAAGTTATTAAGTTACTCATATGATGATGGACTTCTTTTTTCTTTTAATTGCTGAGGCTACCCTCAAACTTGTGATCTTCCTGCCTCAGCCTCCAAAGTCATCAGAATTACAGGCATGTGCCACCACATCCAGCCGGACTTTTCATCTCCAGGCACATATTTGCTTGCTTAATAAAAACTAAGAAAGTTGTGTCTATCTTTAGTACCATTGTGTGAAATACAGTATATGATAATTTTCAAGTTATATGTTAAGTTTTGATTTTACTTAAATAAATCTTAAAAATCTCTTCACAATTTATATTTTAAGGGCTTTAAAGTGGCATTAAAAAAATAGGCGTTCTACAATTATCTGTAACTTAACATTGTTTCTAAATAAATGGCTTATAGTGAAAGAATAAAACTTGCCTAGAATTAATCTCAGCTCCTGCATTTAGTAATATTTTGATGATGTTCACATAGCCACCAGAAGCAGCCAGGCTTAGAGGTGTGTAATCAGAAACATTCCTGTGCTCTTTATTTGCCCCTCGAGCTAACAACAGCTCCACCACCTGGAAAGAAAAAAGGAAAGCAATGTGTTTTCTTAAGGTGGGTGAGTCATTTTCAAGGTGCATATTTCTAATTTCTCCTTTTTTTCTGGTGTGTTGTACAACCCAAAAAGAGAACTTTCCTTCATTTATCCTCTGCCCCAAACCAGCCTCAAATGATACCAAGAGGTCTTAGCAGCCAACAAAGAAAGCTTGTGAAGTAAAAGTCATTTGGAAATCTACTGAAAAGATATAGTATGTCCATGGAAGACCTGGACCTCAAATTTGTTAAGAGATGCTATTCTGTATTTCTACACTAAATTAGTATTTCTACATTATTCCACAACATAGCAGGAGAGTAGAAGTAATATGGGACAGATTTTTTTCTGCATTTGTATATGTGATTGTATTTCAAATAATCTTAAACCTTTCAATCAATAACAAGATATTTTTAAAAACTAGAATAAAAGCTAGTAATTATCTTTTAAATTTTATGAAAATTTATAAATATACAAGAGTTGAAAGAACTCTCTCTATATATTAACTATCTAGATTTTACCATTAATATTTTATTACATGAAGTCCTACTTAGCTATAGAATTTCTGGGTGTACAGTTTTATAAGGAACTAAAAGAACATTTCCAAAAGTGGTTATGCTATTTACATTCTTATCAACAATGCATGAGTTCTAGTTGTTCTACATCCTCAGCAACCTTTTTTATTACCAGTCTAATTTTAGCTATTTTAGAGGGTGTGTGGTAGTATCCCTTGGGTCTTAACTGCCTTTCCTTGATAGCTAAAAATGTTTAGGACTTATATAAGTGCTTATTGGCCATTCATACATCATTTGCCCCATACCATTTAAAGTACAAAACAATCCTTTGACACAGGTATTAGTATTTTCATCTTCATTTTACCAATGAGATAGGAAAGTTAACACTGACTCCAAAACATACCTAGCTCCTAACTTTGTTCTTACTAATAACAATACTTGTTATTTCTCAGTTCATGTTTTTGCTAATATTATTATAATAATAATCATTATTTATGATATTATTCCTAATTAGTACTTTTTAGGGGGATGGGGGGTTACAGGGATTGAACTCAGGGAATTCAACCACTAAGCCACATCCCCGGCCCTATTTTGTATTTTATTTAGAGACAGGGTCTCACTGAGTTGCTTAGTGGCTCGATTTTGCTGAGGCTGGCTTTGAACTCATGATCCCCCTATCTCAACCTCCTGACCTACTGGGATTATAGGCGTGCAACCATCATGCCCAGCCCCAATTAGTACTTTTAGTAAGGTAAAAACTAGGAAATAATAAATGTTATATTAGTGAAAATACTAACTGGGAAATAATAAATGTTTATAAACAATGCTTTCTCTTATCAACTAAAACTTTGTTTGAATAAAGCTACGCCAAATTTTAAATATGACTTTCACATTTTGCTTTCAGAGCCAGTAAGATCAGGCAGCTTAACAAGGTATGAAAACAAAACAAAAAAATGGCATTAGGCTATTTTATTTTATAGAGTTCCTTAAAATCAATACAACAGAAAATTCTAAATTTCAAATTTGTCATGTCAAGTTTTCTAAATTCCATTATACAAAAACGTTTGTGCTTTTTATACTAAAAAAAGGCTTTATAAGTTTAACTAATCATTTCAAAACACTTGTTCTTCTAGGACAATAAATTAAAGCAATGAAGTGTTTATAGGCAAAATTATTACCTGAGTTTCATACTAAATCTCATCTGTTGCGTTTTAATAAGAATATGTAACTCCAAAATTACAGTATCATATTGGCTTTATTATTTTTGAATGAAGGAAATTAATTTCTCTGATTCGACACTGAAAATTCTGTTAATATATGTAGCAAGTATGATTTCAATCTGCATAACTGAAAATTTCAGTTAAGGCAAAATTTCACTTTTATTATATTTCAAAAGAGAATCAATTATAATTCTCACCAATATCTTATTATTAGCTTTACAGTTCAATGGTATTTAATTGCAAAAATTTATGCCTTCATATTTGAATGTGGGATTGATAGGAATCTCTATTTTTTCTTTTGTAATAGAAACAGAATTTATCAAATTGTTCACTTTCAGCTGTCTTACCTAATATTTGGTAAAAAAATCTTTCATCACACCTACTACCTCCACTAAGGATTATGGGAGAATGAAATAATACAAAAAGAAGAAACAACATAGTAGAAACAAGTCTCTGTTGTTTCTTTAAGATCACCTCCAGTGGCAAGTGCATTTAACTATTCACACATACTATATCTACTCCAAATCCAACAGTCAACCAAAGCAAAAACTGTTAAAAAATATATCTATGTATGTACACATGCATGCATGCATGTATTGTTAGTTACTAATTCTTTTTAATCTAATAAGATAATGGATAACCATCCCCTATCTTCTCATACTTGTTCCATTTTACTAGTTTTCTCATTCTTTTGTGTAGAAACTGTTCTCCTAATATTTTCTTGCTAGTTTATTTTAAAAACCTAGTGAGTTTAACTGACAGAGTTCAATATAACCTTTATATGACTGGCAAAGAGGGAAGGGCTAGTTTAAAATGCTCAAATAGGAATAATAATTAGTTAGCTGGCCAGAGCATTTTTTTTGATATAACATTTCAGGAATGATACTGACATTAAACGGTGGAATAAACAAGATAGTGAACAACATGAAAAGATATTCTCTGGCTAACCACCAAAAACATAGGACCTGTTACCCACAGAATGTAGGTAACTTTGGTGAACAAAGACTCAAATATCTGAACATAGAGAAGGGTATAAACTTTTGTTCATTTATTCAAAGAACAGAACTAAGAACAGTGGGGAAACATGGCAACTTGATGGGAAAGGAGAGGAAGGGAAGGGAAAGAAGATGACTTTTAAGTTGAGTAGGAAACTAATCTGGATGACACAGGGTGCTTCCTAAACCTAAGATTCAACCTTTCCCCGAAGGAAAAGTTGTGAGTCTATAGAGACTGGTTTTTAAGCCTTATATCTCAGGTACATAATAATGGATCTGGAGGGAAAAATTAGGTTATCCAGCTAATTTGCACCCCCAACCCCACCCCTATACTAGGGATTGAACCCAGGGCCCTGACCAAGCTAGGCAAGTGCTCTACCACTGAGTTATATCCTCAGTCCTTTTAATTTATTTTGGACACAGGTCTCACTAAGTTTCCCAGCTTGGCCTCAAACTTGTGATCCTCCTGTCTCAGCCTCCCAGTAGCTGAGGTTATAGGTATGTATCACCACACCTGGCTATTCAGCTAATTATTAAATGCCAGATGACCACACAAGTGAGCGTAAAGCTGTAATTTCTTTGACCTACTTGATTAACACTAGTTATTCTAAGTTCTAAGATATAAAAAAGAGAAGTGAGAATAAGCCCTGTTCATCATGAGCTTTCTAATCTGATTTGGAATGTCTTTTCTTTTGGTCCTGGAGATTGAACCCGGGGCACTTTACCAATGAAGTTCTCTCTCTAGCTTTTTTATTTTTAGATGGGAGGGTCTCACTAAGTCATTGAGGCTGGCCTTGAACCTTCAATCTTCTTGCCTTGCCCTCCTGAGTTCCTGGGATTATAGGCGTCATGTCATTGCAGTTGGCTTTAGTCTTTCTCTTAAGTACAATACACAGGAATTCCTAAGGCAGGTATTACTTTCAGATATTTTTTAAGGATTCCAAAAAAATATGACTTTTCTGGGAAGGTATTTTATGTTAACACTGTATTGGCTAGTAGATAATAGTTGAATTACTGTGATAAACCTAAACATCAAACCGTTGTTCTTATAGACACAAAAACCACAGTAAGCATTTGCTAAACCAAGAGAGAAAAAAATGTACACTAAAGGGAAATGTTACCTCCTGTCTGCCGCCAGAACAAGCCAAGGATAGTGGTGTGTCCTTGGTTCTTTCTGATTGGGCTTCAATGTCTGCACCATTGTCCAGCAATATTTCCACAACTCCAACATGACCAGCCGTAGCAGCCAAGATGAGTGGAGTAAAACCTAGAGAAAAATAATGTTCTCACTATGTGCTAAGCCAAAGAGCAATACTACTTTCCAATATACCTAAGCACCAAAATGGGCTCAGAAGTATTATTTCTAAATACTTAAATTTTTTTTCACAAATATTACAAAAAATAAAATTAATAAAAGTGAGCCCTACCTTTCTTGTCTCGGTGCTCAATACTAGCTCCTCGCTCTAGCAGTGTTTGTACCAGTTCCTCATGGCCACCAGCACAGGCAAGCGTTAGTGCCGTGTCATGATTACTTTCAGTCTGTAAAAAATTAATTTTTTATTAGCTTATTAATTTAAAAATGTTAACAGTAAATATACAGAGATACATGTGTACCACTATTATATCAAGCATTTGAATAGTAAGGTTTGTTGTTTTATTTCCCCCCCATTAGTGGCCAACCAGTAACTTTAAAAAAAAAAAAAACCCTACAAATAACATTTGAACTCTATGTGCAATTCTTAAAGTAAATACCAGGAAAAAAAGTATAACCTTCTACCATATACTGTTTTCAACTACATGATTAATGAAATAGTGTGGACTCACTTTTGCTTCAGGCCATTAATGGAATAACATAGGGTACATTTATTTCCCTATTTCAAACAACTTAAAAAAAAAAAAGACAACTATTTGAAATGATGACTGTTTAGACAGGTAATGCAGGACAGGGATCCCTGAAGATACAAATGATTAACACAACTTAACTGCCTGGAGAGTTTCCAGGTACAATGTAGGGAATGGGTACCCAGAACCTGGCAATCTCCCCTAATTAAGAAGATAGTTTGGAGAGGTCAAGTTGGCTAGAGTTCATGGCGCCGATTAGTGAAGAGGAGAGCACTGCAGAGAGAGAGAGTACTCTGGAGTTCTGCAGAGGGATCTCCTCAAATCTTCAGCTGAGTTCTGATGAACACATGTGCATGAGGAAATTATTGGAGGCCAGGAAAAGATCACCAGAAGGGATCAGGCTGAACACCTAAAGCTGGAATACAAGGCCAGGAATAGTTTGGTTCCTACCAACCAGAGTAGAAACACCTTAAAACACACAGGGTATCAAGGAGAATCCTCGGTAGTGAGGCCAAATTAGTTGTTCTGGACCCACCTAACAAAGCTGAAAAGCAAGTCTTGAAATGAAAAAATAGTTTCCAAGTAACTTAGCTGTGTTTATGACCAAATCCTCCAAATACTTAAAGGAACAAAAAATATATAAAGAATTCTGTTGTACTCTGAAACATCAAGATTACTATTATTGAGACATGACAAGTCAATATACAATTTAACATCTGCTTTGATATTGACCAATACTGGATTTACTAGTAGTCATAATCTACCATAGTTTAAATGCTGATGTAGTCAAGTATCTAATTTTTCATACATTTAGTACTCCAAACCTGTGCTGTCTAAAAAGATAATGAGTAGTGTTATGTGCCTAACTAGACTTGAAATATGGCTCATGATTATGGCTATAACTGAGGGAATTAATTTTTTATTAAATTTAATTGAATAACTGATAGTCAATCTATTAGAAATCTTTTTAGGGCTTCTAGAACAACTTGAATAAATGAATTTACTTTCCTGACTGTACATTTAATCAAAACCAAATATGAATCAATATTTGCAGTATAAATTCAAATTAGATATACTTTAAAAGAATGATAATCATAGAACTGGGGGCAAGGGTAGATTTCTAGAATAAGAGACTTTTGGTACTAAAAATAGGAAAGTCTCAGGAAAACCAGGATGAGTTCATCTCTCTTATCCATAGAGATACATATTTCAAATATGTATCTCTACCAAACTGTGTTATGTGCTCATCACCCTCAAAGGACTAAAAATTTTTAGAAGGTAATTAATGTGTTTGCATTCTCCACCTGTAAATGATGCTTTGCCTGGGATATAATAAATTAAGTAGAATAAATGACAATAGCTGTAAAAGGTCAGATTCAAAGACTATTACTAATAAAAGAAAGGACTACATATATATGTATATGAAATATGTATTGTTTCTATACAATGTTTATAATATTTAATGTAATAAATACAAAAAAGGCATATCCTCCCAGAATGCAAATCACTCTAAGAAACAAACTCCATTATAAAAATAAAAACGAGACAAAAGGCAAAATTGATAGAGTCAAGAAATAAGAAAAAGCCTACTAGTCAGTGATGAAGAGGGAGACCGCAAAAGCTGCTCTGCAGAAGAGGCTGGCAGAGAGCAGAGCTACTGACTGCAGAGATCAGGGATGGCCACAAGGGAGAGATGCACCAACTACAACAATGGAGAAGGACATGAAACTTACATGAGTGACAGCTCTGATTGTGTTATAGTATTTGATCTTCATTTCAGGTTTATAAAAAAGAAATTATTATGTCTGATTTCAGAGAAAAAGAGACAAAATGGGGAGAATAACTCTGATGTCCACACAGCTAATAACTGGTAGAGACAGGCTTAAAAAACCCAGATGATTTTCCTAATAACAAAATTCTGCTCTTACCATCACATCATAAGCAGCCCTAATACACTACATTGAAGTGAATATACTGTTAAGCACATCTGTTTTATGTCCTCTCTGTTAGTGCATATGCAATCTGTAGACATTGTCAACTTTATGATGAAATTTATAAGGTTTTAAAAATTCTTTCAGGGTTAAAGGACAATTTGTGAAAGCTGTGCTGATTTAGAAAAAGAAGACACTTCAAAATTTAAAAAAGATAAGCATGAAAAATTTTAAAATGGACAGTAACATGTATTTTCCCACATTATAAAACAATAATTAAACTGACATTTATTAAGCACCTTTGATAATCAAAGAACTCTGCTGCACACTCTAAGGTTAACAAAGAAAATTTAGGCCCTGCTCACTAATATCTTACTGATATAGTAATACAAGGCAAATTTAAGTTCAAAGTATGAGAGAAGTATAAACAATGTATTATGAGTGCAAGGAAAAAATATTTGAAGCTGAGAAAGGAGAGCAGGTCAAATTCCCTGAGGAATCAAACTTAAAAGAGAACAACTCCACTACATTTCTACATTAAGAAAAAATTAAAGCAACTAATACTTTCTGACACTCTTTTAAAAGAATAACAAACATAAGGTTCTGAAGTGAGGCATCCATATCCCAAATATACACCTGCACAATTCCCAATGATATTACCCTGCTTCACAATACATCAATAAACAAATTAACTGATACAGAATTCTAGGTAGATGGCAACGTGACTGACAAGATACAGGGAGAAAAAAAATAGGTATTTTGAATATTGCCAATCAAAATAATAACAGTACAATGAGTTTCTGGAAGGCAAAGTATTGCTTAAAGGAAAGATCTTTGACTTAAAATATGTCCCACAATGTTATGTTACATTATAGTGGTCAAGAAGTTACACTGTCATGTATCTTAGAAAAAGTTTCAAACCTGAAAAAGGAAAAAGACACCCAATGCTTTCTTAAGAGCTCATACAGGTTTACATTCCAAAGCAAGTTTTCATTTAGCCCACGGTACTGTATAATACATTAATTCATCCCTAACAGATACTGTGCCTTACAAAAAATGATAAAAATTCTATTCAATATAAATAACATTATATAAGTTCTCACCATGACTAAGTCTGGAATAGTAATTCATAGTGGAAAAAAAATCACAAGATAGATGGAAAGGTTCAAGGAAAAGGCAACTTTTAATGAGCAGGTGAAAAAACATATCTAACTTCCCTAAAAATAAGATGTGTATCTATTAATTAGTCTTCAAGTAATTAAATTACTTTGGAAACTATAAGAACTTAAAGAGCTTTACTGTTACAATTCCAAACATCTCATTCTCTAATCCAGAGAGTTTATATGTGAGTTTAAAAAGTAAAAAAGCACTTTAGGGTATCTAATAATAATGAGAATAATCAGTAAAATGAATAACCTATTTAAAACTAATTCATATGAACACGCAGAATGCACTTTTTCTAAAGTAGAAATATTTTAATGGTAGCTTATTGCATATAACTGAATTAATTTTTCCCAGCCTCTTTAATTTCTTATTAAATCACTGCAATGAAATTCTATATTGCCGAATCAATAGTAATAGAGAAAAATATCCAAATGATATTTAAAACATTAAAAGTAAAATATAATTTCACATACTTTACAATTTAAGTCTTGATATATGGATGATTTTGTGTGTTTAGTACTGGGGTTTGAACCCACAGTTTCAAGAATGCTGAACAAGCCCTCTACTACTGAGCTACAACCCCTAAGTCTTGATATATGTCAAGTTAAAGTTACTATCTACTCTCCTTGGAAGATAATGCGTATGTTAATTATTAAAATGGGGGGGACTGCCTAAGGAAGTATTTTTCCCATACTTAAGTTCAATAAAAGCTTTTAGAAGTATGAGAAAAACAAAGGTAAACAGGTGAGAAATAAATGAAAGAGCTGGGTTTGGTGGTGCATGCTTGTAGTCTCATCTACTCAGGAAGCTGAGGCTGGAAGATCACAACTTCAAGGCTAACCTGAGCAACTTAGCAAGACTATCTCAAAATAAAAAATAAAAAGGGATGGGATAAAAAATGGGATTAAAAAATAAAGGAATGTAGCTCAATGGTACAGTTACCAGGGTTCAAACACTAGTACCACAAAAAAATGTATGTGTGTGTATATAAATATGTATGTAGAAAGATGAGGGACATATGACAACAAAGATGTTGGAATAACTTTAGTTTTGCTGCTTTTTTTTTTGACTTACTACAAATTGAACCCAGGGCTTCACACATCATATAAGAGGGATTTTTAAGGAAGCAGTCAAATCTTTCTTTTTAAGCATTGCTACTATGCTTAAAATGCAAAACTTTTATAAATTACCTTTCGAGGAAATTATAAAATAGTGATGGCCAGTTGAGTGGTATAGTTGGGTAAAATCATTTCACCCTGACTACAATAATTTCATGTTTGGTAAAATCACAATCACATAGACACATTTTTTCTGTGCCTATTTTGTTTGAAAACACTTTTTCAAGTGTTTAGTTTTACTTGTGTATCAATTCTTACTCTGATAAAAAATATTTATGGCTAAATATATAATAGGCTTAAAGCAAAAGCAACAAAACAAAACGAAACAAAAAACCCTGGGAGAAATATGTAAATTCAATACCAAGTTCAACCCAATTATACTATTTAAGTAACTATGGTTCAACACGTATGTTTCAAATTGTTTTGGCTGTTTAAAAAAGAATGTACAGCATGGTACTTAAGAGTGATGTCTTTATTTACACACACACACACACACACACACACACACACGCATGCACAACTGGGGATTGCATATACTAGGCCAGTGCTCCCACTAAGCTATACCCCCAACCCAAGAGTGGTATATTTGAAGTCAAACAGACAATCTAGGTCCAAGCCTCACAACTTCTTAGAGAAAGGAAGTGACTATAAGTAAAAATGCTTGATCTCTTTCCAGTGTAATGAAGAACAGCTACCTAATATATGTATGTCTAACATGAGAATGAGATAATTCCTTAAAAATCATCTCTGGCAATTTTAAGTACTCTAGAAAAAAGTTATTGATACATACAAAACAAAAGACCTTTGAGAAACTTGAACAGAAGTAAAACTCCCTTTTCACAGTGTTATCAAGAAATATTTTAGTAAAAAGGAGATTTTATTTTTAATAGTTTAGAAATACGTACACTTAATGGTACACACACACACACTCACTCTCTCTCTCTCTCTTCCTGAAATTCAGAGTTTTTTGGTAACATAAGCTCCTTCACCCTATGTACTAATCAAAATTTAAAAAACTATATAAACTACAAATATTTTCTCAGTCCTGAAGTCAATAAACTTTCACCTTGCTCAGCAGTCTTGTAAGTTAAGCTATTGGCCATTCTTCAGTACAAAACACAATCTCACCTTGTCCTGACATTTCACAGTAAAATAATATTTAAAAGAAAGTAATTAATAGTTTTCAAGTTTTCTAAGGCATAACTTAAAAATGGTGCCATTTTTCACCTCCACACATTATTCCTTCAGATAATCCAAAGAGATAATAAGTACTTCTAATTCCCCTCGGAAGCACTAAATGCTAAATTTTATAGGCACAGACAGAGATTCACTATATATTTCAATTAGCAATATTAAAATTTTTAAAAAATGATATATAAATGCAACTAAGTATATGTGATATACTGTCAATAAATGTTAGAACACTTTTATATGAAATCCCTTCAGCATTTTAAAGTATGTATTCTAATTTAGTATTAGAAGAAAATACTAACTTTATATATTTTTTTATATTGCATCCTTTTCTAAACTAGAACAAAATTTTTTAAAAATTTTACATGGTAACTCTGGAAACCAGAACATCATAAAATTATCAGTAACAGTCTCTAGTAGGTATTTTATTTAAAAAAAACATGATTTAAAATTTAATTGTGGCTCAAGTCTTTGACTCAGCAGTCTAACACAGTTTAAATCACTGAAACTTAACATATTTAATGATGGTATAATTCTAGTGAAAAAACATCTCTCCCTTAATTTGGAGCTTACCTGTGCATCAATATCAATGGCAGGGTAGATAGGTAGCATGGCTGAAGGAGAGATGATAGGACTTGGAGTTGGAGTCTGAGGTTGGGAAATGGAAGCAGCGATACTGTGGGTAGGAGTATTTGACATTGCAGATGCTCTTCCACTGACTGCTGTTGAACAAAATAACTGCACTTAATAAGGATGAAACATTGTTAGGTAATAGTTAAGATTTATTAGAAAATATTAAGGACTTTTTAAAAACAAGATGTTATGGGAGACTACTACACACTAATAACTCATATTCCTGGTTTTAACTGGATAATATAAATATGTATAGAGAGTAATCCATTTTCTAAATAATAATCCACTTGAAAGACAAATTCCCACTTATAAAAGCAGTCATAAAACCTTAATTCAAAATAACAGTGAAAACAAAAATATTTTTATGTACTAAAATTAAATATAAATGCAAATGGAAAGTTGTTTAACTTCTTAATTAGAAATAAAAGGCAAAATAGTCCAGATCAAAAGGGGAAAATAGTTGGTTTTTTTTTTTACTTGCCAATTTCATATCTTATATTCTAGAACTAACTAAAGCAATTATCACTATATGGGAAAACTCTTGTTAGATAATTATTCCAAAACCTCTTTTTTTACTAACTACAGATGGGGAATAATATGACTACATTCTATATTGTAGCCCTACAATGTAATTTTTCAAATATAAAAATTTGATCCTCACATAGAAATGAATTTTCTCACAAGATGAATTATTCTGAGGGGGTTAAAATGCTCAACAATCAATTTGGCAGTCACACTGATATATGAGGACAAAATAAAAAGACTAGAGTGGAAACAAATGCATACACACAATCATCCTTCAAATATGGATTATTATTAGTTCTTCTAACCAAGATTTTGTTATAATATTATTTTCACCCAAGTAGGTAACTTAAGTAAATAGCTAGTTAAAAGTCAGTACTTGAAATGGGAGAATGCCAAAGGTGGTGCATAGGATAAAACGAAGATTCGGCTGAAGGTGATTACTTCCTCATTGACTCAATTCTGGAGTTAATATGTGAACATCATTCCTTCTCACCCCCCTATTAAAAATGCCATCATATATAAGTATGGGCATTAATTTTGGAATGGTCAACTGGAGTGTGGGTATGTGTTACCAAAGTAGTTATCAACTACATCAGACAGAAAGCAATCATGATTCACAATTGGATCTGAAACCAGGGAAAAGAGGTTACGATCCTGCCAAGAATAAAACTGAAATTGATCTTATAACAATTATAAACATGATTGTTAATTGAGAAATCTCCTTTACATAAAATCCTTAGTTCAGGCACAAACACACACTATACATTATAACAACACACATTCTACAATTACACATTTTAAAGTTAATTTAAAAGTCAAAGGAAAAATGAAGGAAACAAAACACTGTTTGAATCCTTAGGGATCCAGATCAAGAGAAAAGGGCATGTAAAATGATTATCTAATGACCTTGATATTATTGATTCTGTATGTTAAGAAAAGGACCAAGTAATTTAATATACATATTCTAGATGTAAATTTTAAAATCATATGAAATATAGTTCTTAAAATAGACTCCATATGTTCTTTGACTAAATATTCACAAACAGAAATGCTAAACACCAAAAGTAGCTTAAACAGGATGAACACCAGTCTATCAAAATAACTGATTTTTACTTCATGATACTAAATGAGTTAAAAAAAAATCTAAGCTTTAGTGTTGAATGACTAAATTATAATTCACATTTCAAATAGAGTAACTTATTTTAAAGGGCCTACTAAAATTACATTTTTTCAAATTGGTCATTCTTATCAACTCATCTAAAAGGAAATAGGGAAAAAAATCGATTATCTTATTTGACTTTCTTTGAGGTACCTATGAAACTGGTTTACTAAAACTAAATAGCTGCCTATCACTATCTATAAAAGTAACAAATATAAATATTTAAGTACCTGAAGGAACTCCGGTATAAATCTTTACATATGGGCTTCATTCTCAGGTTACTTTTAGAAAGAGAAAACCACATGCTCAGGAAAATTTTAAGATCAAGACAGAAAGGGGGGAACTAACAATCATAGCAAAGGCAATGTGTTAAGAACAGGAAACTAATTTTGCTTTGGCAAGTATAGAAAACAGGGGAGACTGAGATTTTGATTAACTAAGAACTAGAGAAAAGATCAAATCTTAAAAGAGCAGTCTAATAAATAAGGACTCAGTAATAAATAACAGAGGCTATCCTAGAGGGAGAGAAAGACATCTAAAAGCCTAATGTGGCTATAATATATTAGAAACCCAAAGAAATAAGTGGAAGTGAGCATTAGTCGATTGAAAAGATATATACTACCAGAGAAGTTTAAAGAACGAAGTTGCAGAAAAAAATTGTATGACCATGTGAATTTGTATAAATGTGCACACCTGCATATACGCCTGGGAACATGAGTGGTACTAGGGATTAGCTGTAGGTAGATAATTTAATTCTGCTCTTCCTCTTGGCTGTTTCTCCTCTTTCATAAACGAGCATAAGAAAGAAATAAAGTATTTTTATAGTATGACAAGTATGTGTCTTATATAAGTTATAACTGAAACAGACAGAAATTATGTGGGGAGTACAAATCAACAGCAAACTACAAACCTCTGATAATTCTCAAGATATAAAAAAAATGTACAAATGACAAATCATTGTTGACAGCTATGCCCAAGTACATTAGGTAAACTGACAATATATGAAAATTTTAAATATTGATTGCTAAGAAATATCCATTCTTCATTTAAGTGGATAAGTAACATTTAACTCTATATATCTTTGGTAGTCAGATTGACAAAGTAGAACACTATTATGATCTAAGTTAATGGCCATGGACACGGGACTTAAGGATTTATGACTATTGTGCTCCAATTTTCACAGAATACTTTAAAAACTTTAAATTTTATTACTTATTATAACCAGTTAGTGGTGATTTTAAAATCTATAGAAAAATCTTATACTCATCAATATTGGGAATTTCTACAGTTCTTACTATTAATTATTGCTAACATTTCTTCTAATGTAATTATTTCAAATTAAGATTAGTAGAGGGCTGGGACTGTAGCTCAGTGGTAGAGCGCTTGCCTCGTATGCGTGAGGCTCTGGGTTCGATCCTCAGCACCACATACAAAGCAATAAAATAAAGATATTGTGTCCATCTACAACTAAAAAAAAAAATTAAAAAAAAAAAAAAAGATTAGTAGAGAACTTAATTTGAAGCAGAGATCTTCATTTCATCTATTACTGTTTCCATATATTATTGCTGAGGTGACAGTAAAAAAGGACTGGGAAAATTTAGATCAGTTTTTAAATACAAACTTTGTCTCCTTAACTGGTTTCTTAGTTTCTGAATATTAGTAAATATCCAAACACTACAGAATTTATTTTCTTTATACTCTTTTAAAAGATAAAATCTACATAATGTGTAATCTCATCATGTTACTGAAAAATAGTTTTAAAAGTGGAAAAAGTCAGTCATCCAAGTATAGACAAGTGAATAAAAAAGGGGGAGAAATCAGAAGAAAATTATCAAAGTACAACTTATTCTTTTTTTCTTTTCCTTTCCAAATTTCCTTCCTTTCTTCAAATTCTTTCTCAGTATAGTATTCTTATGGCACATAACCCTATCAAATCTCATTCCACTACTTTGTTACAGAATTCACAAAAAATAAGCACCAAATAAAAAGCATTAAAACAGCCTTCTAAAGAACTACTTCTTGCCAATGAAACTAAATATAATGAAATAAAATTTCTCTGCTGCACATTTTAAAATATATCATTCATGATACTGTCAGGGGACATCTTCCCATAATACAGTTAGAAAGAGACTACACATGAACATTCACAGGGGATAAAATTACTGACATACAGTATAATCAAACCCTATTTGGTTTGGTACTTTATTAATGTTGTAAAGGTACTTAATTTCTTTTGTTGTTGTTTGTTTGTTTTTAAATATCCATCAGGGTTGAAGTCTCATACATTAGGATATAAAGTACTTTTGTTCACAGATTAAATAAGCTTTCTGATTTGTTCTACTATTTTGTACTTCAACGTCTATTAATTTTCCAGTTTATTTGTGTGAATACCGAAGCAAAAAAGCCAAAATTCAATCTTAGTGTCCTGAACTTAAAGGGGGGGTGGGGGAAGGGGAACAAAAACAAAAACAGCAAAAATCAAATATCAACCCAACTACTGAAAAATCTAGATCCCCAGCTAAGCCAGAAAGCTTCAGTCATTTGTATTGAATGCAACTAATCTTTAATTCAACCTGTATCCGTCTGAAAACTTCTGAGAGTGAACTAGTATTTCTAAATTTATACATGGGTCAAAAGTCCAAAAATAGTTTTCAAGTTGGGTAATGGCAAAAAATTCTGGCACACTCTTACTCGCCTTAAGCAAATCATATTTGATACCTGCTCATAACAATATAAACCCACCTGCCATGATGTCATCCAGCGTGTCATTGAGGGTCTGAGCAGGGCTGGCTACCATTAACCCTTGTTGTGTTTCTGTCAGAATTCCTTGCCCCAGCCCTGCCAACTGTGCTTGGCCCAGTACTGGCTGTCCAACTATTACTCCTTGCAGTTCTGTAAGATTTGCGATGGACCCTGGAGGCAAGGGACCTGCCGCCAGAGGCAAAGCTTGAGGCATCGCCAGAGGCTGGATTGGTGCAAAACCCATCTGAGCAGCAGTCTGCTGGGGTTCATCTTTAAGCAAAGCAGGATCCACTTGCTGTAACCGTGCATAGTCTCCCTCGGAAAGCTGTTCTCCAACCCCAACAGGAGTTAGTAGTCCCAGGTGTTGGCAAGACTGTTGCTGTTGCTGCTGAAGTTGAATTCTTTGAGCTTTAACCTCTAGATACTGCTTTTTAAGCTGCTGCTGAGTTTTGAGTTGTAACTCTCGTTCTACTTTTTGTAGTTCCTCCAAAATCTTTTGTTTCTTCTGAATCTGTTCCTCCCTCGTTTTGTTCAGTTCCTCGATCTTCTCCTTGGTAAGTTGGTCAGCATGTGCCAGTTCCAAGGACTGCAGCTGTGCATTCTTTTCTATGGCTTCTTTTATCCTCTGTTCCAGTTCTGTTAACTTTCCCTGAGCCTCTTCTACAATGCTCTCTGGAGACTGATTGGTGATGTAACCCTGTACATCCTGGCTGTTTGCTGGCAAATGGCTGCTGGACTTTTGTTTAGAAGCAGCTGTGTGAAAAAGAAACCCCCTCAGAAGTGCACATGAATGGCATCCTCATTACAGAGTTACTGTTGGGAGGTTTAGTGCCAACAGTTATGCACCAAGTTATCATATTCATAGAAGGTGAAAATGCACTTTTAAGGAGTTAAAAACAAGTCCACCTTCTTTATCATAAATATAAAATGTATGTATTTTATGTGCATAGACTAATCTTTGAAAATTAATTTCAGAATTTTAAAAGTATCACATGGCTAAAATTAGACAATAGAGGGATGCAGGTTTGTGGTATCTAAGTGGTGCAATTAAAGAAAAATCTAAGACTATGTGTAGATATTTCATATGGTCATAAAGATGTAAAAACTCATCATAAGAACAGAAAAATAATGCTAAATTAATACGGTGCAGAGAAAACTTAGATCTCTAAGTCAAGGTTTTTCCACATTTAATAGTCTGTGCCTTTTAAATACACACACATACACACACAGAGTGCCCAAACCACTGAGAAGTACTAAGAAATTAAAATCCAACTAAAACATCTTTCTTTGATAGGCCTATCATCTTCAAGACTGATAAAGGCAAGATATAAATTCAATATTCACACAGCTACCTGGCCAGTAGAGAATTGGATTTCAGTTTCTCTGGAAGAAAAGATGCTGGACTACGCCATCCACAGTTATCTTCTGACAGCCAGGTGAATAGACTGATCTGGCTATAGGTTTAGCAACCAATTGAAAAAGGTGACAAGGCTTTAGGTTGGTAGTAGTGATTGAAAAGAGCTGGTGGAAATACTTAGCATTCTTGTTGGGAAAAGAATACTGGTAGCCAAAACCAAAAAAAATAAAATAAAATAAAGATTGCATTGGTTCTTCAGGTTAAATTTTTTTTAAAAAATGGATTCAAACTGGTAGGTATAATGTTTGGGGACATAACTTAAGAACATGCATGGTGTAACATCCACAAGTCAGATATGGACCTCAGAATTCTAGAGAAATTAACAAGTCTATCAGAAGTAACTTTGAATTATTGGTTGAGAAAAGGTATCCCAGATATAAAAATCTATATAAAACCAGTTACTTTAAAATAAATTTTAATATTTGATTCAACTTGTTAATCTTTATACCTTATATCACTAGAGATTTAAGTAATTTATAAAAATATTAACCAATTATACCCAGCTTAACATTTTACATGAATAAATATTACTAGTTATTAGAGGAAATTATGGATAATTAGAATTCCATTAAAAATGAGCATCTGAATTTCTCCTCCTTATACTTCTAATTCTAGCACAGATTAGAGCCATTAGCTATCTTCTCTCCCAATAACATGCTTTCTCATTGGTTAAAAAAAGAATCTGTATGTCAACTTAATAAAATTTGTTTTTTATAGAAAAATAATTTTAAATGGCTAGAATTTTTGTAATCTTATTTTCAAACAGACAACAAACATGTAAGAACTGTCTTTAGAAGTACAACTGACCTTTATTCCTGATGGGAAGAGTAGTGGCAACATTGGCAGGTGGTTTATCAGGCTCCTGAGGTGGGACAACCATGGGCAGTGCTTGAACTGGTACACGCGGTGCCTAAGACAAAGAACACTAAATTGATTATTTAATCCCTGCCTACATAATGCATTAAATAATATGCTAATGAAGAATAAGAGATTTATTTAAAATATTTTTAATAAGTCATCTCAGACAATGACATATTTACTTAAAATATGTTGGAGTTCAATTATTTTCCTTGATATGTTCTTTGTTCGTGGGGGTGGTACTAGGGATTGAACACAGAGAGGGTCCTGTACATGCTAACCATGCACTATACCACTGAACTATACTCCTCAGCCCCTTGGACATATTTTTCTAATGGGTTTTGAATTTAAGTTGCTATTCTGATCTTCAGAAGAAATTAAAGCAAATCGCATCAATCTAGAATATAAATATCATGCCAGATGTTCATTAATCATAAAACATATAAAGAAAATTACATACTATAACAAAAAATCTAGTTAAAATGAAACTGTAAGCCAAAGAAAATAAAGGAGACACAATATAAAATGCTTTAGTTTTGAATCTTACCCTATTTAAGTCATGGGATGGGGGGGTTAACTGAGTGACATCTGGTGGAGGGGCTGAAAGCAAGTTATTAGGATAGTCCAAAAGATAGCAAACAACACTTGTATGGCCACCTTTTGCTGCTTCTATCAACATAGTCGAGCCATCCTAAAAGAATGCATACAGAGGGGGGAAATTCAGTTAGTTTACAGGATCATTTAAGAAGAAAAAGCTTACAGGTCCCAGCTACATTAAAATAATGCATTTAGCAACAAACACCTCCTCTAATAAAACAAAAGAAAACTAATACTTAGAATGGCATTATAATACAACTTATATGTGATGGTCAGTGGTGTTCAAAGTGAAGAATAAATTCTTAATTCAACCCAAAATATCTGAGTTACATACTTTTAAACGATGGGTAGGATCTGCCCCATGAGCCAAAAGTAGTTCCACCACTGCCAGATGACCCCCTGCACAAGCCAGGGACAGTACAGTATGGTCATTATTAGCTGTGGTTCTATTCACATTTGCTCCTAAAACAGACAAGACATGAAAAATCACATTGGTAGAGTGTTTCGTTCTTAAAAATATAGTAAATATAAAAATCATAAAGAGTAGATAGAATACAGTTATGAAGCCTCACATACTCATTACGTAGCTTCAATTATTATAAACACAAGGCAATCTCATTTCATATAAACCCACTGCAATTCTCTGCCATCTTGAATTATTCTAAAGCAAATCCCAGACAAATGTAACTTCATCCATACATATTCCAGTATGTACCAGTAAAAGATAATAAAAACAAAACATGTGTCACCATCAGTGTAATTATCACATTAAAAAAATATAAAACTATTTCCATTTTAAGTTCTTTGGTAGAAAAGATGAATTAAAAAAAGTCAATGAAAATAATCCACATTGCATTCTATAGGCTAAATATGTAAAGAACTAACAATAGAAAGGAAGAGTACCATCATTTTTTTTTAATTAAGAAATGTCTGAGAATAAAGATAGATAATTTTCCCCCAAATATAAGTCTATCTATTTATTTATCCTTGATTTGGATTACTGCAAGGTAATGTGGCACACGGCAGAAAGAAACTGGAATCAAGTTAATCAAACTAAACCAAAGAGAGGGGGTAGTACTTATGTACATAATTCTATTCTTGAAAATACTGCTATAAACCTATCATAAGTGTGTGCTCAAAATGCCTAAAATAATTTGATCAGTAACTTATTGATGCTTTACCTATAAAACATTACAAGTTTGTGGTTTCTTCAATGTTTTTGTAAGAAAATGATATATATTGCCTTTTGACATTGTATATGACCATATAGTCTTTCTGTTATCATTATGTATTCAGAAGTAAAATCTTTAATCTCCTAAACGTAAAAATGTGATGAACTCTTCCTGAAAAACTACAGCTTAGGTATAGTAAATACCTAAGAAGTAATTTAAAGGAAGTAATAATATGCTAATTTGGTCATTAAGATCTTTGGTATTCAAACTAGAATTATTGGCCACGAATTAAAAGCTTCATGCATTTTGCCACATTTCAACCAACAATTTTTCTGTGCTATTTCTAACCATTTCTGTATATTTTGTATCAAAGAAAACTTAAGCCAAAGTAAATATAAAGCAGAAAAGTGATTTGCCACAAATTTCTCCGTGGTACAAACATAAAAACCCGTGTTTCAAGATTCTACTAAAATGAACAAAACACACATGAATTATCTAACCTTCCAAGTTTTACAGAGACATTTTTCATTATTTAAGTATTTCTCAACAAGGGGCTACTTGGTATGACAATTCTTTGTAGTATGGAACTGTTCTGTGCATTGCAGGATTTTTAGCAACTATCCACTAATGAAATATTAGTAGTAACCTTCCTCCATATTATCCTATACTCTGGAAATACTCCACGTCCCTCAATCTCTAAATGCCTAAGGATATAGGTAGACATCTTTGGGGAAAAAAATATGTGCTTTACATAAACTTACCTTTACTAATTAAAAACTGAACAGTACAAACATGACCGGCTCTTGCAGCTTTCATTAAAGGAGTTCTTCCACCTTCAGATTCATGCTCCTATTTTTAAAAATGTTATTTAATTAATATTTAATATTCCTTTTTCATGAAAATAAACTGAACTAATTTCAATATAAATACATTAAATATCATGAGAAGCAAATTAATTAAATATAATTTTAAATTAAAGAAATCACAAATTAGAAACATGTTCTATGGAAATAACTTAAGAACTGGAGTAGCTGAGCATGGTGGTGTGCGCCTATAATCCCAGCTACTTGGGAGGATGAGGCAGGAGGCCTGAGGGTTCAATACAGTGAAACCCATTCTCAATTTAATTTAATATTAACCCCTCCCCCCAAGCTGGAGTTATAGTCACATGTTGACACCCTCATCAAAATCCATCTTGTAATTTCTGTCCTACAGAAAGGATTGGAAACTGTAACAGTGTATGGCACTCTAGCCATAATTAGCAGCATCCTCATCCACTCCAAGTGATATTTATTTTCTATTTTACCATATATAAAAATTACAAGGCTAATGAAAATTTATTTCTAAAACCACCAATTATGTTACTAGAGCTTTCTGGAGAATCCAAAAAAAAGGATGGGCAATTGAGAACAATAGTGAAGAAATTTTCAGGTCTTAATTTGAAAAAGTAGTGCCTTTTGATGGGATTTTATATTTGTTTAACATTCACAAATGATGAAAAATTTAGTTTTCTCAAGTCAATAAGTAGGTTATTCCTATCCTTAACTAAGCAAATACTAAACCTTACATTGCTGTGTGTTTCATAGCTATTGTGATAAACTCTGGAAATAGAATTCCTAAGCTGAAATGGCTCAAAGTCTAACAAGGAAATCTTTATACAAAACTAAAATATAACATATGTTAAATGTTTTTAGTACATGCAGAATTAAAGAGGCCACAACAATAATCTAATTCAGCCCTTCCTTTTCATAAATGAGGTAAGAGAAATTAAATATATTATTAAGTTTTTGAAGTTAATTACAACAGGCCTGTTTCTGCTTGCATATGAATTTGTCATAAACTATGAACTTCTACAGGAAATCACATTTGTCTGTTAATCTCAGAAACTCAGTGCCATGGAAATGTGCTTATATTTTAACCAAAACCTACTTTATATGTCTTATTCATACTCCATCACGGACTAAACTGAAAGAGTAGCTATTATTATGCCCCATATTAATGTGCTTTGTTTTCTACTTTTAAGCTACAGGCTACAGTTATGCTGTATTTTTTTCAATCAAACTGTCTCTCTTGCCACAACATTGCCACATCCCCTTTCTAAACTTCACCCGATCTCAAACACAGGATGTCAGATGACTGCTTTGACCTCCTCTGAGCTTATTTTTACTTTTTGCACTTGACCCTTAGGACATCTATAAAGAATCTACCTTATAATGACATTACTATTTTATCCTTTCTTACTAAATTATAAACACCCTTGGAGGAAAATTATTTATTAAAAAATTCATGCTTAACACTTTTATTAATTAATAATGCTCAGAATATTGTAGACAAAATTTATTTTCTAGGCTATATAGAAATGCCTTGAAGCCATATTTCCCTTTTTATACCAAATTACAAATTTGCTACTGTAATTACAATCTTCTAAAAATAGAAACACCTAAGTAAAAATTAATTTGTATTAACATATCTAAAACAAAATGTTCCTTTTTCTTTGGGGATGAGGCATAGTGGATTTCTTTGGGGATGAGGCACAGTCCTAATAACAAGAACAGAGACTGGTAGAGGGGGGGAAAAATGCCTGCATGAGATAAGGAATGGCAAACAAACAAAAACCTTGAAGTAAAAATACATCTTTTTCTAGAATCTCCATATAGTTTTGAATTAATTTCTTTTCTTTTTTTGGCACCAGGGCTTGAACTCAGGGGCAATTGACCACTGAGTCACATCCCCAGCCCTATTTTTTATTTTATTTAGTGACAGGATCTCACCAAGTTGCTTAGCATCTCACTTTTGCTGGGTCTGGCATTGAATTTGTGATCCTGCCTCAGCCTCCCAAGCCTCTAGGATTATAGGCATGCGCTACAGCGCCCGGCTTGAATTAATTTCTTGTTTTATTTTTCAATTTTTTTAATTGTTGTTGTAGATGGACACAATGTCTTTATTTTATTTACTTATTTTTATGTGGTGGTGAGGATCAAACCCAGTGCCTCACACATGCTAGGTGAGTGCTCTGCCACTGAGACACAACCCCAGCCCCTTGTCTTATTTTTAAATATGAACATTTTAAAAAGTGACTTAGCTTACCAGATCTGCTCCTGCTTGAAGTAAGACATCTGCTACATCAGTATGACCATTTTCACAGGCATATGTTAGTGCTGTATCTCCCGTTGCTGTCGTTGCATGAACATTAGCTCCTGCATCAGTGTTAATAAATAATACAAAGAACCAAAAGACATAAATGGACATAGAAATTTCTTCTGAGTGAGTCATATCTCCTCAAATTAGACAAAATAATCTTATACATTTCTAGAAAGAGAATGCTGATAGAAAAAAACATTAAAAATAAAAAGAAAAAAATTACAAATAAAACTGCTTGAAATTAAAGCTGCAGATACTGCATAAGATAGTAAGGTAAATTATTCAGAATACACATAAAAGAATATCACTTTGTTTTCAACATACAGTGTATTATAAAATAAAAAAGATTAGCATTATAACATTTTTACTTAATCATGTAAAAAACTTTTTCCAAAATGCAAAAATGCCTACCTGCAGCTAGTAAGTATTTAACTAACTCCAAATGACCCTCTTGAGCAGCTTCCATTAAAGGAGTAGAACATCCTAGCTCTATATCAGCTCCTGCTTTAATGAGAAAGTCAGCCACTTCCAGAAAGCCTCCACAGCAAGCTAGAGTCAAGGCAGTTTCTTGAGTTTCTTCTGTTTGTGCATTGATATTTGCTCCTAAAATAAAAATTCTAATGAATGACATTAATAAAACTTATTCCAGACATAAGCACAACTTGGTTGTTGCCTAATAAACCAAATCTGATAAATAAACATGTATACTACTATTCTAAATAAGTGTTTATTCTCCTATTCCTGAGGCAGTTAAAAATAAAGAAAACCATTAACTATATTCAGAAGTCCATATTTGATGTACACAGCTAAAACAGTATTTTATTCAGCCACAAAATACAAGTCATATGATGAAAGGACTCAGAAAAATAAGCTGTATCTGCTCATTTTAAAGGTTCAAAAATGATGATTAAAGATATAGATGATGATAATAGTAAGCTAACATTTAGTAAGCTCTTACTATTTGGCAAGCAATATTCAAAGGATTTTATAAATTTTTTAGGTATTAGTATTACTTCCATTTTATACCTAAGAAAACTGAGGTTCATTAGCTTATGCAACATCACAACATTACCATCATCCCTATTACCACCATAGCCAAAGTTAATGTTTAAAGAGCAATATATAATAAACACTGTTCTAAAAGTATGTTATATATACACATAAATGTGTGTGTGTGTGTGTGTGTGTGTGTATCCTTGTCTCACCAAACTCACAAATGAAAAAACTGAGGCACACATAGTTAGAAACTTGCCTAAGTTACAAAATTGGCAATGGATTTGTGATTCAAACCTAAGAAGTCGGCTCCAAAACCTATGCTTTTAAAATTCTAGTCAGTATTGCCTCGAAACACAAACAAGTTTTAAAAAAAACTGCCCCACTGGCAGGAAAGATGGTGCAATGCAATGGACACCAATGCCTAGGGTTCATGTATGACTGCACATATGGTGTAACTCTATATTGTGTACAACCAGAGAACTAAAAAGTTGTGCTCCATTTGTGCACAATGAATCAAAATGCATACTGCTGTCATGTAAACCTAATTAGAATAAAAAAATAAAAAAAAAATTGCCACTGCTCCTAAATTTGTCCAGATTTTAGCTTTACAAGGCACAGTTAACTTTACTGTTAAAAAGTAAAATCAGGAAATGACTATAGAGATGGGAGATTACTTCAAAACTTAATTTTAACACAATAAACTGTTTCACTTTTCCCAAAAGAGAAGTTCTCTATGTAGGGAGCTACTTAGCAGCTTCTGATGTACATTCTTTCTCTCCTTATGGTGAGGTTTCCATATTATTCTATGAAACACTAGTTCCATGACATTAATTAATAATTATTCTGCTCTCCCCAAAATTCCCTCCATATGTTAGCTTCAGCAATGTTGAATTTCATCTCCCTAACACACAAGCCTATGCCAACCCCAATTGCTTTTTTATTCACATAGTTCAAGACTGAAAACTGTACATCGAATTAGTCTATGTTTAATATAGTATAGAAGTTATTTTTTAGATCAACTACTTTATCATAAGTTTAGGTAATAATCTCATTGTGAATCTATTTATATTTATTTAGTGTCTTGATTGATATGGTTACCTTGGCCTAGAAGTAATGCCACCATTTCTTCATGTCCTTCACGAGCTGCTTCCATCAAAGGTGTATAACCTTCATCATTGACCTCTTCCAGGCTAGCTCCTCTTTCAATAAGTAAAGCTGCAAGTTCCACATGCCCACCACATGCAGCCAAAGTCAATGGTGACTCAAATGAATCAGCAGGCATGTTCACTTGGGCACCACTGTCAAGAAGTAACCTGGCTACTTCAACATGTCCATCCTAATAACAATGCAATTTAAAAAATTAAATCAGAACCATTAAAAATATCTTAAAAGTTTTAAAGACTTCTTAATTATTATACAGTAAAGCTTAATGATGTCCACTCAAATGAAATTAATAAATCAACATTTAACAGTTGAGTAAATGAGTATTTATTAGGCGCTCCCTATATTTCTTTAGTACAGAAGTAGGAACAGCAGTTGAGGATATAAAACGAGTAGAAAAATGATACCTTTCATCAAAAGACTTATTAACCACTAGGAAAGAAAATAGTAAGTACATGAAACTATAGACTACTAGGAAACCGTAGATAATATCAACAATAGGCCATACAAATTTAAATGTTGAAGGATAAAGTTTAGAAAGGGAAAACTGGATTTTCATAAAAAAGAGTAAGCAAACTTTTATTCAGGTAGAAGAAGAGAACTGCAATACTTTTTGGAGGACTGTGGGAAGGATATATGTGTTAAGAAGAACAAAAAGGGTACTTTGCTGTTCATCATTTAAACACCAGTGAAAAGAAAAAGTCATTATCTTTTGTCTTCTTTCTGGTCACTCTTCCCACAGCTTTATCTAATTACTGGCAACTTCAAAAATTTCCTTTTCCTTTCAATGAACACCCCCCACCTTTACATCATTGACATTTCATCTTCATTTACATTTGTCTTGACCATTTTGGTCTCTGTAGTAGTCACACACAATTTTAATGTCTTATTATCATAGTTACTTTGCTATTTCCTCAGTCTTAAATCCTCCCTGAAAAGTTCACTTCTAATTTCTGTTGAAGTCCAACTTAAAAACTTCAACTGTTAGTAAGTCTTCCAAATGTCTGGCCCCTAATAATAACTTTCCTTTACTTATAATATTTACTTCCAGGGAATGTTGGTTAGTCCTATAGAATATTCCATTTTAATTTCTTAATTGATACATAAATTTTTATTCCCCTAGTGGAGGATGGCAATATGATTAAATTTTCCTTTTCAAAGGGAATTATCAAAACTGTTAATATTACTGACATGTTTTACACATATAAGAGCTCACTGAATCCTCAAAACAGCCCCAGAGAAAGATATTATTCTCATATTACAGATGAGGAACTCAAAATCTTCAGACAAATTGTACTTGTTCAAATGAATAACTCACTTAGGCAAACTCTGAATTTAGACAAAAGGAAAAAAACAAAATCTGAGTATTAAAATGATGGTACCTAATATTTTAAAAATCAGTAAATAAAACTTAACATCCTTTCAATAATCATTCTTGGATGAGAAGCTGAGATAAGATATTTCAAATTCATTTGGGGTCTTTTCCTATCTTTAACATGTCATCTTCATAAATCTGTAATTTTACTCTAATCAATCTCTTTGTCCAAATCTATCATAAACTAAGATACAAAAGTTTAAGGATACTATTATGACACATTCTCAAGTACAAATACTAAAAAGCAATTCTTAATGAAGGAATCTATGGCTCAGAAAAGACCATGACAAAAGGACAATTATGTATCACAAATAATACTTTATTTTTTTCCTCTTTAATATCATTGCCCAGCCTTTTTAAAAGTCATTTTTGTGTCAACTACAAAATCAGATTAGAATTATGAAACAAGTAAAATGCAGAAATATTATGAAGTTTCAGAAAGAAAGTAAAAGTTAATAGCCCTGAAAACTATTAATAATTCAGATAGCTAAAGTTCTGTTCAACAATAAGGTTATAATAAACAGAACTTTATACCCAAGGAAAAGAGACTTATGGTACACTAGATCTGTCTCTTCCTATCTGGTATATATTTTATGTATGTAATTCACCAGTCTTACCATGCAAGCCTCCATAAGAGCAGTGTGCATTTCATCTGTTTTATGCTCTTGATCTGCACCGGCTTCCAAAAGAAATCGCACCATCTCTAGGTGTCCTAAACCAGAATTATAGAAATCACTTAAAAATATTCATTTAAAAATATTTTGAAATCATAGTAATATCTACCTTATAGTAAATTTATAAATATAATACTAAAGTAAACTATAAGCCACCCTCAACTTTCAAACACAAATACCTTACTGCTCTAGTCCTTACTTACTCTACTGCCTAGAATCCCTTCTATAGGTAAACAAAAATGCCATTTTCCAACATCCAGAATATCCTCTCTAACTTTTCAGAGCCTAGGCATGCTATAATTTTATTTATGCTATGGAATAAACTGGCTTTCATAAAGTCGTACCCTGGGATGATCATCAAGTTATTTCTATGAGGAAATGTTTTAAATTCTAATAACTCACAAACTTTTAGGAATAACCTTAAACACTGGGAATAAGAAGTATAAAAATATTCTTGAAAATATCTTTTAATTTACATTTATTCATTTATTTGGATAAAAACATAAATATATGCACGAATACACATATATAATAGTTTCAAATAAACCGTATGATACAGACACATATAGAAGTGGTTAAAAAGTACACCACTAATGGTATTTTAAAAGGACTTCAGATACTACGCAAGAAAATATGGAAAAGTACCCTTCTCCCAGTTTTATTTGTAATGAGCTATAATCAATTGTAATCAACTGAAATTGGGAAAGAAGAGACAGAAGACAGTGGAGTCATAGGCAAACATTTAAAACTTACTTCAGTAAGTATATAGCATCTGCCACATCTTGTTTTTACTAACTATCAACACATCTCTTTTCTGTCATTCTTCCCTCCCAAAGACCCACATCAAAGCTCAGTGACAGCCTGAGTTCTATCCCTTTCCTGTCTCCTTGTCAATCTATGTCCTAGGAAACCTCACCAGAAAAAGAAAGGGAAGAGGGCTCATGGATCTCTGGAAGTAGTAGAGATGTTCTCCACCAACTCAGTTCTCTATCCAGCTTCTAATCAAAGCCTGCAAGCCCCAATTTCGGATGCTACTTTTGGAAAGCAGAGTGGGGCTACAAGCAAAGGGGAGAGGCAAAAATGGTTACATGTAGTCTCAGTGAAATGTACCCAGTTCTGGGTTTAAAAGTATTTGTGAAAAGGGGAGAGTATAACCCATCAACCTCCTCCAAGATTTAACTCTTCTCCCCAATGAAGATCAGTCTTTGCCTAATTACCAAACAGGGTTAGGAAAGTCAAGGACTTCAGCTGTACGCTCAATCTGAAAATCTGTTAACATTAGTTATCAGAGGAACTTTAAATGAAATATATCTTTCAAATTTAACTTAAATTTTAGCCATTTATGTATTTAAAGCATTATTTTCTTATGTTTTTAAAGTAAATTATTCCAAAATACATCACACAACCATAGCTGCTCTTAAATAGAATGAAACAAAACAATATCAGGGCCAGGACCAAGTTGAAGAAATCTAGGAGTAGGGTGCAAAATTTAAGAAGTCACCCACTCATAAGCTTGTGCAAGTAAAGGGTCAGCCTTTGAGACTGAGTACCTCCTTGAATTTTGTGCCTGATATTCCAACAGCTTTTTCTTAATACATCAAAGCAAGAACATACCAATTGTTTTATGATACAAATACCGCACAGCAGTAGATGGTATGGAGCAATGAACTGAATGTCTTTACAGACACAAAACAGTATGGCATCTACTTTTTTAAAAGTTCCTTTAAAGTAAAAAAACAAAACAAAAAAACAACCCTTACATTGAAGTCACTTCTCATCATATATCTGTCATACATGTGGGAATCTGAGAAATGTCTGATTCTATGGCTGTCCTTTAAGAATCTAGAACATTATTATTTGCACTCCAGGCATTTTTTCAGGCAACTAGCCTACCTGAAGGAGTGTATTTTCTGTATTACCAATATTTTTAGGTTGGTTGGCATTTAAAATATCATGTACCCACTTTTGTACCAGGTAAAATATCCTCAACATGCAAAATCCTCTTAAAGTACAGTTCATATTAAAATCAAATAACTGTTTCTGATAAAAACAATTCAATCAAATTGACAGTCATTTTTACTGAAAATATTCATTAATCTATATTTTAAAAGTTTACATATTAAACATAAATACTTTAAATACTTAACATTTAATTAGTTACTATATACTAATCATGTTGTCCTGTTATTTGATTTTTAAAAAGATTATATAAAATAACTAGTTTCACATATTTAAAAATTTGCTTCAAAAAAGGTCTATACTATACCTTTGTAACAAGCTAATGTAAGGGCACTCTCTTTAAATTCATTGGAATGCGTATTAATGCCAGCCCCATTTTCTAGCAGCAGTCTGGCTACTTCCACATGTCCAGCACTTCCAGCTTCCATAAGAGGAGTATGACCATTTTCATTATGGTCCTCAATACTAGCACCGGATTCCAAGAGCACCTTTACAACATCTACATAGCCTCCAGCACAAGCATATGTAAGTGCTGTATTGCCTATTTTATTGAGGAAAAACAAAAGTATATTAACATAAAACACTAAAATAAAACATCTAATTGATGTTAAGAACACCGAAAGGGAAAACTATGATAATGTAATATTGAATCACAGACATATATAATTTCTTTTTTAATTACAATTTATCTTTCTAAAATCAACTCACTATCCTAATTTTACATCTAAAACCAGTACAATATCTGAGGAAAACTACATATGCTCATCAAGATTGTGGAGTTGCAAAACAATAGCAAATATGCCCTGAAACTAATTACCCTTTCAAATGAGAAACATGCTTTTGTAACCTTAATCAAAAAAATGTTTCATAAGTATTCTTTTAAAGGAGTTAATTATATAGCTAAAATTATTCATCCTAATAAATGTTACACCATTTCCTTCAATCATATAAATTTTTCACTACAACTTCCAATACTACCAGTTAACTGATTTAAAATTAAAGTGATTTCAAAAACATCCTCACCTGATGATAAAAAACCTTCCATGTCTGAGCAAAATAAAAATTCCACGTAGACTTCAAAATTTATTTAAAACATCTAATAAATCTGAAATGTTTACATAGAGGAAATGGACAAAATATATTTTCATATAACTTTAGAACTTTTATATAAATCTATCTGGGGAAAAATTGAGTTTAGGCTAAAGTTATATACCCATGGGACACAATTTTTCAGTACCCCCAACCCCACAGGTCACAGTTTAGTAACAGTAGAGAATGGTGGGCTAGCCTTTTATTCCTTATTCCTTCTATTCTTCGCATCTCCTTTCTTGCTCTCCCCAGAAATAAGAGCAACAAAAGGTTGAGATATATCACCCATACCTTTCCATTTTGCAAGATGGTGGTCCTTCTAACTGGATCAGTGTCTCATTTAATCTAAAGGCACCTTAAAAGGGCAAGTAACAGCCCTCATAAACAAAATGGGAGAAATTTCACTCAAAATATATTCGATATACTTTAAACCTCTTACACACTTATGAAAATATGTAGCACTTCTAAGAAATAAGGGAACTGTGAAAGCAACACTAATGATCACTTCCATGTGAAACATTTATTACCAAAGAATGCCACAATGCAGCAAAACTTAAAAAGAAATATGTATGACCTGTTGAAGACTGTGCATTGACATCCGCTTTATGAGCTAGCAGCAACTTCACAATTTTGACATGTCCTCCATTAGCAGCAGCCATTAAAGGTGTAATGTCACCTTTGATTCCCCTATCTTCCACATTTGCATGCATTGCCAACAAAACCTTAAGAAAAATAAAGTGTAAAGAATATTAAAAATTATTTTATCAATTTTTAAAATTTGTTTTTGTTTTCTTTTTGCATTGCCAGGGATAGAACCCAGGGCATCATGGAGAAAAAAAAATGAACACTGAGATTTAACACTTATCTAACTCATAAGTCAATAAACACACAAACTTCATCTAACAAAACTATATATTGAAATGAACTTAATGGTTGAAAGGGTTTACTTGACTATTTCTTACTAAGTAGGACATATTTTTTAAAAAAGATTTATTTTGATGAGACAAACCTGTGCAAGCTCATAATAGCCAGCAGAACAAGCTAAACAAAGGAGGCTTTCCCCTTCTTCGGTGTGTTCATTTACGCTTCGCCCTTCAATGAGTAACTTCCGCACAGCATTTACATCTCCTTCTGAACAGGCTTCTGCCAAACTGCGGCTATTACATAAAGAATAGTGTAAGTGTAGGAGATAACAATATAAAAAATTGTATAACTTGGTTTTTAATGTCACTCTTGATAACAGCACTAAACAAGAACGATTATTTCAATAACAAATTTCATATAAGAAAGCTCACTGAACTTAAAATCTACACATAAAAGTCAATGATCTAAAATTATCTTATTCTGATGGGTGCAGTGGCACACATGTATAATCCTAGCAATCTGGGAGGCTGAGGCAGGAGTTTGCAAGTTTAAGGCTAACCTAGACAATTTAGCAAGACTCTATCTCAAAATAAAAAAATAAAAAAGGTCTGAGGATATAGTTTGGTGGCAGAGTACCTGAGTTCAATCACCAGTACAAAAAGAAAAAAACAACCAAACAAAAAATCAAATATTCTAAAATGTTTTAGTTATGCAATTCAAAGATAAAGTCTATCTAATTTAACTTACTATAAGTGGAGAAATAACAAAAATTTGAAGATAAAATTCTATAGAAATCTCTCCAGGCGTGGTGGCACATGCCTGTAATCCCAGCGGCTTGGGAGGCTGAGGCAGGAGGATCATGAGTTCAAAGCCAGTCTCACCAACTTAGTGAGGCACTTAACAATTCAGGGAGACCCTGTCTCTGAATAAAATATAAAATAAGGATTGGGGATGTGGCTCAGTGGTTAAGCACCCCTGGGTTCAATCCCCAGTACCCTCCCTCCCAAAAAAATCTACAGAAATCTCACACAAAATGAAAGCTAGGGGGCTGGGATTGTAGCTCAGCGGTAGAGCGCTTGCCTTGCATGCGTGAGTCCCTGGGTTCGATCCTCAGCACCACATACAAAGCAATAAAATAAAGACATTGTGTCCATCAACAACTAAAAAATATTTAAAAAAAAAAAATGAAAGCTAGATTTGTATTTTGTTACTTTGTTCAGTTCGTATTTAAATTTCATGATACTTTACAAAAAAAGTGTAAAATGGACAAAATATGTACTACTTATAAAGACTGGGTCCCTTGATTAGGTAAACAGAAACCAAACAAAAAAACACGAAGACATGTTATATTAATAAAATAACTGATAATGAATCTTTGGGGGGATAGATTTACTTATGTAATCATATTTCAGGCAAAGTATCCAAAAAATCCAGGCAAGGAAAAACTGGATTCAAGTACAAGGAATGGAAAAAATGGAATAGAAAAATTAGACTAAGAGAAAAGCTTTGCCCTTTAAGCTTTCGAGAAGAATTTATATTAGACATTCCTTTCACTTCTTAATAAAAATACAGAGCCAGTAGTATTAACTTTATTTCAAATATAACTCAATTCATACATCATCCTCTGAAACATGGTCTTGTCACTTTAGTGACTAAAGCCACTCAGGGATAATCAATCTCTCTTTTTTTTTTCCCACTGTTTGCTATTCAAGAACATCATCTTTAGCTCAGACTGTGACAAAGCTTCGTAATCAGTCTCTGCTTTCATCTCTGCTTACAGACTCTTCAAAAAGGCAGGCAAAGGAAAAGGACAAGTACTTTAAAGGGAAGTAGATCATACTACTTTCTCTGCTCAGAATCCTCTAAGCTCACTCACAGTAAAAACTAAAATCCTTACAGGATCTGACCAGTGGCAGAATACCATGGATCCTTCTCGCATTTACACTGGCTCTATTTCCTCCTCTCTCACAGTTTTTCTTCCCACTGTAGCCACAGTGGTCATACTATTCATCAAATATGCTAAATAAGTACCAACCTAAAGATATTTCCATTTGCTGTCCCCTCTGCCAAGTTAGCTCCTCTCTTTCAGACACAGATCACTCCTTTACCAATTTTAGGTCCTTGCTAAAACAGTCACGGGAGCTTCCTTGACACCCTCCCCTAAATTAAAAATGCAACATGACCTCCAAACCAAACACTACCCTGGCACCCTGGCACTTCTCCATTAGATTTTTTTTTTAACCCACATTTCTTATCAATGTATGCATACTATATTATTTCATTTTCTTGTTAATTGTATTTTCTCCTTACTAAAGTCAGAGTTTCAAACAGTGCTCAACAAGCTTGCCTCTTAAAAGTCTCAATTTCCCACTTCATAGGACAATCAAAGTACACACACCTAGGTTTTAACTTATAAACAAGTTAGGACAAATCCTTCCCACAATACACTTCTTGTACAAAAACATCTTTTTTATCTTTCAAGGCATTATCACTCATTTTTTCATGTGCACTTCTTCCTCCACCATTTTGACTTTTCATTCAATATCCATTTGTATGCTAACTTTAAAACAATCTTATAGGATCTACTCTAGCAATAGTTGAACTTCAGAATTCTGAGCAAAGGGCATATTAAATCTGGCACATGGCACCACATTTAACATAAAAAGTGGCACAAAGCATTTACTACATTTAACTACATTTACTACATTTAACTTAAGCTTGGTTGAATAAGATTATTACAAACATGCTTTATTGTTTCAATGTAAAATTTAAAAAATCATTTTTATTTTCAGTACAAACTAGACTTATAACACTTTCAAGGTGTTTTTAATTTTCTCTCTTGACAGTCTCGGCAGGCATCTCATTAAGAAATATTTGGACATTATCAATAATATTTTAGGCTAATAGAACTGAATATTAACTAGAAGTAGAATCCAATGTCAAATAAAGAAAGTCTAGAAGAGTGGTAAATTAATAAAAATGCAAAATATCTATGTAACTAACTAACAATAGAAACAGCAAATTCATATACCTCTTAATTCTATATAACCTCTTTTATGCTCTCAGAAGATACTGCATAAAAAAACACTACCAGACAACTATTTTAAGAAGGTTCTTAAATGCTGTTGTTCTCTCTCTAAACCCACATATACAATCAAACATACACATATACACACATAAACATGCACATGCCTTAATGACATTTTAGTCAACAATAGTCTATACACATACAATAGTGATCCCATAAGATTATCACCTACAAAGGCACTAGTTGTTTTATTTCAACAAACACACTCTATAATGCTGACACAATGAAATAACCTACTCATGCATTTCTCTGAATATATTCCCATTGCTATGTGAGGCAGGACTATAATAGAATGCTCCCATTTTCTCAATTTCTAAAGTAAGCAAAATGGCCTTATTTTAGAGGAGGGAAAATGTCATTGAGGACTGAAAAAAGTAAAATATGAATGATTATTTTTTGAAAGTTACTTCCTTAGAGTTTATATCCATTTATACACACACATACAAATTGTGTTTATATATGAGATGGTGTGGTTTTTACTGCATAACACCATCAGGAAATCTTAGAACACCACGAAACAAAATATTTACTGAGCCCTTACTAACTATAAAGTGCTATGTACAAAAAATTGTAAGAAATTCAAAAATTAGGTCCCTTGGATTCACATTACAAAAACTATAGCTACTACTTTTTAAAAAACATAACAAGACAAATAAAATCATGTCCTTTAAAATGGTCAGAACTATGCACATGAACTGAAAGATGGTATGACTAATTGGGGAGGATTTACTTCTTTGTCACATAACAAGAAAACAAAACTTGAGTAAGCAAAAGTTTTTTCATATATTGGTTAAGCATTTGGTCTTTCAGTAAGACAAACACTGCTGCTTTGCCACTTGTCACCTATTTGATCTTGATCAAGTTATTCATCTCTCTGAGCTTTTGACCTACAAAATCACATTAAAATTTGTGATGTATTAGGTTTTTATGAGTATATATAAGATTACATGTAAAGTGATTAGCACAGGGTCAAACACAAAATAATTGCTCAGTAAGTTAGTCACTTTTGTTATTAAGAAAATGGTTCTTATACTGACCACAGAAAGAAAATACTTACTTGTCCGACTGCCCTGCATTTGCTGTGCTTTCAGCTCTCATACGGGTAAGTGCAGCAGCAGCTTCATCCAACGCACAACTAACAGACGACGTCAATCGCCGGAGAACTTCAGGATCTGCAAAGGCTTTACCATCAGCCGTGGATAATTTGCCTATTCCTATTATATTATTTTCACACCAAAATGGATATACCCAAAAGGAGAAACAAAGCAAAATTCATGTTACTTAAATCTACATATGTTTTTAAAAACAAAACAAAACAAAACCAAAAGCAAACAAACAAAAAAACCTCCAAATGGTACAGTGGCCATATATGCACTGTCTCACTAGAATTATGGGAGAAACTCAAATTTTCTAAAAATCTTATTCCTACCATGTGGCTCCTAACTATATGATTCTATCACCCCCTCAATGTCTGAAATGGGTCATTAAGACTATGTTGGGGCAACTAGGAGTCCTCAGAAGTCTTGTCATGTCTTTGGAAAAGATTCAAAGATTGTTAAATTAGAAAGGTATGAGTCAAGCATTATTTAGCTACTTTTATAACCACATACAGGAAAAAAATATCCAAAATAAAGTCAACAAAAAGGAGAGAAGAAAAACAGAAAGGAGAAAGCGTCCTGAAAAAGTTATTTTTGATGCACTGACGACAGTAGCACCAGCACCATCCCTATATTTTTGGTAAATGTCCACTTTTGCTTAAGCACATTTAGCTGGCCTATCACTTGTGACCAAAAATGACCTAATAATACATTTTAGACTATAACCTATATATGAGTATCTCTTGATTTCAAATTATGTCTACCTACTACATATACTTACTACATATACTCAACATCATATCTAAAAGGACCATTCTAAAAGTCACTCAGAACAGTAAAAAGAAATTCAAAAGCAGAAATGGTTAGTACCCATTTAAATGAAACATCATTTATTACTTTTGCAGATATCCCTGTAAAACAAGCTTACCTCTAGTCATTATAACTCAGTGGTGCCTAATCCAGACACTATATCACTTGTGGTAGTTTCCAAAGATATAGATTCTAAGCTCTCCTACATCTGCACATCTATTTCATTAAGAAGAAAGTAAGGCCTAGGCAGTCACATATTAAAAGCAATTCTGATGCATAGTCATGACCAAAAGCCTTTAACATCTAATATTATGATAGATATTATAGAACCCTGTTACTCAAATATGTGGTCCCTTGAATAGAAGCATTGCTATCACTTGGCGGCTTGACAAAAATTCAAAATCTCAGACCCCAAGTTTTACTGATCTAAAACCTATATTTTTTAAAAGATCTTGAAGTGATTCAGATGCAAATTGAAGTTTAAGAGACCATCATACAGGTTTAGAACAAAGGCAGAGACACAAAGGACCATTTGGTAGTAAATATATCTGCAAAAATAAATATATTTTGTTAACAGTAAAAAAGGTTCAATAATGTAAGTTTGGGTTTAAAATTTACAAAAGGAAACTTTATGCTTATTATTTTCTTTCTAAAAAAATCTAATATATCAAATATGATACCTTGTAAGACTGAAGGTAATCTGGCAAGAAGCCTCTATGATTTTACCTAAAACAATATGTTCAGAGAATTCAAATTTAATATCTGCTAACAAAGATGTGCAAAAGATAAAAACAGTCTGTTAAGACTGAGAATCTACTATAGAATTTGTTTCACTAATACTAAAAGTAATACTCTATTTTGAATATGCTACAATTGTATTTATCCAGTAAACCATCTTTATTAGTTAAAAGAATATTATGGCACCACTAAGATCAAGGTCACAGATTTCTATGTGAGAGCACTACTTTGAAGTTTGCAGCTAACCCAGACCAACTATGTAACAAATATTTGTCAGTGATAGCAAAGGAACTAGAGAGATGATAAATATTGATCAAAATACTTCATAATAAATCTTTGTGAACATCTCATATATTCATAAAGATTATTCTAATACTAAGGAACTAAAGATGTAACTGAAGATGTAGATGGTAAGCTTGTGAATTAATAAGTAGTGATCAAAAATTAATTATACTAATTATTCTGCATTATTATGATCCTTTTTTCCAATTTTATTAACCAGCACCAATCAAAAATCAAAGAACATGATAACCACATTATTCTTCCCAACTTCTGACATTTAAGCAAGTCAACAAGAGAACCACAAAACTTAAGAAAGAAGGCACATTAGCCAGGCATAGTGGTACACACCTATAATCCCAACGGCTAGGGAGGCTGAGGCAGAAAGACTGAGTCTGAAGCCAGCCTCAGCAAAAGCGAGGCGCTAAGCAACTCAGTGAGACCCTGTCTCTAAATAAAATACAAAATAGGGCTGAGGATGTGGCTCAGTGGTCAAGTGCCCCTGAGTTCAATCCCCAGTACCAAAAAAAAAAAAAAAAAAAAAAGAAGAAGGCACATTAAAATATCAAGGTTTCTGATTTTAACATAAGGGAGTAAATAATTGTTTTCCCCCCTTAAGATATTTTTTTTTTCCAAAAGAGGACTAGAATGCAACAGAAAATCCATCTTTGAAAAAACTAAGGAATAGTTTTAAATCTAAAAAACATTTATGAAGGCAAATTAGGAGATGTAATTGACTTAATAGAATAAGCTGACATACACTCTCAGAAAGAAACAAGGTGATCACCCTAACAAGACTCAGGAATTAAAAGGTACTAGACACAAGGGTAAGTTTTGTTACATTAAAAATGGTTTAATAATTATGCTGAATAAATGAACACAAGTCTATCTCCAAACTGAACCAGAAAGGCCTAGGACTAGGAGGTATCAGATACAGAGGAAAAGGAAATAAAGTACTAAATGGAAAATGGAGAATAAGTTAACATCTAAATGATGAACAGTGAAATTCTCAGTCCTCTGATCTTTCTCAGTACCAAGAATTCTGGCAGCCATGTTTACTGTTCACAAACAAAAATTAGTAGATATTTTTTTTTGAGAAACTGAACAGACACAGAGAAAAGATCTAAAGATACTAATATTTGGAGTGTTCCTAAATAAATTAAAACTCTCTATCTAATCAGTGCTAGGAATTCCAAAATGTTCCCAACATTACCCACCCCTGGCACACATAGCTTATACACTGAATTTGATACATTTTACTCCCATGACTAAATTATGTTATAGGGTAGAGCTGATCTGAAGACAGATTACCTTGGTGGATCCAAACCAATCACACAAGCTCATAAAAGGCAGAGAGATTTCTCTGACTGGTTAGAAGTACAGAAGTCAGAAATTTGGGGGAAAAAAGAAGTCTGCATGCCACTCTTTGCTTAAAGATCTCTATCAAGGAGATCTTGATGTATCAGGAGATCATCATGTATCAAGGAATGTGGGCATCCTCAAGAGAGGTGAGAAGAGTTAGAGCTGATAGACCCTAAGAGGGTGATGTCAGTTCTACAAATGGAAAGAAGTGAATTCTGCTACTTGTAACAATGAAATGGAAAGTAATCTTTCTCCTAGAGCCAACAGATGAGAACTCAGCACAGACAATTTTAGCGCAGTGATACCTTGAGCAAGAGTATCATGGCAGAAACAAAGAGATAATAAATGAATGCCATTTCATGCAGCCATGTTTCAAATAAACTGTTATACTACCACAGGAAACCAATACATGTTTTATAATAAAGAGTATGAGTTGAGAAAACATTTGTCAACTTTCTAGTTTATCTTTTTATGTCACTGCTATTGACTACAAATAGAATACAATGATCATCAAACACTTGAAAAAAATCCTGAACATGAAAAACAACCAAAAGTATTCCAAACAAGATCAAAATTTTAAAATGACATAAATTCTGAAGTTCTGAAGAAGGAATATCGGGGAAAATTGGCACAGATTGGGAAAAATCACAAATAAACATCCTACCAAATTTTCAAAAAGCAACACCAGAAAGCAGAAGACAATGGTGTGGTAGCTTCTAAAGTCTGAAGGAAAATTATTTTAAAACTGAAATTCTGTACATAAACAAATTATTAGGTGTGAGATTCGTAAGAAAGACATTTTCAGACAGGTCTCAACAAATTTTACCTCCCATGCAACCTTCCTCTAATAAAGTATTATACACTTAAACCTTATTTAATATCAACATCACAAAAAGAGGAACAACCAGAGAGTACTTGTGTGATACATAAGGAAATATATAATACCATGAAAGACTATTCTTGCCAAAAACAAAATAAACTGGAATTAATCAAATATCTGGATCTGAATTCTGGTTTATGGAAAATTTAACTCATAGAGGAATAATGACAAAATCCATACAGTGGTCCAAATAACTGCTGCTTCAGCAATAGAAGAAAAGAACTAATACGATTAAATACACTTAGGAAAAATAAGACTTTAAAATAGGACAACCTTATTTGGACCCTGATTCAAACAAATCAATTGTAAAAACAAGTGAAAATTGATAAACATGAAACCACACTGCCCATATAGCGATAGCTACTAAAAATGGATGATGATGGAGATACCAAGGGCTTATTATGCTATTCTAAGATTTTGTTTGAAAATTTTCATTACTAGGAAGGAAAATAAAGAGGGAGAAGTGAAAGACAAGATAAATGAGGAAGAAAGGGGGAAAGAGGCTAGCTTGTTAGCTACTGTAAAAAAAAAAAATAAATGAGAGTATAGAAACAGGAATAGTGAAGCAACCAGTAGCATCCTACAAAGAGGCACTCTATCTCCAAAAGTCAATTATCAATTGAAATCTACTTCTATCGTTGAACTTGGTTCTGCCTCTAGGGTCAGCGGAAAACAAATATCCCTCTTCTATTAGTCTTTTAAGCATTTAAAGCATAATAAAGTCACAGCCTGAGTCTTCTTTCTGTAGAAAAATTATTTCCTATTACACATATTTTCAAATAATTTCATAATACTAATGTCCATAGCATAATTCTCACTTCTACAGAAACAGCAAATGTCTAGCAAAAGCTAAATTATGTCTCAACTACTGTTTAAAAACAGTTTTCCAAACTCAAAAACAGCACCTTGAATATGCCTTACTATGGATTGCCTATATTTGGTGAAAATCCTTTTAATAATCTATTTTACAACTTAATCATGAGTCCCTCCAAAACTTAGATGCTATGTTACAAGATACTTCCTGAAAGAATTACTGAACACTAATAAGTCAGTTTTATGCTATAATAAAATAGCAGTTAACATGCATTCAATATAGAATATATAGAGCATCAGAGTTCTAAAGCAATGAAAAATTAATGTTCACAGTATATTTATGTCTATTTTTCAAAACTTAAGAAAATACAGGGTTTTTAAAAATGATTATAGAGATTCAGAGTTATTATCACCTTACATTCAGGGTATATTTTACATATATAGTACTAAATCTTTGATTATGTACATAATCTCTATAATTAAAACATTATTCTTACAGGGACACTACAATCCACTCAACAAACTGATGATTCACTATGCAAAGCTGCAAGAGACAGCCTATACCAATATCTAGGGGGAATTATATATATATGGTCACTTGTAATTATTTATGGAAGTTAGTCTATGAAGTTGGGTTACCTCAAGGGTCATAGCATTTCTTTCTTTTTTTCTTTTTTTTCTTTTTTTGGTACTGGGGATTGAACTCAGGGGTACTCGACCACTGAGCCACGTCCCTATCCCTATTTTGTGTTTTATGTAGAGACAGGGTCTCACTGAGTTGCTTAGCGCCTCGCCATTGCTGAGGCTGGCTTTGAACTCGCGATTCTCCTGTCTCAGCCTCCCTAAGTGCTGGGATTACAGGCTTGAGCCACCGCGCCCGGCTGGGTCACAGCATTTTCAGTAATATGTAACCTTGTTTCATGTGTGTTTCTGTTTACATCTTATTTGACATGTATTGTTGAACACTGAACTCATAGTCAACAGCACTACAACTCATGCCTGAACAAAGCTGACCTAAACATACATATTTTCTTCATAGGCTTTCTCATACTAAGAACACTTTCTCATACTAGGGATAGCACTCAGCATTATGCTTTGGGGTCATTTTAAACAGTGAAATCATTAGTTTAAAAAAAAAGTGTCAGATTCAGTGGCTCACACCTGTATGTAATTCCACTGACATGGAAAGCTGAAGCACAGGATTTGCAAATCTGCGGTCAGCTTGGGCAACTTAGCAAGGAAAAGATTCTGTCTCATAATAAAAAGATAAAAAGGGCTAGGAATATAGCTCATTGGTAAAGCACCCCAAGGTTCGATCCCCAGTACATAAAAATAAAGGGGGGACAGAGGCAAAAATGTGAAAAATATGGTGCTAGACAGACTGCTGAAGAACTCACGTTTATAGTAAAAGAGTTAAAACAAGGAAGTAGAAAGCATCATCCTGTTTGACCTTAGCTGGGAACATGGAGGTATGGTGATTCAAAATTTTGCTGTTCTGTGCTTACCCATGAAAGTCTGAATACTGATTTGGGGATTACAAGTGCCTTCTGGTACGTAGGTAGGTAAATTCACAAATATGAATTCATTAATGATGAAAATCAACTGTATAAAGTTCTTTTATTGTAAGGTAACTACAGAATATTCATTTCACTCAGGTAATGAAAACTAAAATGTGTTTTAATACATGTTCCATGTAATTCTCTAGAAAGTAAATGATTACCTTTTATGAATAGTTATCATACTGAATACACAAGATGACACATTTATAACAAGAGTTTTTATTAGATTTATGTGCAACTTTGGATAATAAGGTAGACTTCTTATTATGTAGTTTACAGACATACCTGCAGCTTCTAATAGAGCTTCCAGTCTAGCCTGTGTTTCTGGATCTACTGTCCTGAGGTCTGCACCATCAGCAGTACCTGACAAGAGCAACTTGGAAGCTGTTTCCAGCATTGGATTTTCCAAATCATCCTGATCCAAAATGAAAGACTCCACCTAGAAAACAAATACAAAAAAGAAAAGAAAAGAAAAGGAAGGGAAAGAGGAATAGAAGGAAAAGTGGAAAGAGAAAAAAGGAGGGACAGAAAAATATGTTAACATAATTACCAATGATAAATATAATAATACTAAATAAATTCAAAAGAGTATCTTAAGCCCCTTGCTTAACAAAAGAAGAAAATTATATTTGGGTAAGAATTTACTATTCAAGAACAGTCCAATTTTGTTTACTGAAATCCTATGTATTCTTTTCGTTTTAATGTGGTTATGAGATATATATAAGGTTACAAAGTTAGTTATTAGGCTATGAAACTTTGGCTTTAAAAGAAGACATAAATCAGGAGTCCCTCCCTCCGTCATACATCAGTCTTTAAACGCATAACTTTCAGAATTCTTTTATACATTTATGAATTACTATGCTTGCAAGAACTTCATCTAAGGGTTATATTTACTAATATTTATTAAATACATATATTAAAATTAAAATATAAAAAATCATATCACCATTAACTTAGTCAGAAAAATCTTTAAGTACTAGAAAGCTATCTAGGCAAATACGAATTCTAAAATTCATATTGTGCTTGGAAATTTTATCACTGGCAGTAAATACTGTCAATTTAAAGGCCTGCTTCAGTCATTTTTAGAATGTCTGCCACACATCAACTTTGTCAGTTGTACTTTTCAGTACAAATGTTGTTTCATGAAAAAATATGGCTAGTTCACATTTAAAAAAAAACATACACACACACAAACACCGCTGCTTTTTCTCCAAACATCCTATTTTGTAATGTAGCAGAAGTGCTTTATGTATACTTCCCATTTTGTCACACCCAGTCATATTAAAAGGACATGCATTAAAAAGTGGAGCTTTTATAAAATTAATTACTTTTATTGCTTCATCAAGGACATTTTTAAGGTGAAAGTGGCTGTTAATTTTTCTTTAACTACAAGTACATGGCAATGAAGAATACAATCAAACTAGAATAGTTTGGTGCCATGACCTTAAGAAATCAGAATGTTTACTTACAAATACGTTTTTGTACCATTAGTGCAATGTCAACACAGTAAAAATGACAATATCTTAGCATTATGATGAAAATAGTTTTGACCTCCTGAACCTCTGAAATGAACTCTGGAACCCTGGAAAGCCCACAGATCTTATGCTGAGAACCACTAACCTTTTTAAAAAAAACATCAGATTCAATTAAAAGAAATTTAAAGAATTATAAACTCCTAAGACATGGGGGAAAATTCATTCTGAAAATCCCTATTGTAGTGCTACTTATAAAGAGATATTAAAATATATTTCCTTCTCTTTACTGAAACAATGTTGATAATTATTATATAAAATATCACTAACATGATCCAGAGAAACTTACTTCACAAATCTAAAGTGATTCTGACACTATTAATAATTAAAACAGATCTATAAAAGCAATTAACAACCTAGAGCATAATCATGCTCATGCCTAGTATGCACAAGGTCAGGAACAAGAAAAATACCTTAAGGAATAAATTTTTTAACAATCATTTCAGAATTCTGAAATGTTCCATTTTTAAATGAGGTGATAAATGGCCACCTATCAAGTAACCATGCACACTGTAATTTTTAATGAACACATTTACTATTAAATGAGATTTCTAGTATTTCAAAAGCAAAGAGATAGAGAATTGCCTGAAAATGGTGTGGATGTTTGAAAATTTTCATAAAAATTTAAAGTACATTAACCAAACAAAAACCACTGTTAAGATGTTAAGGAAATAAGAAAAATATAAGAACAATTTTTTAAATGTTCAGTTATTTTCAAATGCAGTAGCAAAGGCATGATAAAGCAAAAATCATACATGATAATTAATTTAAACTGTTTTAATTTGGGAACGTTAGAGACTAATGTGTTATACTTTGGGAACTGGACTTTGGGCATGGTTTGGTCACAGCAAGGTATGACTTGGAACTACATAGAGGTAAAAATAACTTCCTATCTTGAAACATGGTACAAAGGATGAGTCTAAAAAAAGCTACTTCTCAATGAAATTTTATCTGTTAAAATATCCATAATCATTTCAATTCAATGAGAAGACAAAAGAAAGGAATCAGGCACAGTGAGGACACCTCTAATCCTAGGGACTTGGGACACTGATGCAAGAGGATTACCAAGTCCGAGGTCAACCTGGACAACTTAGTACGATCCAGTCTCAAAATAAAAATAATAATAAAAAGGGCTGCCATGTAGCTCAATGGTAGAGCGCCCTTGAGTGTTCAGCCCTCATTTGGGTGGGGGAGTGGGAGAGGTGGCGAAGGGGGGAGGAGGGGGGGGTGAGGTGTGTGGAGTGAACAAAAGAAATATAGAAACATTAATACAGGTAAAAATGAATAGATAAAAAATATTTTAAATTATTTTAGAAAAAATCCACTGTGTACATGTACTGAAATGTCATACTGTACATCATAAGTATGTACTTTGTGTGAATTTAAATTTTTTTAAAATTACTTTTTAAAAGCTTACAATAAAAACTGTAAAACTTGTAAACCAATTTTATTTATTTATTTATTTATACATGCGTGCATGCCAGGGATTGAACCCGGGGTGCTTAACCACTGAGACACATCCCTAGCCCATTTTATTTTATATTTTTGAAATAGGGTTTCACTAAATTACTTAGGGCCTCACTAAAATGTTATGGCTGGTTTTAAACTTGTGATCCTCCTGTCTTAGCCTCCTAGTAACTGAGATTACACATGTGCTCTATCACACCCTGCATAAATTGATTTTTAAATCCAGTATTTTTACAAAATAAAAAATTGATAACTTAAAAATGGTAAATTTAAATGACTATTAAATTCTACAGAGAGAACTTTAAAGTAGGGCTGGGGATATAGTTCAGTTGGTTGAGTGCTTGCCTCGCATGTAAAAGGTCCTGGGTTCAATCCCCAGCACCACACAAAAAATAAGTAGAATAAAATAAAAGAGAACTTTAAGGTAGCAAGTGGGACAAAATGTTATCTTCATTTCTTCATTAAACACACATTTAGTGGAAACCTTTTTTTATGGTTTGGATCTGGAATGGCCCCCAAAAGCTCAGGTGTGAAGGCCTGGTCCCAATGCAGCAATGTTCAGAGGTGAGATTCGTGGGAAGAGATTGGATCACGAGGACTCTCCTCATGAATGGATTAATCCATGGGTAGGTTCATAGCTGAACATTATTGAGAGGTGGTGGAAACTAGGAGGTAGAGCCTAGTTGGAGGAAGTAGCTCACTTAGGGATGTGCCCTGAAGGGGTATTTCTTGTCCAAGAGCCCCTTCATGGCACTCACTCTTTTACCCAGCTGCCAGGAGGTAAACAGCTTTTGCTTAGTCACATCCTTCTACTCATCAACAGCCCCAAAATAATAAGGCCAGTCAATCATGGATTGAAACCTCTGAAATGGTAAGCTAAAATTAATCTTTCCTCTTCTTGTAAGTTGTTTTTCTCGGGTATTTTGTCACAGCAATACAAAGCAAATTAACACATTCTACGGGCAAAAGATACTGTTAACTACTAGGGGATAGAAAGATTTGTAAAAACCAACCCTATTATCTAGAAACTTATTTCTTTTAATGAAAGTGTGTACAAATGAAAAAAACATACAAGGTAAAAAACAAATAAGTAATGACAGAAAAAAGAGCAGTACACATTTAGAGAAAAAGTCAAAGAATACGTCCTCCTTTAACACCAATTTTTGTTTTTCCAACTGAAGGGCAGGAGAGTGTAGCTCACACAAGACTCCAGGTTTGATACCTAGTGCCATACAATAATATTCAATATCTTTCCAACTGAGAAGATCTTATGCTACATTACAGAATAAGTGAAAAGAAGCCGGGCGTGGTGGCTCATGCTTGTAATCCCAGCACTTTGGGAGGCTGAGACAGGAGAATCGCGAGTTCAAAGCCAGCCTCAGCAACCGCGAGGCGCTAAGCAACTCAGTGAGACCCTGTCTCCACATAAAACACAAAATAGGGCTGGGGATGTGGCTCAGTGGTCAAGTGCCCCTGAGTTCAATCCCCAGTACCAAAAAAAAAAGAATGTGAAAAGAGAATGATATACATGAAGGTTAAATCGCATAAACATACAAAAATAAGTAATCTCTTGTTTAAATTGAAGCCAAATTATGAGCATACACCTCTCTACTACATCCTCAGCTCAATTTTTTAGTTCAGACTAAAAACAGAATGTTGGAGTTGGAGTTGTGGCTCAGTGGTAATAGTGCTCACCTAGCATGCGTGAGGCACTGGGTTCAATCCTCAGTACCACATTAAAAATAAATAAATATATTCTGTTCACCTGCAACTAAAAATTAAAAAAAAAAAAAAACAATGCTTTTCTCCAATGAACTCACTCATTTTTACTATGATTCATACAAAAAATTTATTATGATTCACAACCCAGTTCTAGAAAATATTAAAAATGGTCTGAATTAAGAAATTTAAATAAATATTTTAAATACATTCTTTTATTAAATATGGTTCTTAGGATTGAACCCAGGGCTTTGCATATGTTAGACAAGGGCTCTACCACTCAGTTACAACCTTATATTTTATTTAGATGAAATGAATAAATAACTCTCATGAAGAGAGGAAAGAGCAAAGGAATGTCTTTTTAAAGTTTCCCTAAGAGGGGAAAAAGTTATTAAGGTTATGAATACATAAAGCATGACAACTAAAGTTAGAATTAAAGTATTTTGGATGTGTTTTTTTAACCAGTTGGATATGTCATGAAATGGTGCATGCATCAAATTCATGTATGAAGAATTATCAAAATGGAAGAGCCAGAGAAAAGGAAGAAAACAAAAATCAAACAAGGAAGGAGGGCTGCAAGTTCAAGGCCAGCCTGGGCAACTTGGGAAGACCCTGTCTCAAAATAAAAAAGCCTGGAGAGGGGCTGGGATTGTGGCTCAGCAGGAGGCACTGGGTTCAAACCTCAGCACCACATAATAATAAATACATAAAATAAAAATATTGTGTGCATCTACAACTAAAAAAAAAAAGCCTGGAGACTTAATTCAGTGGGGTAGAGCACTGGCCTAGTATGCATAAAAGGCCCTAGGTTAATCCTCAGTACCCCCAAAAGAAAAGAAAAAAAAGGAGATGTGGGAGGAGGGGAGAAAACAAGACAATGCCAAAGAGCCTCAGAAATCACAGGTTTGTAAATATCTAGACACAAAGGGACCAGTTATCCAATTAACTAGTTTAATATTCTTAACATCAGAAATTTCAATGCTGGAGTAATAAAGAGTTTTACTTTTGTACTGTTTTAGAAAAGCGGAGTTTAAATTTTTCATTTAGGAAATCAGGCTGTTACCATCTGAATCTATTATTTAATTACTAAAAGTGGAACAGCCAAACATTATATGGCCCCGATTCCTGCAACATAAAAAAACAAGCAGCACCTCCTATGAAGAAGTCTTGCTCCTCCAAATAAAAATAATCTAATAAAGGCTTTAGAAATAACTTCCAGTTTAAAAACAAAATAAGGCATTTGAGAACAAGATAAATCAGTTTTTTCAAAATAGGACTACTGATATTTTGGGTCAGATAGTTACTTGTTGGGATGCTGTCCTCTTCACTTCATGGTATTTAACAGCATTCTGTGGTCCCTACTCATTAGAAATCAGTATCAACACTACCTCATCTTGTGATGATCAAAAATATTTCCAAATATTTCCAAATATCCCTTTGGAAGAGAAAGGAACCCCCTTTCCCATAAAACCCTGGGAGGATTAAGGAGGCTGAGAACCACTGAGTTAATAAATAGAAACAGACAAATCTAAAATGTGGAATATTTTACAATATTACCAACCAGTTTCATATTGGGGAGTGGGGAGAGGAGGGAGAGAAGTAGTGGGGGTGGGGAGAGAAACAACCAGTTTCTTAAACAACATGGGAACAAAAAAACTAAAGAACTGCTCTAAATTAAAAAGACTTGAAAACATAACCAGCAAAGTAATACAGACCTTTAAATCCTGATTCAAACAAGCCCACTACAAAAAACTGCATTTTTGAGAGGAGAGGAAATCTACATAAGTACTGGCTATTAAGTAATATAAAGATACTACTTTGATTATATAAAAAATGTCCTTTATCTTTTAGATATGCATACTTTAGAATGTAAAAATGTTAGAGCTCTGTCATAAAATACTAGAGGAAAATAAAGCTGTTTGAAACATTCTTAGTAATACTGAAACAGAGAGAGATGCAAATAGAGAGGCTTTTTTGTATGAGTCTCTATAGTTTTATGCATGCTAAATTCTTTTGGTTTGGAAAGATTAAAGGTGATGCTTCACTGTAGAGGTTGCTTGTGTTTAAAGAAAAAACTATTATTTACTCATAATACTTAACATTCTAAAGAAAAAACTTTCCCCACCCTCTTCCCAAAGTAAAGCTAACAATACTCAAAACACAAAGACATGGAAATTTGCAGATGCTAGACTATCTCACTAATTGTGAACATTAGCATTACACTTAAAACTAACTCCTCCTCCATACAGATACATTATCTCTGACATACTAGAAATGAATAGTCCAGAGGATAAGGAGACAGTGTAATTTGATTAACTGGACATCACACATAGAAACTCCACTCAACAAATAATCTATTACAAATTACACACTATGGGTAAAACAGTACCCTAGCCACTGTTGAAAAGAAATACAAAAATGGATTTTATTATTATCAATGCCTTCTATTGAAAGACAACACTAAGTGCAAACAACTATCAAAGAGTTTGAAAACAGTGCTAAATAGAAAATAATACAGTGTGCAGAGGAAGAAGAAACCAATTCTGAAAAAGCAGTAAAAGGAATGATGCTTAAGGAAGATGGGAACTTTAAATTATCAGGCTAAGCTCGGCTTACAAACATTTAAACAGTAAGGCAAACTGTTTTAGGAAAATAAGCAGAGACCATGTGAATGGTGATTTTGGATAAATATGATATCAGAGACAAAGAAAACAATTAAAACTTACTTTAATACACCAACTGTAAGATTACATGATGTGAAAATAAGGAAAAATGTCTATAAGGATAAACAAACATACTTCTATCCTGTGTACTTATCACTGAATTACAAGATAGTAATCTGAATTTTAAACTGATAATGTATCTTCCAAAAAAGGTAATCTAAATTTTTATTACACTATAGAAATTTTTTTAGAACAACAAATAATTCCACACTTGCTCCAGGAAAAGAAAATATTGTGAATCCAAAGTTCATCCCATTTAAAAATCTTAAATACTTAATAAATCCAGTCAATGTAGAAAATAAATCTCTCTAAAAGAATGTTTAAGTTTTATTTTTTTTCCTTACTTTTACTTGTACTAAATGTCAGCATTAGATTTTTTATGACCAATTTGGTCATTTCAATGTCATAAATTGGTTTATAGATATACATCCATAATACCATTTTACGGACAAAAGAAAAATCTCCTTAAAACAACTTGAGACTGTCATGGAATGAATTACCTAAGATGTCACTTATTCAGTGATATTAAAATCACAGGCTAAGTGAACGTAATGCTAGTCAACTACATTTTCCAAATCTTGGTATCATTTATTATCATGAACATATTTTTTGCATATATAAAGATACTAAAAAGCTGTATATAAAGAAGCTGCATATAAAAGCTAAGAAACTAACCTGAATCTATGACAATTTTATGACAGTAATTTAATGCATTCTTTTGTGTGTGTGTGTGTGTGGTGGTGGTGATTAAGTCACACTTGAACGTACTCATAGGCAAGTATTTTATCAATAAACAAACATCCAACTCCTTGAAGAAATTCTTAGTTTACATTATGTCTCTAAAGCCCAGAAAAATGATTATTTGCTCTTCCAAGTTCTATTTTTTTAAATTTTTCTAATAAGTTATACATAACAGTAGAATGCACCTTGTTCTCTGAAAATCCACGTAACTTACTGAGAAATTTTTCATAGACTCTCTTAGAAAATGAGCAAGCATATGATGCCAGAATATACAGAATAAAAAAATAGAATTATCTATAGTTCTGGAAAACAGAACTTCATGAACAGAGTATGTAGTCCTTAAAAATCAAACAAAAACCTGATCACCTTTAAGCAAAAAGGAAAATCACAATTGTTTTCAAAGGAATTTATACAAGGTCACATTCTTGGTACACAGCCTAAAAGAAACTAAAAATTACCAAATACCAGGATGTTACACTATTTGAAAATTTAAAAAGGAAATATAAAAAGTCTACTAATTCTCAAAAATCAAAGGAAATAAAAATTAGTATTACTTCCTCTAGGATTTGGCCATATCGGTTTTTACAGAAGACTTTAGAGCTCTAAATGTATTCATTAGAACCAAAGAATAAAAATAATAAGACTTAAAAATAAAATACAAATGAAAATGTTCCGCGTAATTAACAATGCTGAAAACAGAGGTAAATTGAGAGGAGACAGAGGTTTCATTATTCAAACAAAAAACTGTTTCTGGAATAAGTAGAGCAAAAAGAAACAAGTCTTTGGCAAGTATAGTCAAAGAAAATGAGAGAAAGTGAAAAATTTATAAAGAGCTATTAAAATTAGAAAATAGTACAATTAATACATGTAGAAGCCTAAACAAAATGGATCATTTTCTATGAAAAGGTATTTCTGAAATTAACCCCTGTAGAATATGTCCACTGAAGAAATCTCAAAGGTAGTGAATGACTGACCCTTCAAAATGGTACTGAGCCCAAATGGATTTTGAGGTAATTTCTACCAAATTTAAGAAGCTTTGTATATAATATTTAAGAAACTAATTTTATTTACTACAGCCAGAAGAGAGATGGGAAAACTCTTTAGCTCACTATAAATAATCCTATTAACAAACCTAAAATGAAATGGGAAAAAACAAATAAAACAAAAAACCTAAACAAACCATAGGTATTAGCAAATTAAATGCAGAAGTAATATAACTACTACGAGAAAGAAAGAGGATAAAAGAGAATACAAAGAAATATAATTAATTATAAAAAAAAAAAGTGATTTCCCCTTGCTTAGGTTTTCCCAACACTTTCATTCTTCAGGTCGTAGCTTCTACCTTCTCAAATGGTATCATCAAAGGAGGTTCTCTCCTCACTTCTTTACCATACTACCCATTCTCTTCAAGTCCTTATCAATACTATCAGAGCCTGAAAACACCTTGTTATTGATATTTATTTCTCTCTGTTCACATAAAAAAAGAAGCCTTTCAGCCCTTTCTGAATAATGACATTATGGTAACAACTGCACTACTGCTTATATGTGGCATAGTTCTAGGCACATTACGATATCTTAATAAATCTTTGTTGAATATTTTTAAAATAAAACATATTATGACCAGCATTAGTAAATGTATTAGTCCACAACATTAAGATATCAGAGTTCAAAAAGAACACAAATCATCTCAACAGAAGTACATGATTAGATGTAACAGCCATTACCGTAAAAATACTTGTTAAACTAAGAGGGAAACTGGTTTTGGGAAAATAATCTACCAAAAACATAAAGCATGTACACACACACACACATATGTACACATATAAGCAAAGAAATATATATATAGATACAAACGTATATGTGCATACTACATATATATCCACAAACACACACATACATATAACTTTAAAAGTTTAAAAATCAGTAATATTAACTTAAATCAGGAACAAGATGATCAAATCAGAAATAGAAGTGAACAATTCTAAAAAACCTAACCAATGTAATAAGACCAGAACAAAGAAAAACCCTAGAAGTATAAATACTGAAAAAGAAAGTAATGAAGTGCCATCGTTTTCAGCAAAAGTAATCATCCTTTCAAAAATTTCAAAATAATCAACTGAAAACTAAGTAAGTTGTAAATCAACATCAAAAAAGAAAAACCAATAGCCTCCCTATGTATACCCACAATAAAACCCATTAGAAAATGTAAAACAGAAAAGATGTAATTCACAATAACAACAAAAACTTAAAAAAAAAAAATCCTGAAATGTACCTAAGAAGGAAAGTGTTAAGACCTACATGAAAAAACTATAAAACTTTACTGAAGGACATAAAAGAACACCTGAAGAAATGGAGAGGCATACCATGTTCCTGGATGGGAAGACTCAATAAAGATGTCAATTCTCCCCAAATAAATCTGTAAATTCAATGCACTTCTAATCAAAATCGCAAAGGGATTTTTAATGGAACTTGACATGTTGACTCTAATGTTCATCTGGAAGAGAAAATACACAAAATTGCCAAAAAATTTTTTTGAAAAAGACAATGGGAGGGATGCCCTGCCAGATGTCAAATATAAAATGACAATGATCAAAATTGAATATAGAATCCAGAATACATGTATATGGAACATTTAAAATGTGAAAAAAGTGGTATTTCAAAACAGTGGGAAAAAGATATATCACTCATTAAATTATTTTAGAGAATAGCTATGAAGCTGGAAAAATAATTAGACTTCCACCACAGAGTATTAAAAAAAAAAAATAGATGGATTAAAATCTACTTGAAACAAAAACAAACTAGTAGAAGAAAATGTAAGAAACTAAATTGATATAACAGAATAGATAAAAAGGCTTTTCTAGAAAAGACACAAAGCCTAGAACCTCAGAAAGAAAACACATTTGACAGTATAAAAATGGAAATTCAAAGATGTCAAAAAAGAACTTTGATAGGAGAAAACATTACAAATTATATTGCACATAGTGTTAAAAGAACTATAAAATTTTAAAATTTCACTAAGAAAAGAATAAAATGACAAAATTTTGGACAAATACAAAGACACTAAATTTCACTGGGAATCAGGTTAAAAACAAACTGAAAGTATCATTTTTCATCATTGACAAATAATAGCTAAAAGTTTGGAGGAAAGTATGGTAGAAACTAAAAAAAAAAAATCAACATTTAAAAATGCCATTTTCTTTCTAGAAATTAAGTCTGCAAAAATATTTGGACATGTAAGCAAAGAAATACATATGTAGAATTATGTTCATTACAATATTATTATAGAAAAACTATTAATAATCTGCACTCATCAATAGATTGATAGCTACCTTAAGAATAAACATGTGAAGTCCTACCCCTCAATCATCTAACTCAACTGCTATATTCATTCTGTCCCATCACACTTCATGTCTTTAGCCTGCATTATTTATCTTCATGAACTTACTGATAAAGTTGCCTCCAATTTATCTTTCACACACTTGAACACAAGTACACTTAAGCAGAGACCCTATTGTGCATTTTAATCTATTCCCTGCATCTAGAATACAGCCTTAAATATTAAGTACATAAAATAATTACCAGATACTATTGGAAAAAACAAGCTGCAGCAAAACAAACATTTTTTCCAATATTCACATATTGGAAAAAACAAGCTGCAGCAAAACAAACATATGCATGTGCAAGAATGCACACAAAAAAATTTCCAAGTAATAAAGCCAAGGGTTTTTTTTTTTTGGGGGGGGGGGGGGGTTCTTGTTGTTGTTGTTTTGGTACCAGGGATCCAACTCAGGGCTACTCAACCACCGAGCCACATCCCCACCGCTATTTTGTGTTTTTATGCAGAGACAGGGTCTCACTGAGTTGCTTAGCGCCTTGTCGTTGCTGAGGCTGGCTCTGAACTCGCGATTCTCCTGTCTCAGCCTCCCAAAGTCCAAGCTTTTAACAGTAGCAATAAAGGAAGAAAATCAACAAGGGAATTTTAACCTTTTACTTAGTCCATAACCTTTTACGCTGTTTACCTTTGATGACTCTGTAGTTTTCTGCAGTGTGACTTTTAGCAAATAATCAAGGAGTGGGTCAAATTTCTTAAGACTTTCAAAAAGGTGAATAATCACCTAATCATTTCCGTATGTCCACCAAAAATTTCAAGAGAGCTATCTTAACAATTTGCATTATTTTGAAATATATATTTTGAATATAACTCACTGGTATAGGTAACTCATTTCAAACTCCAAATCTGTCTTGGCCCTTTGTACGGTGTCATCTAGGACTTCCCTTTGTCCCCAGTAAACATGATTGGTTTCCTGTTACTTGCATTTTATCTTTTTCAGAATGAGATAGAACAACACACACTTTGAGTGTACCTTCTTTATCAAAAAAATAATGCTTTGAGATTCATCCAGGTTGCTGCACTCATTTGTTCATTTCTTTTAATTGCTGAATGGTATTCCAACATATGGATGTACCACAATTTGTTTAGGTATTTACCAGTTAATGAACTTTTGAGTAGAATGCTTTAAATGAAAATGCATGTTTTCATTTCTTTTCTCTTGAGTAAATACATAAGAAATGGACAGGTCATATGGACAAGCGTATGTTTAAATTTGTAAGAAACTGCTTGAATTTTCCAAAGTAGAGTATCATTTTGTACATACATCTATCACATATGAAAGTTGTTTTAAATTCAAACGTTTGATATTTTCCATTGCCTCCTTCCACACTCCTCTAATCTATTAGGATAAAATTATACTAAAATACTCTGCATTTTCCTAATGAATGGTACTGAACACCTCTTTCTGTGTTATCTGCTATCAGTACACCTTCTTTGATAAAGTGTCTGTTAAAACCTGTTCATTTATTGGGTTTTTTTCATTACTGAGTTGTGTGAATTCTTAATATATTTTGGATATGAACTCTTTATCAGACATGTGATTTGCATATATTTTCTCCAAGTTGATCGCTTGTCTTTTCATCTTCTCAAGAACAAGTTTTAAATTTTAATAAATTTCACATTAATAATTTTTAGGTTTATGTTCTTTATCCCTATATAATATACTCTAACATAAGAACATAAATATTCTCTCATGTTTTCTTCTAAAAGTTTTATTGTTTTGTCTTTTACATCTATGATTATGATTTGTTTTCAGTTAATTTTTACACACAGTGCAAGGTTAGGGTTGATTCCTTTCTGTGAAAAGATACTTAAACATTTCAATACCATATGGTAAGAAAATCACATTTTCTTTATTGAAATGCCTTGGCATCTTTGTCAAAAGCCAACTGATCATATATTATGGATCTTCTTTAAACGTCCTATTGTGTCCCATTAACCTATAAGTCTATCCTTTCATTAATAAGACACTGCATTGATTAGTGTAACTTTACAATCTATTTTGGTTAATAAAGCTTTATTTAGAGCAAGTCTTGAAATTCTCCAACACAGTCCTTATTTTTCCAAAATTGTTTTTGATATTCTGGGGTCTTTTCTACACAAATATTAGAAAGACTATTAATTTCAACCTCCCCACTCTACAAATAAGACTGGTCAGACTTGCATTGGAATTATGTTCAATGTACAGCCCATAGAGAGAACAGACATCTTCAAAGGTACTGAATTTTTCAATATGTGAATATAGGATATATTTTACCATTTTCAAACCATCTTTGAGTTCTCTCATGAATGTTTATTTTTCTACATGCAAACTAAGTGTGTAATTTATTAAATTTATCCTCTCATTTTCTGGTATTACTATAACTGGTCATTTTTAAATTTCATTTTCTAAATGTTCATTTATAATATATAGAAATATAAGACTTTGCTAAAATTCTCTAATCAGTTCTAGTAGCTTTTTAATAGATTCCATCAGATTCTGTACATAGACAATCATGTCAACCATAAAAAAAAATTTTTTGGTTCTTTCTAATCTTTCATGTTTCCTTTTTTAAAAAAATTTGACTTAACTGACTAGGAAATCTAGTAATATGGTAAGAATGATGACAGCGGAAGTTGTTCTCAATCTCAGGAGGGAAGTATTCAGTTACCACTAAGTATGGTGTTGGCTATGGGTTTTCTATAAATGCCTCTTTATCAGGTACAAAGTCCTATTAATAGCTGAGAATTATTTTACCAGTGGATGTGAATTTCATCAAATTATTTTTCTGTATCTATTGAGGCTATGAAATATTTTATTTCCTTTCGTGTGTTGATATAACGAATTATACTATCAATCAGTAAATATTCAACCAAGTTTTTATTCCTAGGATACAAACAAACCATTTGGTCATCAGGTATTATCATATTTACACATGGCTGGATTGTTTGCTAATATTTTACTAGGATTCAGTATCTATGTTCATGATATATACTGGTCTGTAATCTTCTTTTTTTATAATATCTTTTAGTTATGGTATCAAGGTAATGCTGGTTTTAAGTAAGGGAACGTCAACCCTCAGTGTCTATTTTCCAGAACGATTTGGGTAGAACCAGTATTATTTCTTTCTTTAATGTTTCATATAATTTGTGCATGAAGCCGTCTGGACTTGAAGTTATCTGTGCTAAATGATTTTTAATTAGAAACACATTTTCTAATAGATAGATCATTCAGAGTATTTATTCTTTAAGGAGATTTGGTAGGTTTTTTTTTTCCCCCTGCAATTTGCCCATTTCAACCAAGTTAACCTTTTTGGCACACAATTATTCATATTATACCCTTATTATTAGCTTTTTAATGTATATGTATAGGATTTGAAATAAGATCTTTTTTTCACAGCTGATTGTGACAATCTGTATCTTCTCTATTAATCTGATTGGAACCCTACCGGTTTTAAGTCATTCTTTCAGAGAACCAACACTCAGGGTTTTTTTTCCCTCTGTTGTTTCTGTTCTCAGCATCACTGATTCTGCTTTTATCTTGATTATTTCTTTCATTCTCTCTGCTTTGGTTTAATTTTCCTTTCTTTTCTGTTTTTTGAGTTTTTGTTTGTTTTGGGGAGTAGATTGCTGGAGCTTTGGCCCAGGGGCACTTTACCACTGAGCCACATCCCCAGCCCTTTTTATTATTTATTTTGAGAAAAGGTCTGGCTAAGTTGCTTAGGGCCTAAGTTGCTGAGGTTAGTCTCAAATTTGGAATCTGGGCTCAGCCTCCTGAGTTACTTGGATTACAGGCATGTGTCAACCATGTCTGGCTGTGCGTTTTTTGGTTTGTTTTTGTTTTTATGCAGAACTCCAGATGACTAATTTGAAACTTCCCTCTTCTAATATTAAAGCATTTAACGGCATTAATTTCACTTCTATGCATAGCAATAGCGACATACAAAAAATTTTGACATATTTCATTCTATCCAAAATATTTTCTAATTTCCTGTGTGGCTTCCTCTTTGACCCATATTTTACTTTTAAGTAATTTCCAAATATTTAGAGATTTCCCAGATTACCTTTGTTTTTATTTTTATTTCATTATGAGAACATACAATCTTTTAACTGAAGTCAACATATTTAGGAAGTTTTGTTTAAAAAATAATTACTTTTACTGTAGGAATTTTAAATGAATTTCATGGAAAAATAATTAACAAAAAAGCATACTGTGGTAAATGTTATGTTATGTATATTGCACTACAATAAAAAAAGCAAAAACAAGGAAAAATAATAATCCTTCGTGTGCAGTTTACTATTCAATAGCTACCAAATTTGACAAAGAGGTTTAAAAGTTAAAAGAAATAGTTACCACCAGTATGTCTTTTAAATTCAATTAAAAAAAAAACAAATAAATACACCATTCTAAGAATCCTGAAGATTTTAAATTTGAAGATCATACACTCAAAATGCCTATTCTCACACTTATCTTTTGAACATGTGTATTTTTTCTAACTCTGAAGTACTTCATCGTAACATCTTACACTTCAATTCTATCATTTTGCTATATCTATTAAATCTGAATTTTGAACTGCATTCCAGAAACCTAAACATTTTCTCTTTCACCCAGTCTATCTGCTCTCTTCTGGGTCATTTCTTTCCTGTCCAGTTCACAGTTAACTGTGCCCATAACTCAAGAGGTACTCTCTGGGTAGCTCCCTCAAAACAGAACTTCATATGCTTCTAGTTTTGGCCAACTAATTTAAATAGTGACATGTCCTCGACATCACCTTGGACCCTTTTGTTTGTTAAATTTCAAACATAAACAGAAGTTTTAACCATCAATAACTTGAAATATTTACCTCTTCCCAGTCTCAGCTGAGTTTAAGTTCCCTATTACCTGAACTGCTAGTTACCTTCTCCTGGATATATTATAGGTACTTCAATTAGGCATATCTTCAACTGTCATCTTTCTGCACCCTCTTCCTCATCTCCAACAAAAGAGAGCTCTTATTCCTCCCATATATTTTTCTCAGAGGAAAAAACAGAGTTTTGCCTTTATTATATTCATTTCTTCAATGACTCCACTGACCACAGGAAATACTCCACAGAGGGCAGCAACAACAGGGGATTTCTAATAGGTTATTACTAGGCAAATAAATTATAGAACTATTTATTTATATATACAATCACATGTATATACATGCATGCATACATACATATAAATAACCCAAAACAAGCTCAAATAAAAGTCCAATTTGAAATATAAATCAGATCTTATAATTATTGTCAATGGCTCCTATTTCACTTAGACAAAAAGCCAAAGTCTTAACAATGTCACCAAGAATGGCAAGATTTATTATCTGGTCATTTATGTAACTCTGGGACCAAAAACAGTACAGGTGGCTCTTAATTGTTGAAATAACTTCTAATTTTTAAATGAGATCCAATGAAAGTGAATATTCTTGGCATATCAAACAATGGTAAACAGAAGTAGCACTGGAACACTAGTTTCTTACAGATGTTCTATTTGCTCATTTAAAATCAAATATGTAGGACTGGGATTGTGGCTCTGTGGTAGAGTGCTTGACTAGCATGCGTGAGGCACTGAGTTCGATTCTCAGCACCACATATAAATAAATAAAGATCCATCAACAACAACAAAAAAACTTCAAAAAAATCAAATGTGTACATGTACCATATTTAATAAATTTCAGTAGTTATCCAAATAGACCAGAGCTATCAATTTTAACTAATATTTCTCTTTACTCATCAATTTTCCTTTATGAGTCTACAGATTACATCAAATCGAAGGTATATTTTATGTCATGCAATAAAAATAGAATAAAATTATGTTTGCTTGGATTTCCATTAAATTCTAAAATAAAAAAACTGGAAAAACTAGTGAAGTCCTTTTTAGGCAAGGCTGTTGAACATTTGTATAAGCATCAAGTGTATAATTTCTAAATGAAATTAAAGAATGTCTAAGTTTTTAAAATAAAATGTATACTGCATAGAATTTAGTTCCTAAAAAGCTGAACCTACATAAAAATGCCAAATACCACATACAATCAAATGTAAAGCAATGCTCCTCCTTTACTACCAAAAAACTCATTAGAAAAGGGACAGTCACCCTTATGTTTCTTCTTTGTTTGGAAAAGACACAGTAGCCCGAAACAATTCAAGTCTGGTATATAGTTTATATTAAAAGTCACTTGAAAGATTTTTTTAAGGCAAAGAAATATATCAAGACTAAAAACTTGTTCCTGAAGATATGGTCTCAATTCTAAGTGCTGAGTATCATTAAACAAGCCTTTTAAAAATTACTTTAAAAATTACCCCCTAAATAATTTCATTGGAGAGATCAAGAATAGATAGCTATATAGGGGAAAAATGAAAACCTCAAGTGTCTTAATACCTACTTCTCTAAGAGTAGGTATTTCTGACTTGATACAAGCATTGCATAGACTATGAAAGTGCTTCCTTGCGAAAATCTTAATTTTTTTTTAAATATTTTTTTTTTTAGTTGTAGATGGACACAATGTCTTTATTTTATTGCTTTGTATGTGGTGCTGAGGATTGAACCCAGGGCCTCACGCATGCGAGGCAAGCGCTCTACCGCTGAGCTACAATCCCTTGCGAAAATCTTAAATGCATGGGAAGATGAGCTCTGGAAAACTGTGCTGACATGAAAAGTAACTTTGTTAAAGACATTACTGGCAAAGGTATATATAAAAATCTGGATAAAATTCTTTCACAATATTTGAGACTGGTTTAACAATTACTTCATAAAATAAGTAGACACTTAAGTAGTTCCTCTGTATCCTAAAATTTATATTTAAGTAGCAATTAAACTGGCCTCATGAACAAATTCACAGGACAGAAATATTAAGATTTCCATAACTTACTTGTTATTAATGGTTATTTTGTGGCATGGCCTGATTAAAAAAAGGTCTGCAAACTTTTGAGACAATCCCTGGAAACTGACCACCACTTTGCAAGGTATCACCAAATAACTCTTATTTTGAAATAATTTTACTAGACATACATGAAATCACAAACACAAAAACCTATGCCAAAGAAGGAAGAGGGAGGAGGGAGGAGGGAGGAGGAAGGAGGAGAAAGGAGGAAGGAAGAAGAAGGAAGAAGAAGGAGGAGAGAAAAAAAACCTCATTAATCTTAACTGGCTCTGCTTTGGTTTCTCCAATGAAGTCTTATTTTCTAATCTACTACTTTTGTTGTATAGTGTCAGACAAGCAGCAGCCAGCATACAAAGTTTGAGTCACATTGAGTATTTACACAAAAGTTTTGCTTTCATGCTAAAAACAGGACTATTTTGCAACTGATAAATACCTAAGTAAAAATAACACTGAACTAGCTCAACTTAAAAATTATCATTTGCATTATTAAAAGATCTTCCTGGGTGTTCCAGTAGATACTATTTAGCTAAATAATTTGGACACAGGTCTCAATGATGAGAAAAGTTACTTCTGGTTGGTGGAGCCTATCTTTACTAATCTCTGTTTACCCTATAGTACTTCACACACCAAATGCCATAAATAAATGCTGGTTAAAATTAACGTAAGTACCACTTTTTATTTCCATGACTTAAAATATGTGAAAAAAATTAGTACATTAAGTTTTTACAAAGCGAACAATAAATACTCTCCAATTAACTTCAATGTTCTGTTTGTCTGAATGAATTGACTTGTCTCAAGTTGGTGGTTCAGTCAACAACTCCAAATCACTCTAAACTGAAAGGCTCTGAAATTGTTCTCATATCTTGTAGGTGCAAATCAGAATTACGAGAAAGGTACTTATGGTAGAACATGAAGTGCATGTTACTACACAAATACCATTCAAATCTTTGATATCAGTAACCATACATTGAATACTATTTACATTATGAAAATTGAGGTTTACATGTTCTTTACAAAGCAATATAAACCATCATGATATAATGCAATAAATATACTCTGATTAAGATTCCCATTTTGCAAAACAGCACACTAAAAACAACGTGGTTAAGGGAGAAAATATGACTGAGGATAATCCACTTGAAACTTAAGCAATTCCGTATTCAGAACATTAAAACAAATAGCAATAAAAATACTAGCACAATTGAAAAGCCATTAAATTTCCACAAAGAATATACTATATTAAACCCAAGTCTTGATTTTTAAAAGAAAAGGGAATCCTACCAAAGCACTTCATAAGAAAACAAACTGAGCATAGGTGAAAAGACATCATATTAAATATGATGGCTTGATATATTCAACCATGACAGAATACTGTGTAATTCAGCCACTATTATTTGACAGTATAAAATTAAAAATATTAGAAACTACTTTTTGACCACCATCATTTCCTCTAACTTTAGGGTATCCATACACACATAATCTAAACCAAAATATTTTTTTAAATTATGCCAGGACAATAATTATATACTAGAATACTGAAATATATGGTCAGTCATCTACCTGTTGTATAAAAAGACTTACATTATAGAAACATTCAATGCAACAGAACATTATTTAATTAGCAGTAAAAATTTTAAATCTATATACTGAAATCTTTAAATTACCCAAACCATTTAGTTTCTCAATGCAAATAAAAATGATGTTTGGTACACTGCAAATAAATAAGAAACAAATTACTCAATAGCTGTCAACTCAATGTTTCATTGATAAAGAGAATTATTTAAAGATAGGTCTAATTGACAAAAATCTTAAGAATCCCCAAGAAATTGGGCTAGGCTGCCAATATGGTATGCTACAAAATGTCTTTGAAATACACATATGCACAAAGTACACATCTGATTTTCAACCCAAATCTCTATTTTTGCAAAGGGAAAAGAACTTGAATGCTGACAGTCACACTGTCTAACACTAATGCCTCAAGAAGTAACTCTTAGTACAAACAAACCAGCACCAGAAAGAAAAAAATTTAAAAGGTAATTTTAGTATATTACAACTTCAAAGTCACAAAGCAGATTAAATCAAATTACAAATATTCCTTTCATTGCACATCTGGCCTGCACACACATCCTGCAACAAAATCGATGTCACCCTTTTCCCCACAAATGACACTCAAATGCATTGTCCATGAATTATACACTAAATTAGATGTGTATGCGCAAAAACAAATTACCAATGTCAAGAATTTTGAAAATGAAGTATCCTGGTTACGGAATATCATCTAAAACTTGAAATATGTAAAAAGATACCCCGAAATGTTCAGGATCAAAACTTAAAAACAAACAAACAAACAAAAACACTTCTTTTGCCTGAAAGCAAATCTAAAAGAAAACTGGTTACACTCTTAAATTCTAAAAAATTTCCCTTTCACTTTCCAACTCATCTCATCTAGTCATCATTGCCTTAAATCATGCCTCAAGATGATGACAAGACTCAGCAATTATGTTACAGCTATAGAAGTCACCCCCATGTTTGTCCTGGGTCTTCACTGTGCCTAGTTATACCTAATACTAAAGAAGCTGCTAAAAATTCTAGTCTGGTTCTTTATGTATGAGTGCGTGCACATGCATGTGCTGTATGCAGAGGTACAAGCACAGGGCACAAGGGTAACAGAAGACAAAAATAGAAAAGAAATAACAAGCCAAGTAGAAAGTCATCAAGTCAAGCTTCAAGGCCTATCTTTTCTTCATTAACCTCCTGGCCAAAAAAAAAAAAGTCTTCTTAACTCAGGAAAACACTCTCAATTTCCCAGTACCTTATATAAAATATCCCGATTAATTCTACCTTCGCTCACTCCCCTTCAAAACATCAACCAACTACAGGGGCAAATCCCAGGAACTTCACAATTACAGTTCTCTCCACCTGGAATTCATAAAGATCTTCTAAGCATTCAGGTCTCTGCTTAAACTTGTCATTCCTATGCTCCTCCCCTCTATTCTGTTCTACCCTATCACCTAGTGTTATTTTTTAGTGGTACAAATAACTATATTAAGTTGTATTATTTACTTTCTCGTCTAACAGCATACTGTTAGTCTTTCTAACTAGAATGTAAACTCCATAAAAATAAAAAATCAATCTTTTTTCCTGTAGTTCAAGTCAAGAGCAGTGCAGGATACAAATAAGCAATTTGTTGCATAAACATTACATTGAAGATATTTAATTGTAAGTCAGGCACTGTGGATCATAGGCACAGGCCTATAATCTCAGTAACTCAGGAAAATGAGAAAGATCACAAGTTTGAGGCCAGACTCACAACTTAGCAAGACACTGTTCTTTCAAAATTAAAAAATAAAAGGTGGTAGTGATGCTAGCTCAGTGGTAGACCACTCCTGGGTTCAATTCCCAATAGTGGGGGGGGCGGGGGTTGGAGGGGCAGCATTTAACTATGACAAATCCTTTATTTAGAGATCCTGAGACATCTCCATTCCTCCCTTATTTTTTCATCCCTTAAAATATTTCCAATAACTAAAGTACATCCATGAAGTACATCTTCTTCATCTAGAGGGCTACTATTGCAATAAAATTTCATACTGATTTAGTATATGTACTTTCTGAAACTAGAAAAATACTAAATACTAAAGTGAATTCTGTTTTATAAACATACAGACACACGCACTGATTATAGCATGAACTTAATTCTGGTTACAAAATAAAATGATATAGGAAGAAAGGTTTTGTCCAAATTATTTAAATACTGAAAAAAGACTGAGAAATTATGGAATCTCCACATCTAAATTTTTTAGAAAGCATCACCCAGTTCAAATTTGTGCTTCCATTCAACAATTAATAAAGAAGCAACTTTATTCTCTTTTAGAGTTTTGCAGGAAACTGCTTTAAATGCTCTTTATTCATAGTTTCAGAATGGTGTAGTTATACACCAGAATTATTTCTTAAATGTACTGATGCCTGGACCATACCTTCATTCTGATTTAATCATCCTAGGGTATTACGTGCTTGTGCACAAGGATAATTAAAAGCTACCCAGGTTAAGTATGAGGGTCAAGGTCAAAATTATTGCTTAAAAGATCAAAATTAGCAGCTCCATTATAAAAGTAGTTTATTATATGAAGATAAAAATAGCTTATATTTAATAAAAAGCATTTAGTCATTTTAACTGCTGTTGGGTTGTTTATATTCAAAAAGAGCAATTATAAGCCACATAAAAGATGTAAGAATCTTTCTCATGCTTTGAATTATTAAGCAAATACTTACCATTAAAATACCTATAATGTTCTGAGCACTGTGCTAGTCACTAAAGAAAACTGGACCCTGACATGTGAAGACTACTTCAAAAAATAAAGTTACACCCCATTAGCAAAATGTTCACAATAGGAAAATGAAAAGTAATACAAATATACAAAAATGCAGATGTACAATAAGTTACATTCTCAAACTAGGTTATTATATAATCATAAGTTATATTATGTACTCATGTAATAATACCTATCTATAGATTTTTTTAAAAAACTAAGAAAAAGTTCAAGATGTTAACAAGTCAGGACATAAAATTCTCAAAGCTAATATACATAATTCAGACATAAGCATAAATACTGGACTACAAATATTAAAATATTCATGTTTTGACTTTAAATATTTACAGTGAATATTAACTAATGTGTTCAACAGAAACATAATATAAAAATCCATATCCCTTGGTCCAGGAACCTCCCTTATAAAAACTTTGAAGTCCAGATCAAGACTGAAAAAATACTGCAGTATAATTTAAAATAGAAATGAGAAAAGGTAAAAATATATTTGGCATATAAAGTGGTACTTCCTCTAGATATTTAAGGATTGAGGAAAATATAAACAATGTATGAAGAGGGAAAAAGCAAAAACAAATATTTTTACACATGATCACAATACATTTAAAATGTACATATCTGCATGGAGAATGGACTAAAATGAAATATATGAAAATCTAATGTTCATCTTTTAAACTTGGAATTTTAATTCTCTCTGGATCTTTCTGTATAGATTTTTCCATGTTTTCCATAATATCTTATAATTATTAAAGTGTTTCATCCCATACATACCTAAAGAGCTAACCATATGATGATTGCTATTAATAATAATAACCTGAAATAGTTCATTTTATATTGGTTGGAGCAGTATGATTTTTAATTTTTCACTCAATATGTTAAGCTCCCAAAAGATGTGCAAAGAACACAAGTACCCTAAATAATACTATACAGGCATGGTACACCATCAATAGTTAATACTGGCAGGTCACTATGGCAAGTAGCATCTGCAATGGCACTGCACTGACATTGTATCTATTAAGTATATACTGCATGCACACAAAATGAATTGACTTTACAAGGAAACAGAAAAGTTAGAAAGAGTTAAGATGTAGCACTCAATTAGCCAAGAAAGATATTTCATTGCAATTTTGCCATAGAAAAGTGGGTTTGTAATAGTTTAAATACAATAACTATGTAGTTATAATTACAACAGGCGAACCCAGTGCCCAAGTAGACATCCCATCTCTTTCAGACAATAGACAACAGGCAAAACAGGGGCATGACCACTGACAATAACAAAGAAGTGAGATCTGCTGCTTCCCCCCTTTCTGCTGAATCCAGCAGATTTTTACCAAACATAGGGCAGGGAGTGGGAACCAAAGTACTACTTAGCTCAGGAGACAAACATTAGAGTTTGGAAAAGCTGAGGCTGCTACAACTTAGGGGCAGAAAATCATGAAGAACAGACTGAGAAAAGAATTACCGGGGAGCTTTAAGCTAAAAAAAAGTATAGGGGCTTCCACAAGGTTACTTGAGAGACATGGAAATCAAACCAGGCAATACAAGGAGAATTTCACTGAACATCTGAAGTACTTGGTAGAGAACCCAGAAAGGCCAAACATAAAAGTAGGGCCATTCCCAGACTACTAGAAAAACGTTCTAACAAAGCTTCAAAATAAGCCTCCAAAGCATGAAGCTGATTCTCAAGTAACCTACCAGTCAAAAATAAATTCAATACCTTTTAAAAGAGGACAATAAAATTCTAACACTCAACACTGTAATAACACGATGTCTAGTATCAAATAAAAATTACTAGAAAAGAAACAAGAAAATATGTCCCATAATCAGGGGGAGAAAAAATAAGTAGAAATAGGTTGAGGAATGTGAGATGTTAAATGATAAATTAAATTAGCAAACAAGGGCTTGAGAATATCCTTTAGGTATGCTTGAAGATTTAAAGAAAATATGAACATAAGGTGGAAAAAAATGAAATCTGTGAAACTGAGGTATCAAATAGAATTGCTAGAGTTGAAAAACAATATTTGAAATAAAAGATTCACTGAATGGCCTGTAACAGATGATTAGATGTTGAGAAAGAAAGACCACGGTAATTGGGATAATAATAGAAGTTATTCAAACTTAAGCACAAAGAGAAAAAGGTTTAAAAAAAAAAAAAAGCAGAGGCAACATTATCTTTGGGACAATATCAAGTGATCTAGTAGCATGTAAATGAATTCCAGGATTAAAACAGGGAAAGGTAGGAAAAACATTTGAGGAAATAGTCTGAAAACTCTCTAAATTTGACAGAATATAAGCTTACAAATCCATTAAGTCTGACAAACTTCAAGAACGAAAAACAAAGAAAAATACACAAGAAAAGTACATCACACTGTAATTATAGAAAAACAATAATAAAGAAGAAAAGAGGAAAAATGATATTATATATAGCTCTATCAACAGAAAGACTGGAAGCCAGAAGACAAAGGAAAAATTAAAGTGCCAAAGGAAAAAAAATCTTCAAATGAAAAATTCAATTTGCAATGAAAATATGCTTCAAAGGTAAGGAGAAATAGACATTCTCAGACAAAATCTAAATTTGTTCCAGCAAACATGCACTATTAGAAAAAGAAACTCTAAAAGGAAATCTTCAAAAAGTGGATAGAAAATGATACCTGTTGTAACTGGATCCAGTTAAAGTGATGAAGAGCACAAAAATATGCATGCCTTTCTTTCTTCATTTAAGAAAATAAATAATAACAATGTATTGAGACGATTCACAACATACACAGCAATTAAATGCATAATAATCAGAACAGATATAGGAGAGATATGAAATACAGTGGCAAAAGATTCTTACCATTATATGGGAAATGAGATATTCTGCAAAGGCAATGATAAACTAACACATACATACTGCAAGCATGAGAGCCAACACAAAATAATGATAATAAGCCAATGGAGATAATAAAATGGAATACTAAAAATATCCACAGAAGACTCAGAATACAAATCTTTAGCAGAAAAGAACAAAGCAGGAAGAATCACACCACCTCGTTTCAAAATATACTACAAAGGTATAATAATCAAAATAATACAGTATTAACATAAAAACAGGATCATACCAGCATAAAAACACAGACTACTGGAAGAGAATAGAGGGCCTAGCAATAAATCCACCACTTTCTAATCAACTAATTTTCAACAAAAAAGCCAAGAACATTTAACAGTGAAATGACAGTCACTTCAACAAATAATACTGGGAGAACCAGACAGATATTCGTATTTATAAGAATGAAATTAGACCCTTGTCTCACATCACATACAGAAAATGACTGAAAATGGATTAAAGACTTAAACATAAGATCTGCAATTGTTAAACTACTTGAAGAAAACAAAGAGAAAACATTCTATGACAGTACTCAAGCAATGATTTACTGGATATGACCCAAAAGTACAGGGGAAAAAATAAACGAAATGTGTTTACTTTAAACTAAAAAGTTTCTGCACATGCAAGCAAACCATCAATGAAGTTAGGACACATTCCAGAGCATGGGAAGAAATACTTGCAAACTATACATCTTTATAATGGGCCAATATCCAAACTAAGAACATAAGAACCCACTTTAATAGCAAGAAAACAATTCAATTTAAAAATGAGGAAAAGACCTGAATAAACATTTCTTCAAAGAAAGCATACAAATGGCCAATAGATATATGAAAAAGTGTTCAATATCACCAATTTTCAGAGAAATGTAAATTAAAAACATATTAAGGGGCTAGGATTGTAGCTCAGTGGTAGAGTTCTTGCCTCGCATGCCTGAGGCACTGGGTTCTATCCTCAGCACCACATAAAAATAAATAAAATAAAAATATTGTGTCCATCCACAACCAAAAAAATAAACAAAAAGATTTAAAAAAACACATTAAGATATCATATTCCACAACTGTTAGGACAGCTGATGTCAAGAAGAAAAAGACAGCAAGTGTTGGCAAGGATGTGCAGAAAGGGGAAACCTGGTATACGGTTAGTGGAAACATAAATTAGTACAGCCATTATAAAGAACAGTATGGAAGTTCTTGAAAAAAACTGAAAGAATTATAACATATGATTCAGAAATCCCACTACTGGATATATATCTAAGGGAAATAATATCAGTATTTCACAAAGATAACTGCAATTGCATGCTCACTGAAGCATTTTTCACAAAACCCAAGATGTAGGAATCAATCTAAGTGTCCACTGATGGATGCATTAACAACAAAAAAAATGGGTATATATACAAAATACTATTTAGCCTTTAAAAAGAAAATCCTGTCATTTGAGACAACATGGAAGAACCTGGAGGATATCATGCTAAGGGAAACAAGATAGGCACAAACAAATACACTTATTCATGGAACCAAAAAACAAAAAAAAGAGGTCAAGTTCATAGAAACAAAATGGAGGAGGATGTCAAAATTTCTGTTAGGAGAAATAAGTTGAAGAGATGTATTTACAACACAACTGTAGTTAATAACAAAATACACTTAAAAACTGCTGAAAATAGGTTTTATGTGTTCTCATCACAAATAGTTGGTATGAGAAGCAATGCACAGGTCAATTAGCTCAATTTAGCCATCATGCTGTACAACATAAATATATACAATTTTTATTTGTCAATTAAAATTTTAAACACTAAATAAGGTAATATAACGAAAAGCATGAACAAAGGGAAAAAAGAACAACAAATGAGACAAATAATTAGCCAGTGCGGGAGACTGAGGCAGAAGGATTGCAAGTCAAAGTTAGCCTCAGCAACTTAGTGAGACCCCAAAAGAAACTGAGCGAGACCTTGTCTCAAAATAAAACATAAAAAGGCTAGGGATGTGACTTGGTAGTTGAGCATCCCTGAGTTCAATCCCATGGTATATAAACTAAACATAAAATACTGACAATCACATTAAATAAAGATGGAGTAAATGTAGGAAAAGAGAAAAGATTAATAAGAAGCAAGAACTATCTGCAAGCCTTCTATAAGAAACACTATTTAAATACAGGGTCATGTTAAAAGAATGGAGAAAGATATGCCACACAAACTTAGTTAGAGAAATGTTGGTAGAACTATTACTAACATCAAAGTACAATTCAGAAAAAGTAAGAAACATTAACAAAGCTGAACATGAACATTTCATAGCACTAAAAGGATCATTTCAGCAAGAAGATATAATAATTCTAAATTTGAACATACTTCAAAAAAAAGCTCCATATACAAGCAAAAACTGACTAATCAGAAAAAAAAATGAACCGCTTTATTTTATGTTATATTTGGAGATTTCAACATTTGTCCCAATATTGAGAGAAAAAAATTAAAAAATCAGTAAGAAGATATATAAAAAGAAACTCGAACATTATTAACAAACAATCTAATTGACATTTATGGAACACTTCCAAATTATACAGAATATATATATTCTTCTCAAGAGTCCAGAGAACATTCACTCACCAAAATAAGCCACCCTTAGGGAAATAAAGTAACATTTAATACATTTTAAAAAAATGGAATCAGAGTATACAGAGTATACTATATTTCCTGGCCACACATAATTAAATTGAAAGCCTATAATATCCTGACATATTTGAGAATGAAACAATACTTTTTAAAAGATCAAAGAAATAAAATAATCAACTTTTAAATAACCAATACATCCTTTCCCAAAAAGGGTTCCTCATCTGAACCACAGATCAAAAATGATTTGATCCAGGGCTGGGGTTGTAGCTCAGTGGTAGAGCGCTTGTTTAGCACATGTGGGGGCGCTGGGTTCGATCCTCGCACCACATACAAATAAATAAAGGTATTGTGTCCAGCTACAACTAAAAAACAAAACAAAACAAACAAACAAAAAAAGATTTGATCCAGGCCCTGTGGTGCACTCCTGTAATCCCAGTGGCTTGGTAGGCTGAGGCAGAAGGACATCAAGTCCAAAGCCAGCCCCAGCAACTTAGTGAGGCCCTATACAATTCAGCAAGACCCTGTCTAAGTAAAAATTTAAAAAAGGGCTGGGGATGTGGCTCAGTAGTTAAGTACCCTCACTAGTTCAATCCTCCATACCAAAAAAATAAAAAATTAAAAAATAAATGATTTGAGCAACTAACATTCTCAATTCTCCCAAAGCTGGTATATAAATAGAACCGTCAAAAAAGCACAGGACATAATGTCCAAAATTGGCATTACAGTTTAACTATCAACTGAATTCCAGTTAAGAAAAGCAGAATGAATCCAAGCAAATCACAAGAGATGTTAGAAAACTTTCAGAATTGAATACTAATAAAAATACATCAAAGCACTTAGGGAGGCTGAGACAGGAGAATCGCGAGTTCAAAGCCAGCCTCAGCAAGGGCGAGGCACTAAGCAACTCAGTGAGACCCTGTCTCTACATAAAACACAAAATAGGGCTGGGGATGTGGCTCAGTGGTTGAGTGCCCCTGAGTTCAATCTCCAGTACCAAAAAAAAATACATCAAAATTTGTGATGTAGTCAGGTGTGGTGAAACACGCCTATAATCCCACCTGTAGACTAGGGAGGATGAGGCAGGAGGATTAAGTTTAAGGCCATCCTCAGCAATTTTAGCAAAATCCAGTCACAAAATAAAAAATAAAAAGGGTTGGGGATGTGACTCAGTGGTTAAGTGCACCTAAGTTCAATCCCCAGTACTAAAAAACAAAAAACTTGCGTTGTAGATCTAAGTTAGTGCACAAAGGGAAATTTATAGCCTATTAATATTGCCTGTAGACAAGAAGAAAGATTAATAATAATAATCTGGGCTTCCATATAAAGAAGATAGAAAAACAAAAACAAATCTAACGTAAAGGAGGAGAGAGAGAATAAGCAGAAATCAGTAAAATAGAAAACGAACAAAACAGAAAAATAAATGAAAATCAATTGTTAGTTTACAGTAAAAAGAAAAAGTGCAAATTGCCATAATCAGGAAAGAAAAAGTACCATTACAGATTCTACCATCACTTAAAGAGTGCAGGACAATTATGACCAACTCTTTGTAAACTAATTGAACCACTTAGACTGAAATAAATTCCTTTCAAGACACGATTTATCAAAACTGATAGTCAGGCCCAGTGGCACACATCTGTAATTTCAGGTACTCTGGAGGCTTGAGGCAAGGAGGACTGCAAGTTCCTCAGCAACTTGGTGAGACTGTCTCAAAAATAAAAAAATAAAGCTGAGCACGGTAGTGCACACCTGCAATTCCAGTGGCTTGGGAGGCTGAGACAGGAGGACTAGAGATGTAGCTCAGGGGTAAAATGTCCCTAGGTTAAATCCTCAGAATGTTGAATGAATGAATGAACAAACGAACAAACAGGGCTGGGAAATAAAGCACAGCAGTAGAGTATGCCTGGGTTCAATCATCAATATGACCAAAAAACCACTGGCAGAAAATTCTTATATCTACTAAAGAAACTGAAATTTTAATTAAAACCTTCCTACAAAATTCTAGGAGCAAATGGCCTCAACTAGTGAATTAAGAAAAATCATAAACTTTCAGAAAGGAGGCAAAAAAGATATACACCCTTTACTTTATGACAGTAGCATTTCTCTGATACAAGAAGTGTTCAAAGGTATTACAAGAACACTAAAGAAAAATATGCCTTGTAAAGAATAATAATCCTTTATAAGGTATTAGTAAATCAAATCCAGTCAAATACAAAAGAGGTCATATATCACTATCCAGTGTTGTTTATCCCAAGAATACAAAGTTGGTTTAAAATCCAAAATCAATTTAATATAATTCATACAATAACAGAATAAAGGAGGTAAATGTCAGGACTGATCTTGAAAGATGCAGATAAAAACATCAGACAAAATTCAATGCTCTTTAAGGATAAAAACTAATAGTAAACTAAGAATTAAAGGGAATACCACCAACCAAATAAGAGAATCAAGAAAGAACAACAAATAACCTCATACTTAATAGTCAAAAACAGTACTTTTCCTGCTAAGATCAGGAAGAAGAAAAAGATTCCTACAGTCAACAATTCTATTTAAAACTTTACTAAAGGTCCTACCTAAGGCAATAAGTATTAAAGAATCAAAAGGCAAAAAGATGGACAGGAGGGTAAAAACTGACTTTATTTGTATATATGGTCAGATACATGGAAAATCCTAAGATCTAATAAACAAAAAAACAACAACAAAAACCAGGAGTAGAACTAAGTGAATTTAGTAAAAGCCTGCAGGATACAAGGTCAATATACAAATATTTGTTGTATTCTTATACACAAGCAACAAACTGCAAAGTAAAAAGAATTAGCATTTTCAATATCAAAAACATAAAACACTCAGGGACAAATTTAACAAAATATTTGCAAAAGCTGAACAATGAAGACTACATAACGATGCTGAAAGAAATTCAAGAAAATATAAATTGTGTGTGCATGTGCACATACATACACACATGCATTTACCATGTTCACTGTGAGGTCCAAAATTAGGTGGGACATGCAAAACACACTTCTTCTAAGTATGAGTCCAAGAAGTCACCAGTTTGCAGCCTCTGCTCCAGCTGTTATAAATTTTTACTCTGGAAAAATCCAGACCATCAGAAAACTGAGTGCTTAATCTTTTTTAAACCAAACTTCCTTTTATCAGTAAATCCCTGGCTTCCAGTTTTTAAAAACAATATGAAGCTTTTTGTTTATTTTAGTAATGTTGAGAAGTTTTCTACTACAACGTACACTAATTCCTTTACAGGACCCAAAAAGAAATTTTTTTCTTAGACCTAAGCTTTAGGAAATATGAGATCTCCAAATCACCTAGCATACATATGAAGCTATGGACTACACAAATCTTAAAACTCATTAAGTTTCCCAATTTCACTTTGGTCGCCAGTTAACTAGATCTATGTACATTATATATGTTTTTCTATATTCTACTCCTGTTCCTCATCTTAATTTACAATTTTGCCTTTGTATTTTTATTTTTTTATAGAATATGCATTTATCAACTATTTTAAATCCTTTTAGGGTGTTATGTATTTTATAAACATATAAATTATTTTTAAAATTTAAAGAGAACCAAGTTCCCTACATTTAAAATTCTACCAATTAATCAAAGACATAATACAGACTATATGTTAAATGTATGCAGTCTCATTACTTCCTCAGAGTGGAAAGGGATAAAGGGATAATGCACACCAAAGGGAGAGAAAATAGGGTGGGTTGTAAGACTTGGAATATTGATGGTGAAGAGATTAGCAGGTAGACAGAAAAGCAACAGGATATTAGATAAAGTACAATGCAAAGGCAAAGAGTTTTAAGTAGTTTAAAAATAAAGTTTGATGGTTAGAATGAAGTCAAATAATATATAGTCCATGTGCCAAATAGAGCTTAAATTTGATTCTTAAAGGTGAAATAACATACTAAAACAGATTCTTAAGGTTTTAAAAAATATAAGTACATGACATCATCTCAAACTTTTGGTTTAGAAGTTACTGAAGACATAATTTTAAGAAGTCCAGTTCTAAATTTAATAACTAGATGAAGTTTTAGAGAAACATTATATGACACTAATTTTAGAGATTTAAAAACACAGCAATAAAAAAACTTCTTTGAAACAATAGACGAAAGCTTATAATCTTAAAATCTCAACCAACGGGATCACCTGGGTTGATTTACATTAATATTAATGACTTTTAGTTCTCCTTCCTCATTTCATATATTTACCTAACCAAAGCTAAGAATAATTCAAAGATACTCCCAAAGAAAAAATATAGGATTTATTCACTGTACAAGAATAACTTAAGTAAATGGAAAACAAACATTAGCCATGTTCAAAATACAAGCCTAGGTCACTAAAGTCATCAAGAACAAAGGTGTTCACAAAAAAAAAAAAAAAATCAGACTATACCACTATAAACTCAACACAATGGAATAGCTCACTAAAGAGGCTAGTACTTAAAATTAATGCCAACATAATTCACATTACTATTTACTCAGCTTTCTAATATATATATTCTTTAGTAATTCACAAAATATAAATTCTTCATAAAATCTAAAATAATGATCTGTCAAAATATTTTTCCAATGACAAATGATGCGCTTCACTCTAATATTTTGGACACTGAATGTAGCTGATAAAAGAGAGTACTTTTCTATCCAATGTTATTTCCTGTTACTTTATTTCATGGAGAAAACCAAAAACACAATAGGAGAGAAACTGAGAAAAATATTTGAAAAAGATAACAAAATACTGTACAAATGTAACACAAAATCTTTCCCTTTTTTCTTGGTACTGGGGATTGAACCCAAAGGTGCTTGACCACTTTAGCTCCATCCTCAGCCCTTTTTATTTTGAGACAGGCTCTCCCTAAATTGTTGAGACTGGCTTCAAACTTGAGATCCTCCTGCCTTACTTACCCTCGAAGCAGCTGAGATGGACATTTTCCAATGTGTGATCACTTAAATACAGCACATATTTTTGGAAAATCTTAACTAATGTTTTCTTATGAAATACAAGAATTTAGAAACTATATTTCCCAAACTTGCTTAGAAACTTCACACAAATGTTATCTTATGATGGGAGGTCATAATTTGTAAATACAGAACATGTGACAAGGACCGAGGAAATGGCAATTCGAAAAATTCAAGATTAAATCCAGCTAAGGATAAATACCAGTAAGATGAAAAAGGCTAACAAATTGAAACAGTCTGTGTGAAACTGGAATTAGGCTGGCAGCAATATTCAAACACCAAGCAGGGGATCAAAATCTGGACAATCTGTAGCAAGGAAAAGAGAGGGTACCAAACCTGAAAGAAAGAGACTAACTGACAAAAGACCCACACACAAAACACCAAAGCAGTTTAACAATGGTCCAACACTGTTATTTATCTAAGAGTCCTTTAGAATTTGGAGGCAGTGAGAAAAACTGGCCTTCAAAAAGTTGAAAAACAGAGATGTAGGTGTTACTTACTGGTATTTCTCTTTTCTTAAGCAAACATATTATTTATTCCAATGTCAATGTTCAAAGTAAATCGTGAAAAAATGATAGTATGTATAAACAAATATATCAACAGAAGGAAAGTATGAGGTAAATTTTAAATGACTACTTTGCTACTACACAAAAAATTGAAATAACAAGTTTTTGAATAAAATAATATACATATTATCAAAATCTAATTTTTCACTTTCACAGATAATATAAAATTGAACTAGCCTCAAAGAAAAAATTTCTCTTGACTAGATGAAAATCGAGTTGATACCTGGAAAGAATAGAAAGGAAGGAATAGAAAGATAAAAAAGAAGCCTATAGCCTTCAAAATGAAAAATACTCGAACTTGGCAAATACTTCATATTATTTGTTTCTCTCGCCAAAATGAGTGATTAAACAATCACAATTTATGAACTCCACTTCTAATCATTCAGTAGAACTATAACATAAAACACTTAATAGAATTTACAAATGCATGCCAGGTTCAGTGGTATATACACCAATAATCCCAGAGACTAGGGACACTGAGGCAGGAGAATAGGAAGTCATGGGCCAGTCTCAGCAATTTAGTGAGACCCCTGTCTCAAAATAAATAAAATAGAAGGGCTAGAGAGAGAGCTCAGTGGTAAAAACATACCTGGGTTAAATCCCCAGTACACCTCCCCAAAAAATTACAAATTCATTTTTAAATTTTCTTTATTAATCACAAAACGTCATTGCTACTTAATGTTATTCCACAAGCAAACCAATTTTCTAGTTATTTCCAGTTTCTCCTTCCACTCTGGAACCCACAAACTCCTCACTTTCCTAGGACTTATAGTTTTAAAGCAACATTCAAATTACCACACCAAGTTTTTCCCTACTTCTGAAACTTGCTATATGGTAGTTAAGAGTAGACTGACTTATACAAGTGTCAGAGATAAAGATGGGAGTATGAAATAAACTAAAAACAATAAAATGAATTAAATATAAAAGATATATATAAAAGAACAGATATAAAAGATATATATAAAAAAGATATATATAAAAGATATAAAACAATATCTTTCAATCAAGTACACTTAGGTCTAAATCTTATAAACTGTCCCCTTACAAACTCTAAATTTGGGCAAAATACTAGTAACCAACAGTTATTCAAATGTGGTCCACAGGATCTATGGCAATCCCCAAAACTCTTTCAGAGAGATTGTGAAGTCAAAATTATTTTTATAATACTAAAATGGCTATTTGTGTGTTTTACCATGTTGACATTCCCACTGATACAAAAGCAGTGGTGGGTAAAATTGCTTGCTTTTTAACTCATATCAAGACATGACACCAATCTATGCTTGTTAACAATCAAATATTCTCTGTCATGCACTTACAATTCTTTAAAAAGTGACAGAGAAGGAGGGGTCAAGACCAGTTTCCTTTAAGAGGCAGTAAAAAGTATTAATTATTAAAATGTTCAACCTTGAGTGGATAGCTTTTTAATATTGTGTGACAAACTGGGAAGCACGTCTGCTGCATACTTAAGTATGGTAGCTATCTCAAGTAAAACTTGCAAATGTGAACGAAACAAGGCACTATTTTTCACGAAACACAATGTTTTCTTAAGACAGATTATATTCAAACTTATCTGGCAGACATTTTCTCCAAAAAGAATGAAATAATAAGCCTGTCATTATTTCAAAAAAAAGTTCACATTCTTTGTTTTTAATGACTCAATTCAAGCTCTAAAGCAAAATTAGAAATTTTGGAAAACTTATATTTGATACTATGCAAGTCACAGCTTCACAGTTTCTGAATTCTACAAAATCAGTGATGATATTAGGAAATGTGATTTTTAAAAAATACTGTAGCCGGGCACAGTGTTGCAAGCCTGTAATCCCAGCACTTAGGGAGGCTGAGAAAGGAGAATCACCAGTTTTAGCCAGCCTCAGCAATAGTGAGGCAATAAGCAGCTCAGTGAGACCCTGTCTCTAATAAAACACAAAATAGGGCTGGGGATGTGGTTCAAGTGGTGGAGTGCCCCTGAAATCTCCAGTACCAAAAAATAAAAATAAAATAAATAAATCCTCATATCAGATTTCAACCAAAACAATATATTGCAACAGCTTTACTCATCCCCGAGGCTCAAATTTTCTGTAGAATTTTTTTTTAAAAAGTATTTTCCAAATTAAGTAGATGCTGTTACAAAATCATGCATGGTTTTGATACCTTCCAAGTACAGAAGAAACCAGTGAATTTTAATCTAACATAGTTCACAAAATTCACTGGTATTTTTTCAGATTCCACATCGCAACTAATCTTTAAGAAACTACCATTCCTGCCTAAGTGGTATTAAAGAATATCTACAATTATCTCAAAGGGCTATGAACTTACTCCTTCCATTTTTATCCTCATATAGTATTTTCTTCAACCAAAACAATATATTGCAACAGGTTTACTCATCCCTGAGGCTCAAATTTTCATCCATCAAAGAGGGAATAATATAAGCACAGTACTGATGTTATCATTGTTTTAAAAAAGAACACTTAAGGGTCAACTACTAAGTGCTACACTATAAATATTTACATAAATTACTTCATTTGTTCCTTGCAAACCTTCTACAAAGTCGGTACCTGGCTCCTCACAGAATCAGAGGATGAAATAAAGCAAGTGTTTGTGAAGCACTCGAAACAGATTCATTTATAACTTAAAAATTCAATACATGGTAGCTAATTTCCTAATTACTATTGCCATCACACAGCTATGTGGGCATCCTACGTATGAGACGTATACAGTTAGTTATAAGGCTGATTCCATCCGAGACCAAATTATTAACAGCCAATAATAATCCAACTAACTCATGAAACCAAAAGTTGTAACCTCACAGACATTAATAGGAACACCTAATGAAAATCTTTTGTGTTGATAAATCTGGAAGCTACACATAGTAAAACAAACCAATGGTTAAGTAAGACTTTGATGCTCACCAATTTTGTAATGACCAAGTTAGTTATTTCATATCTGAACAAGTTCTTTCAGTGTCAAAAAAAAATCCCTATAAATTAAGAACCAGGAAAGTGCTAATGTTTTTGCATAAATGTGCAGATAATACATGATAAATTAATATACAAACTTCTAGTTACACTACCCTGCTTTGCAAACCATCTAGGAGTCTCCATATTCCACTAAAATATTAGTCTTCTTTATGGGGATATTAATTAACATAAGTGTATGTATTAGCTATCTTCTGCTACTCTCCCATGCATTCTCCCAAAGTTGATGTATGAAAGTAATCATAACTTCTGCCCAATCCTTCCAAGATAAACTTCCAAATAAGAGCATCCATAGTCCATAACATGGAGGTAGAAACATGCATATATAATACATGTAAGCATGTGGGTATTATACACACAGTTTTATATGATAAGGATTAAAAATCCTCAAATAAAAAGATGAAAAATGAGATCCAGAGTATGTTCTTGACAGCCACACATTCTTAAGTATATGTAACAGACAAACGCACATAAAAAAGACAATCTAAAGGTGTAGATAAAGGATACATGCCAGGATACTGGCTTTCTAAGGGCAATGCTGAAAACAGGTTTCAAAATATTCAGATGGAACCAATTAAGTAAAATATCGATATTCATATATGCATCTGCATACATCCTGAATTCAAGACTTTAAAATACTAATGATAGACATTTCTTTTTCTGCACTTTCACTTTGTGAAACAAAATTAGCTGAACTAACCACATTGAATTTCAAGTGTCTAGCACACTGCAGGTACTTAGCAAATATGCGAGTGAAATGATAAGATTTATGGTCCAACATGTCTTACCTTAATTCCAAAACCTTTCAATGAATGGAAAATATTCCTTATAACCACTCAAATAATTTGTATAGTTTTACCAACCATTCAATCTCTAAACCTACTTAAGTGTTACTTAAACCTTCTTAAGTGTTACTCCAATTCTTCCCAGTACAAAATGTCACCATGGTTACACTAAGTATAACTTTAGGAACCCACAAAAGATTTACTGGTATAGTATATAAATAATGTATATTACATAAGCCAATATATTTTATAGAATAAAATGAAATATATCAAGAAACTATCCAAAGAGGCTACTTATTACTAGGGAGATTTGAAATCTCCCTAGTAATAATTATTACCAAATCGATTATAAAGGTTAATAATCATTACCAAATCAATTATAAAGGTCAACAGCAAGTGGATTTTCCCTGTTTACCCACCATTTATTACCACTATTAGTCCATATTCTTGATAAATGAAAAAGAAAATAAACCCCAATAACTTCCCTGCAACTCATTCAATCTCTGCTTAGATCTTACCCTTATTCAGTTCACACCTAAAGAGTTCAGTCAAATCTCCAATCCATTGTGCCTAAGAAACAACCAGAGTTGGGGTTTTATCTTACTAGAAATATTCTTATTTTCGTAAAACTTTTTTTGTTTTGTTTTTGCAGTACTGGGGATCAAACCACGGGCCTCTTGCATGCTAGGTAAGTGCTATACAACTGAGTCACATTCCCAGCCCAAAATTGCTATTTTTTAAAAGTAAAAAGATCAAATACTATATTCTGAAAAAAGCATCCTGAATTTAATTAAAAGTAAACATTTAAGTATTTGTGAAGATCCCTCATTTCTAAGTCAATTTTTGTAGGAAACTACTAAAACTGGTTCGATTATAAATAATAAAATCAGAATATATGGTAATCAGGTTTCTGAGATGTTTCCCTCTGTTTAGTATTTTCACGTTTTTTAAAAAGTCTCTTATAAACCTCAGGTTTATATGCACAGTCCTTGGTCATACAAATTTAGGATATACCAAAAAAAATAAAAAAATAAAAAATTTGGAAGACTTTCTTCCTATTGATCTAACAACTACTAAGACTCACATCAAAATGTTAAAATTATGAATATGTCTCAAGAAAAATGACAAACATTATAAGATCTATGTATATGGGTTCTATCCCTATCATTTCTAACATCTACATTTATTTATTTTCCTATCAGAAAATTTATTTATTTTCCTTTACAGAAAGGGGGGCAAAGGAATAGAAATAGGTTATTCTGTTTATTACCCTAAACACTTGAAAAGTAATCACATAAGTAACCTTTTCTTGTTTAGTTATTAATTTTAGAAACATCATATTTTAATTAAAAACAACTTAAATTCATGTGGGTATATATAATAAGCAATCAGTTTAAAAGGTAAACCATAGTATTATGAGAACTAATTTGTACTATGTTCACTTACAACACTGTTCTGCTTTTTACCAAGATTTAATAGGAGTACCTTTAAAAAAATGCATGATTCCAAGGATCAAATTACAAAGACAGAAAAAAATAGAAGTCCAACCTAAATTTGGCTTAAACAGAATCTACATAAAATTTCACATTGTGAAAATTACAGAAACCACCTTCAAATAGCTCAAAATTAGGTATGATAATAAAAGTGTCACTGTGGTATGTAGAAAAACTTCATTATTCATTTTTAGACATTTATACAAGAAGATATCCCCTAAAATTTATTTTTCGGGAAATCTCATTTAATATATTATCTATTTACTTATAGTATGAGGTGCTTTAGAAAAATAGTACATTTCACCTTAGAGTTACCAAATGTAATGTCTGCACTTTATTTTTAGCATTAGGTCATTATAAGTACTTATCATTTTGGAAAATAATCCTCATTACTTGGAAAATGTTCACATCTAGCCTACCCATTATTAACAATAATTAAGTCATAATATTTAAATAGAAAATACTACTCGCTTAATATGGTTTAATGCAACAGGTATAAAGAAACCAGGTGAATTAAGATAGATGGAAAATTACGGCCAACAATTAAAACTGCGGAGGTTATTTTAATTACTAATAATGATGAATAAATTAGGTAATACAAAATCTTAACCAACAATTTTAATGAAAATAATGAAAAGCCAACTGTTAAGATAGTGTTTAAAAAATCTGTACTTAAAGCACAAAACTATGCCCAAGTAGATTTTTTCACCAAAAATAAATAAAACTTCTGAAATTTTAAATGTCCAGGGAAAACTTAAGATTCATCAACATCTATAATGTACACTTTTGTAAAATCCGAAGCACAATTTTTAAATGTGAATTAAAATGTACCACCATAACTTTATAATCTAATTAGAATTTTAAAACCTGAGCCACTGAAAAAAAGTCACACAACTGCTCATAATTACTAAAGTCTCTTGATGAAAGTGTAACTAAGTAAATAATTTTACCACATCATTTTTAAGGGAACTCACTAATGGTACCAAAGTAAGAGAAAGAAAAGGAAAGAGGAAAAGAATGGAAATTAACCACAAAATAGTTTTTAGGAAAGAGGGAAAAAAGAGTATGTCGGCAGGTATCTGCAAGGAGGTAGATAATACAATGGAATCAGTTTTCATTCCGCAGAACCACCGTGAGACTTGCTGCAATGTCAGCTCCAGGCACACACTGAGGGACTCCAGAAAATGCTCATTGATCATGCAGCACTTTATAATGCGCATAGGCTTTTTTCTCCTACTAACCCCGCCTAGCTTCTCTATGCAGCTTCTCCCAAGCCCTCTTCCTCCACAATAAAATCTTTTCCTGGAGACAGCGAAATAGTTAATAAAAATCATCAGAGAAGTCTAAGTATTAGGAATATCAGTCTCCATCAGGAAGCCTCTTTATATGAATTAGGAAGTTTTTTTTTTTCTTAATGAGGAAAAAAAAAAAACACTAAACAAAACAGAAACCTACTATCCAGCACGTTAAGAAAATGGATTTAAGTATCTGTACTTATAAACACAAATTTTTGGTAGTATACTATAACTAAGGCCAAAATCAATTATAGTTTCACTTTAATATGTATTTCCTTGATTTATACTCAGATTTTGATAAAACTGATGCAATTGGAAAAAATACATAATTTGAAATTCTTACAACTTCAATTACTGAAAATTTTTATTGGCAGCACTCTAGTATTCATACCCTAAAATTTTAGTTTTTAAAATTTTTATATTTCATAATGTATTTAATAGTAATCAAAGTCACATGAGAAATCTAGGATCAGACTGTGCCACCTAAATTAAGCAATTAGATTTACATACTTAGTTTTAAGATAAAATAACCAGCCGTTTTTAAAGAGTTAATTGGAAGCACAGCTTTAGGCTTAGATATGTAAATGAATTCTAAGACATAAGATACTAAACCTACTCAAAGCTGCTTTGCAGACCCCACCTTCTAATGAGTTAATCTAAAGGTCACCACCAGCACAAGGCTTTTTATCAAGTCCAAACCCTCCTTCCCTTTTATTCCCCTACGGAACATATATTTACAATTTATGAAACATGAACTTTAAATAAAATAATTCTAGACTTATTTGGTAATAGTGTGAACCAGACTGACAACATTCTCACACAGAATAAGGTCTGACCGTGTCCTGCTTTTATGCTCTGCTTCCTTTGCTCTCTCCTCTAATCTATTCATCTGTAAAATAATTCCAGCAGATAAGATTTCTTTGTTCAGATTTCAACTTTCATTTCATTTACAAACCTAACCCTACCTCAAGAATGTCTTCTAGAACATATGCTTCCATTTCAGCCGCTGTCTCCACCATGTTTTATCAAACTGCCATGTTTCTTACTGCACTATGATTAGATCATTGCCAGCAGGAACACTCCTCTGTGTCAGCAAGGGAACAGGAAATGGAATGTTCTATTACATGCCTAAAGCAGCTTAGCTGTTCACTAGCCAGGCATCTACCAAAAGAGCAGGGGGTGACTCACTGTGTATTTTTTAAAGATACAGAAGCTCTATTCCAAAGCAAATTTATATCAAGTAATTTCAACAGACAAAATAGATAAAGCCTCTTATTTTGCCATTTCAAACTTTAAAATACTAAAATTTCAAATAAGAATTATATATATATATGTATACACATGTGCACACGCGCACACACATTTTTTAAAGCCATTTAACACGACTGGCTTCCTGGTTGAACAGAAGAGATTAAAGTGGATTGTGCAGCAATTTATCTTTAGTGAAGCCTTGTGGTGAGATTAATGGCTATATTAAAGATGCAAAGAAATAGGGAAGATAATGTCAAGTTAGGAATCTGCAACATAAGCAAGTGGATTATACAATACACATAGTTGTTGACTTGAGAGGGTCAGAAATAATTATCTTAATGTAGTTTTTTTAAGTGATAAACTGGCTTTCAATAAACTAATTTATAAATACCTATGAGAATGAGATTAACATTCAACTAATTTTTGATTACTAAAACATGAAATTGCACACTATGGGTGTAATTTACTTTCTGGTAGTACCTTTAACTTCATTTGCTAACCAAATAAATGATCTGTTTTTCCTTTACTAGACTTTTATTAAGTAGTGTAAGAAAGTTGGCCTATCTACTCTATCAAAAAGACAGGTGCAAGCCAGGCGCGGTGGCCAAAGCCTGTAATCGCAGCACTTATGGAGGCTGAGACAGGAGAATCGCGAGTTCAAAGCCAGCCTCAGCAACTGCGAGGCACTAAGCAACTCAGTGAGACCCTGCCTCTACATAAAACACAAAATAGGGCTGGGGATGTGGCTCAGTGGTCGAGTGCCCCTGAGTTCAATCTCCAGTACCAAAAAAAAAAAAAAGATAGGTGCAATCGACCAGAGGCAAGATTTCTTCTATACAGGTTTATATGAAATGAAATGAGACAAAGTACTACTTAAGTTTCTGGTATTTAGGAAGCATTAGTACTGTGCTAGGCAATGTATAAGGTATTTTTTAAAATAGATATGTTATTAAACCCTAACAACCCATCTATGTATAATTATTTAAAATAATAAGTATATTATTGTGATTATGCCATTTTAAATGCTTTTCTCAAATTAATCCTAAAAGGTGCTATTATTATCACCATTTACACATGTGGAAACTAGGGCACAGAGAGGCTAAGCAACTTGCCCAATTATCCCAGCTAATCTAATTCAGTTGAGAAGCTAAGACTTGAATTTAGGCAGTTGGCTCCAATTTCTATCTTCAGAATCACCAACTATATTGTCTCCAGGTGGTATTATTCTCTATTTTATATATATGGAAACCAAGACTCAGACAGGTTACACAGTTATATAGGAGCATCAAACTCAGATTCAAATCCAGAACTGTGTGACTCAAAAGGATAAGTGGAATTAATGGTAAAGATATGTCTTCCTTTACACTGTACCTGTTGTTTTCATTTATGTACAGGTATGTACAGTTATGCTTGCTACTTGGTGGCTTCTCAAACAAAGTAATTTCTATTGTTGCAACCGGCTTAAAAAGGACTAGTGAACTGCCTTTTGTTATTTCCCACCCTCCAGGTCAATTATTTCTATGCTTCAAATAGATTATTTCTATCTTTTGACTTAGAATCAAGTCTCTCTTCTTTAAATGTAAGCAACCACAGTCATTTTTAAGAATCTCATAATGCAGCACTCATTTTCCCCATAAGCCAAGTAGATACTTCCCAAAGACTTTGAAAAAAAATGAGGACCTCAAGACTCGAGTCAATCAAACCATTCACTTTCCTCCTCCTTTCTATTCTGATTATGAGGTGCTGCTCTTGTAAGAGTTTTCTGTTAAATTTTTATTTATTTATTTTTGTTTGGTTGGTGGTGCTGAGGATTGAGCACACACTCTTCTAAGTTACATCCCCAATCCCACATTTTTATTAACAAACATGTGATTATGGTTTTCCTGTATTATTATGGATATCATCTGTCTACCTTTATATAAACTAGAAGCTTGATGAAAGCAGAAAACACTTAAATTTGCCAATCTGCCAGTACATACCCAGGACCAAAAGTCTGACAGAACAGGCACTGAAGTATTTGTTGATTGAATTAAAAAAATGCATGAATAAAAGAATCATCAGATGTCCAGTAATGAGTTCTAATTCCTTAAATTATCATTACCACCAGTAATCATCAGAGTGGTAATGATAATTTAAAACAGAAATAAAACCCAGGGCCTTGTGTATGTTAAGCACACATGCTACCTACCACTGAGCATACCCTAACCACACTAGAAATAATTTTTGATCACAAAAACATTTATTCTTTGACTATATTTTGTGCTTTCTAAAAGCACAATTATGGGGCTGAGGCTGCAGCTCAGTGGCAGAGCCCATGCCTAGCATACGTGACACACTGGGTTCTATCCATAGCACCACATAAACATAAAGTTGTTCTACCCATCTACAACTACAAAAAATTTTTTTTAAATGTTATTTAAAAAAAAAAGCACAATTAATAACATCATGGCCTGTTTTGTTAACATGATGGCCTGTGCAACAGCACAGGGCAAAAGGGTATAAAAGGAAATTCATACCTCTATGTTTTAAGATCCATCATTATAAAAGTGAGCCAACTTCAGTTCAACCTCACTTTATAAGTAAAAGAAAAAAAATTGTCTTCCCATTTGTCAAAAATGGATTTCAATGGCAAAAAAAAAAAAACCTTTCATTTTTTGCCAATGGCAAAGACATTAAAGTATAAATAACAGTTAATGTTAAGATGAAATAAAAATATTATGAAAAAAATATGTGAACCACCACATAAAAATAACGTAAACTAACAGATGAAAATACTGACTAAAATAAGATTCAAATGTCCATAGTGAAGTCTCACATTGAAAAGGAGGAAAAGGATAGAAGAAGCTTAATATATGTCTAGGACCAGGGCTAGTCTCACTGAATACAGAAAAAGAAACCAAAATAAAAAACATGTATAAATGTGCTGACGGGCACGTATTTTGCATGATAACACCGTGTTGATGTCTGTTCCTCTACATAAAACCTTTTTTTTTTTTTGGTGCCAAAGATTGAACCCAGGGGCACTTAACCCCATCCCCAGCCCTTTTTTATATTTTATTTAAGGGCCTCGCTAAGTTACTAAGGCTGACTTCGAGCTTGCAATCTTCCTGCCTCAGTCTCTGGATCCCCTGGGTTTACAGGTGTGCACCACTACATATAAAACTCTTTAAAATCAACAATTCCTTGTAAAAAAAAGTTCTGTTTCCATCAAATATGTATTTCTTTCTATTTAAGGAATGGTGAGACTTCAAAATTCACTTCTTTTCATACTGGAGATTAACTTAAGGGTGCTTTACCACTGAGCTGAATCTGCCCACCTTTTTTAAAAATACTGAGACAGGGTCTGCTAAATTGCCCCAGCTGGCCTCATATTTGAGATCCTCCTGCCTCAGGTTCCCAAGTAACTGAGATTACAGATACCTACTACCCCTGGCTCAAAATCCACACTTTCAAACAGAACAAAAATAGGTAACTGGTAATAAGACAAATGTAATAATTTCACTCACCCAACACAAAAACTACTAGAGAGTAGAAAGCCTTTTGGTTCATTTCCCATACCACCCCAAAAAAGTAAAAAATAAATAAAGCTAGGAAAAAACAGGAATCAAATTTTACTTTAAAATATACACATTTTGTCATTATAACTTTGATCTTCTCTTTCCTACAGTGTAAGATTTATGAGAAATATACAACGGAAGGTATGCAACAGCCTAGACCAAGCATAAATGAAAGACTTAAACAGAATTTAAATTAAAAAGCTAATAAAATCTGCTAAAACTTTTGAATGTTCATACATTTAATTAAAACTAAAATGTATGCCATGATATCAACTTGTATCTCTCCTAAGCCAGTTATGCTATAAATGATTAAAGGTTCTAGATATATGTATAAAGCAGATTAATAGTTTCTACCATCACTATAGTTTTTTAAATTAACTATAGTTTTACTTACAAAGTTAAATACATATACAAAGAAAACATTCACAGTATAAAAGAAAATACAGGAAAAAATAAACCTCATCAAACCCTGAGACACAACTAATTAGTGTAATAACTCATATTTCAAGCACTTCTTAGTTAAGATTAAGTTTTTTAGCATCCATGGATTCAATCCATCACAAATCAAAAATATCCAATAACAAAAAAATTGCATCTGTACTGAACATGTATAGATTATTTGGCGGGTGGCAGGGTCTCAGCTAAATTATGTAGGCCTCTCTAAATTGCTGAGGCTGGCCTTAAACTTGTGATTTTCCTACTCCAGCCTCACAAATCGTAGGGATTACAGGCATGTGCCACCTTGTAAACAGTAAATATTTGTACAAATGTAATCTAGCCTTGAAAAAAATTAATTTCAGCAATAAAATACTTTAAAATACTTAAAATAAAAATTATACATAGTACATACCCTTCCTTATATATACAATATACTAATGGATGATGGCCTTTTTTAAAAAAATGAGTCGCAATTTTCTACATCCTCAATTTAAGGCTTGTTACTTAAGCCTTTTAAATATTGTCCACATTATCTAGAGGTGTGTTTGACATTACTCTGGAGATTCTGGTGACAATTATTCTTATTTTTAAATATCTATATAAACTTGATCATGACTTTTGACAAAGTTTAACCTTAAAATCTTTAATGGTTTTTTCCTTTTCTCTGATCAATTACAGTCTGTATTTTTCCCTAATCCAACTAATAAATAAAACTTAAAATGCAATTTAGAGCAGTATGGAAGAGAATGATATTTAAATGCAAAATATTTCACCCAGGTATATCCTACATACAGAATGGAATATAAGCCCAGTCTCGTCCAAATATAAATAAGATACTAACCAAAGTTAAGAAATAAAGCAGCTAGTTCCTCTTTTCACATCTCTTAACAGTTTCTTCTGTTGGACATTTGCATTGGTTACCATGAGGAATCACACCATGAATTCAATGCTTTTCCACTATTACACAATAGGTTCTATGTATATAAAAAATGATAAAATATTTACCCCAAAATTTATCTGTGCTGTACATTTTTCCAAGTTTGACTTGATTTTTAATATTTTATACGTAAAATAAGGCCTCTAATAGTGATAAGGAAGGGAGATTGCTACCACCAAACAAATTCTTTTTTAAAAAAACAGAAGAGGTAATATCCTTTCTATTCTTCCTCTCACCTCTCTCCAGCCTCCTTCACCAGACCTACTTAGAGGATGATGGGATGAAGATAAGAGAGTGAAGGATACATAATTAAGTGCAAAACACTGGAAAGTACAGAGTGAATGAGGTAGAAAATGAAAAGTGTGGAATGGTTGGGGCACTAAAGACTTCCCAGAGAAATAGGATCCTGGGACAGTGCTGCTCAGGGAGAAAAAAACAACGAAACTGTCACAGAATTTAAAAAAACAAAGGAAAAAAGATCAAAACCTAAACCAAAGAGGGAGTGGCACTTGTATTCTTCAACCTAGCCCCTTGGTACAGGAACAGCCACTTGTTTCCCATACGATCCCCACAAAAGAAATAATGGAAATTTAAAGAAAAAGAAGTCACATTCCCTAACCCTAAATCAGTTAACAAAATATCCCTACCATCCCCCCCAAAAAAGTTCAGGGAAAAGCCATTTCTGCTGAGTCCTTAACACCTCTTCACAGAACCCCACTCTATGGCTTAACAACTCCCACTCATAGGTGCTGTTGGTTCAATCCCCTCTGGTCTGTTGTCCTCCTGAGATGTCTTTAAACAAAAATCCCAAGTGTGTTTCTGTTGGATGTAAGGGCCTGGGACAGGAAAGTGGTTCCCAGGTAGAATCAGGTTGGGAGTCCCAGCCCACCCCTCATAGGTATGAGGCCTCAGGATGGCATGCACCGCACCAATTAGGGCCCTCCTTCTAGTTCAGTGTGTCTGAGGAGTTAAAAAGTTCTTCAGAATCTCCATCTACGGCCCCACCCCAGTTGCTGGTGATGGTGTCTCTGACTCAGGTGATATATAAGGAACCAGAGCATGTGGCTATTAAACAGGTCAGTGTGCTGTAAGCTATCTTCATCCCACTCTTGGTTGTTCTTCATAATCACATCCTTTAATCCTATCAGCTCAGTGGAAGTTTCAGCTGTGGGTGCTCAGATCTTCATAGTCTAAGCCCCTGGCTGCCAGCAATGGCAGTTGAGAATGGAGCTCAAGACAATTTATCACACCTCCCTTTTCCTCCTCCATGAACTCAATGATCTGGCAGGATTTCTCCCAGAGAAGATGTGCCCACAGTCACTCTCACCACAAACTCACTCTTGGGGCTATAGAAACTTTTTACCACGGCATTATTTCTGTGGCCCTTATATCTCTTCACATACTGGCCCCATCATTCCGAGAAGAGTTGGAAAAGGAAAACGTCTTCATTATTATAAAGAGCTCCTGAACAAATGAGTTCTGTGCCATGGTGGCTATACACAAGACAGGTGATGTTTGATTTGTTCTCAATGTTTACAAGTAAAATGATGACCAAATTTCTTGAATACTCCCCTCGTTCTCATTCTCATCAATTTTCCTCTGGCCATAAATCCTTACAAACTGGTCTTGTCCGCCTTCTGCAAACCTGTGGGTATTGGCAGGATTAACACAGTTTGCATACTACCCCACTTTCTTCTCTTTCTCTTTTGTAACCACCAGTTTCAAAGCTGGCAAGTCTTTGTCTCAGATCAATAGTAAAGATAACCGTATCTTCAGATACAAACGTATAGGTAACACACAGGGAGAGTCTAGTTCCAGGGCCAAGTTATGGTATGCTCCAGGGCCAAGTTATGGTATGCTCCCTTGTGCTGGGCTACACACTTTGTATTCTTGCAGCACTGGGCAGACAATTCTGCTACCAGAACCTAGCCATCCCCAGCACATATGGCTAGAGTGGAATCAACACTGTTACCAAGGAAATTGGTCTAAAAGATATTACTTTAGTGGCCACTCTTCAAGTCGAGTACTGGATGCTGCCATACCCATTTCCAAACCACCATCTTCAGGTCATTGCTGCCACTGGCCAGCCAGGTGCCATGCTGGTACTGACACAACCAGTATGGCCCTCAAGTCCATTCTATAGGCAGAAACTCTGTACAGACTCCTTCTTGCCCCATAGGCCTCATATACAAAGTGGGCACTTGAATCCAGCTCCTGCTCTGGAAGCGCAGGCAGGGCTTGCCAATGGAGGTTGGGACAGAGCTATTGTCTCTAGTCCTTCAGAGACCATATGGTCATGGTTAGCTTGCTTGTGCTAAACACCATACCATGGTTGCTCTTATTCTTTCTCTTCTTCCTCTGAGCAGTTATAGACTCAGTTATCACCACTGACAGAGTGACCGTCAGTGTCCACCATGCTGTCTGAGTCTGTATCTTCACCTGAGCTCTTATCTGTGCCCTTTCTCTACTGGTGTAGCTGGGGCCACCACTACCTCTCCCCCAAGTCAAGCACGAACTTTGGTCTGAGGCCTCTACTTTAAAGCCTGAGGATGTCCCTTTTCCCTCTTCAGCTCCAGACATCTCTGGATTTTTAGATGGGCTTCCATTAGCTAAGTATGTTTTGCCATATGTGCTGCTCCCTTTGCTGGACATCTTGAATGATGTTTGCTGTTGCCAGCCTTCCTTTTATAACTGAAGTAAGACCAGGCTGAGCTCCTAATAAAATAGGCCTACAGATTCACTGAAGGACAGGTAGCTAAAGGGCAGGGTGTCCAGCTGCAGCAGTTACAAGGGAGGGAGCCCACAAGGCTCAGTAGCCCACTTCCACTCCTGGGTCATCCTTCTGCCAGTGGCTGCTCCAACTATTCAGGCCCAGTTGCCCCATCCACTGCTGCCACCAATGCTGCCCCAATCTTACACTGTGTACTACACATTTGCAAATAAGTATAAAAATTAGTACATGCCTAATCTGATGTATTTCAATTTTTTTGTCTGTTTTTAAATAGGCTAAATCTACAGATGGTATAGAACTTTCAATCTGGTTAGCAACATATTAACTGTCCTCTGCTCCAAAGCTATATGTAATAGTTATCTACTAACAGATAAGCACACCACACGAACATATATCACACACACACAGGAAAACATCAAGGAATAGCAATTCAAATGTTAAGAAAAATTTTAAACCCAAGCCAAAGACATGGAGAATAACTGAGTTGTAAAAACTACCCAAGTTTTGATGCATCCCACTGTTGTCACTGTCTCTCCTCCTCTCATCCTTAATGGTCTGAGGTCCCTGGTATCAAACTCCAATTAGTATGGTCTCAAGATATCTGTAACTATATTATTTCTAGACTAATTTATTCCTAAAAAATCTTGAATGGTTTGCAAGGAATTATTTCAATTACCAAACACTACCCTTTCAAACTCAATTCCATCTATTAAGAAATGCATTAGGTTCTCTCTATTTATCATGGGCTAGGCTAGAAATTGCAAATTGGAACATCATTCCCTTTTCCATTAGCCTGATCCTGACCACCCACAATCATTAGGGGTTGTCACATAAATAGAATCTCAGAACATGACTGTGACATTTCAAAGTTCCCCAGGTGGAAATATAGACAGAATTCTATCACTATCCTCAGGCATATTTATATAAAGAAATGCTGATCTCAGATGGGTGCCTGTAAATTTAGCAGCTCAGAAGGCTGAGGCAGGAGGGTCCCAAGTTCAAAGCCAGCCTCAGCAAATTAGCAAAAACTTGTCTCAAAATAAAAATAGAAAAAGGGGTGGGCTCAGTGATTAAGCACCCCTGAGCTAAATCTCGAATACCAAAAAAAGAAAAAAGAAAAGAAAGAAAGAAAAGAGAAAAGAAATACTGATCTCAGCTAGGGTGAGGTGGCTGCACCTGAAGTCTCAACTATTCAGGAGACAGAGGTAGGAGGACTACTTGAGCCCAGGAGTTCAAGACCAACTTAGGTAACAAAGCAAGACTTCATTTCAAAACAAAACAAAACCAAAAACAAAGTATACTGATCTCATTTGATGTAACTCTGAACTACCTCTTGAATCAAGGATACCTCAGATCACAGCTATCTTAGAAGTAATGTTAAAATTACTTTCAACTTCCCTCATAAATTTCAGATACCTAAATATTATGAAATCTCCCACAAAAAGTAATGCCATATAAGAAAACAGAAAAGAGCATCTACCAGGCTTTATGTGTGTTATAGATATTTCACTAGTACACTTTATGAAATCAATTTTTTTTTCTTTTTGGTACCAGGGATTGAACTCAGGGGTACTCAACCACTGAGCCACATCCTCAGCCCTATATTGTGTTTTATGTAGAGACAGGGTCTCATTGAGTTGCTTAGCACCTGGCCACTGCTGAGGCTGGCTTTAAACTCACAATTCTCCAGCCTCAGCCTCCCAAAGTGCTGGGATTACAGGCATGTGCCACTGCACCTGGCTATGAAATCAAATTGGACCCATATTTGGATCTTTTAACTTCTTTTATTCAATGAAGGTAGTTATATTTTTGGAAGGCTAGGCACTAAATAACAGCTTATAAAATGTTTAAAAGCATAACTGCACAACATAATTTTATATTTATTGTTTTTATATGTTTGAGGAAATTGTCCCCCACTCATACAAATTTCACTATTTCCAGTAAAATGCTTAAATAATTTCTCATAATGAAGTTATTTTAAGGTCATATGTGTATATGCCTTGATTTTCAACACTCTAGCTTGCTAAGCACAATAAGTAGACTCAGAATATCCAGGTCTTAACAGTCTTTTGCAGTCTACATTTTCAATCCTTAAAGGCTTATATGATTTTGTTTTTTAAAATCAACTCTAGAAAAAAATGCAAATTAGAAATCTGTGTCTCAAAAGTTCATGTCCCGTCTACAACTAAGCTTTTGAAAAATATTTTACCTATGTAAAGGATAAACAGGATGCCAACATGACTTTAATGTGGCATCAAAATAAGATTCTTCCTTTCAACAAGTATTGTATGAGGGAGAGAGAAACACAACGTGTCCTTAGTAAAGACAGGAGAGCTAGGAACTAAGATCAGCCTCCTATTTAGAAGAGAAGGGATAAAGACAATTTTTATTTCCATCCCATTTCTTCCAAGCTTTCAGAAGACAAACACTGACTCCCAGCAGCTGTGGTTATCTCTGACCACATGACCCTAAGGACAAATCAGGTTTCTAATCCCAGTCTTCAATGCATGAGAGAAAAAGTCATCTTATTGGAGGCACTACAGAGAAGGAAGACTCAAAATTTTCCCATATTTCCAAATTTTTCACAATTGTGTGTGTGTGGTATGAAAGTGAGTAAGTGAAGGGGTAGGAGAGAGACAGGAAAAAAAAGAGTTTGCTCCTAAATTTCACAGACAGAAATCAGGAATTAACACTCAAAATCCAGAGCTATAAAGAAATAATCCTGTATCCAACATAAAAAGGCACATTTGTATTCTAATATAACTTGTTTATTTCCTAGAATTAACCTCTCTTTTTCTATTCAGTTTCTAAAAACCATCACGCCCTGGAATGTATTCGGTTTACCAAGAGTAGTACTGGTAAGTAGACAGATAAATGCATCACATTGCAATCTTTTTAATATTATGAATGTGGTGCAAGCACCTGGAATTTTTAAATAATTACAAGACTACAAAGCCACAAAATGAATAAAAAGTCTTTTTCATTATCCTCCTGCATCAAAATGGCAAAAACATTGTTACACTATTATCTACTATCAGCTGAAGAAATGCGTATTGGCCTCTCTGTTTGCCTCCATCTCCTAATTTTATACATATTATTTTTATACTTTAAAGGTTTATAAGACATCCTATCCCATGAATATCTATTTTTCTAGATTGATTCTAAAAACTAAAGATCAATTAAGTACATTTGTAATGTGATGAGGTAAATATTTGTCACTGAAGTCAAATATAATCGTGTCATTTATACATTACTGATTGAAGAACTTCATATATTTTAGACTAATAAAATCAGTCTTAAATTTCCTAGCTTTCTTCAGTTATTTTTGAAGGCCCAACACTGCTTCTGTAAGCACTATTTACTACCACTCCCCACCACCAAAACCATATCCTCTATCATGAATTATCTTTCTCATTGTAATATAGTATCACAAATACTTCTATATAGAGTACCTAGATTTTTCAAGTAGAAAAAGATGTACTTGTCCTCATATAACAGTGTGGTTGGGCATAAGAACTGTAAGTCCAAATCTATTTTCCCTTGAACGAAGAAGTCACTATTTTAGTATCTTCAAGCATTCAATATTGCTAAGAATTCAAATTATTTGATTTTCTATATTTTATTCCCTCTCCCTGGGAATAATTTGGGAATTTTCTTTTGATCATTATTCTGAAACATTACCAGATGTGTTTAGAGGTAGATCTTTTCTCATTCATCTTGCTTTGTATTAGACAGGATCTTTCAATTTAAAAATTCATGATTTTTCTCCAACTTAGGAAATTTTCTTCAGTATTTATTATCTTTCCTTTCATTAGTTTCTGATTTCTGCTTTTAAAGTTGTACATTTGTGAATGTGGAAACTATGTGATATGTTTTCCAAACCTCTTAAATTTTGTCTCAAATTTTTCCAGATTTTTTGTTTCATATATGCACATAGTTTCTCCTCTTAATTCCAAATCACAGCTCAGTCTTGATTCATGATAAATTGATCTTTAACCCATCCATTAATTTTTTATGTATAATATTCAAACCTTTTCTAGTTCTTTACCCTGTCTTCAGTGCAGCTATAATTAATCATTACAATGTGTTTTTAAATCTTAAATCTCAATTATTTTTCTTTGAAGTTTTCTTCTGAATGATATCTGAGGTCAGCTGTTCTTTTATTCATCTTATCCTCTTCCATCCTCTTGATCCTCCTCCTGTGTTTGATTATCCCTGTTTACTTGGTGAATAAAAGTATTAAGACAGTACAACGAGTGGGGCTGCTCAGTTTTGTTTTTCCAAGTAGTCTCTCCGTTAACTGGGAAAGCAAGACTGTTTAAGCCAGAAGAACACATGGATAGGAAATCAGCTACCAGGGAATAGACAAAACTGCTTTTCCCCAGTGTAGCACATGCTTTAGTGTGTCTACTTCGTTCTCAGATTGAAGCAATCAGTGAAAAATGTAGGCCAACTTAAGAGAAAAGTTCTTAAACTTGAGGCCGGAGGGCAGACATCACTATCTTGCGCAGTGTAGGCTGGAGAAAGGTCAGAAGGGAGGCTGATCCAACATTTTGGAAAGTAATTCTTCAAAAAATTGTTGATTATTACCCTGTATATATAGTACTGTTCTTTGTATTTGCTAATTTCAAGTTTGGAGCCATTCCGAGGTTTGCCTGGGAAAACCCGAGCTTACCTTGGGATATCTTGAATTCCAGTTTCCTCTGGGATTTGTTGTCAATCCAATTCCATGAACTTTCTATCTCCTTCAAAATTTCTGGTCCTCTGATGGTACCTGTAGTGGACTATGAACTGTAATTTTACATTCAACATGTTTTCTCCCTATCCCCTTTTTCAAATAACCTAATCCCTCTTTCCTGTGCAGAACATATTCCATGTAGTTTGTGTAAATGGTACCCAAGTTAAATCCTCTCACTTCCCTCCCCACACATGTGAGCACACATTAAGGTTATATTATAAAATAATGAAGTCCTTCTACTCCTCTTTAGGATAGTTGAATATAATAATATCTGTTCCTCTTCTTCAGAATTATGGTTTTATTCAATCTTTAAACAGTATCAGTGGAACATTGTGAGTCAAAAAGTTAAAGGAATATGCTGAACTCACCTATTTAAAACAAAATTCCAACAAACATCTATAATATAAGCCTGAAGACGTCAAGTTATAGTTTTATAGTTTGTTAAATATATAACAAAGAAACAGCTCTACACTTTATTAAGTAGATTTTTATCTTCCCATATACACCACCTTCAAATATCTAGGGGAAAAAGAAACAGACATAAAAACCAGTTCTTAGTTTTTTTCCTAAATCAAGATTTCAACAGTTTCAGAAAGAAAAGGGAAGCAAAGATGACCAGTAGTGATTTATAATTTTCTAACCAATTAATAGCAAAACAATGAAAAAATAAAAACCCTCTGAAGGATTATATGGAAACAAATCCTGAAAAATTCTGAAAAATGCTGTAGCTGTTGGGGTGATTATTTGAGATAGAGATAGGGGAAAGACTGCTTACTCTTAAATTTAGAGTGATAAAAAGGAAGAAAGGGCACTGAACTCAATTGACAGAAAATGAAATCCAGAGCCGGCACGGTAGCACAAGCCTGTAATCCCAGCACTTAGGGAGGCTGAGACAAGAGAATCGCGAGTTCAAAGCCAGCCTCAGCAACCGCGAGGCGCTAAGCAACTCAGTGAGACCCTGTCTCTACATAAAACACAAAATAGGGCTGGGGATGTGGCTCAGTGGTCGAGTGCCCCTGAGTTCAATCTCCAGTACCAAAAAAAAAAAGAAAGAAAATGAAATCCAGTACTCCTGACCTAGAATTTAATTTTCACAGTTCTTTAAGAGGTTAACAATTTTATCTACAATTTGTAGTTGAAAAAATCAAAGTGAAGATGTTACCTGCTAAAAGGTCAGTAAATTATGGAAATGGAATATGGTTTGTCTCACATCAAAGTCAGCTTTCTTAATTCTCATGCTCCAGTGCCTTGTTACTACCCTTTTATGGCCTCTCTAGTGTAATTACTCAAGAAATATGTTTCCTATAAAGTGTAGAATTCACTTATTCCATCTTGCATCTAGGACTTTATAGATCTGCAAGAATGGTATCTTAATCATGGGAAGAGTCCATGATATATGATTAATTAAAAAGAAAGTTTCAGCCAGGCAAGGTGGCCTACACCTGTAATCTGCTACTCCTGAGCCACTGAGGCAGGAGGATCATGAGTTCAAAGCCAGCCTCAGCAACGGCAAAGCACTAAGCAACGCAGTGAGACCCTATCTCCAAATAAAATACAAAAGATGGCTGGGTTGTGGCTCAGTGGTTGAGTACCCCGGAGTTCAATCCCCGGTACCAAAAAGAAGAAAGTTTCAGAAAATAGTTTTCTAGTGTTCCTGTTTATGCAAAATGAAAATTTGATTATATAGATATAAATGTGTGAAAATGTACAGAGGAAGGCATAGATAGGATTGCATACACTTATACCTGGGATCTAAAAGGAGAGATATTTTCAACTTATTCTGTATCTTCCTCTACTGTTTAAGCCTTTATAGTCCACCTTTACTATATGATTTAATACAACAAAAAAAGATGCTTTAAGATTTCTCCAACATAAAATAAATAACAATGCTCAGAGTTTAGAATCAATGGTACGAACTTTAGAACAGGCTAGATTTAAAGGATGTTATCCTTCCCAAACAGAATTAAACTTATTTACATTAGATCCTAGTGAAGCTTTTTGATTTGGGCATTACCTAAATAACAATTATATATGTTTTAAATCAATCCTGGCTTATCTGAAATATATATAAAATGAACAGTACAACAAACAAAAGAGCACTAGATTGATAGCGCAAGAAAACTATAAAACATTTATAGTCTGTTAGGCCAGCACTAATAGCATTGGAGGATGTTTGAACCCACAGATAGACTAAATAAGACTAATGACACTGCCCAAGTTGGTAAGAACATTATATAGATGCTAGTGCTGCTCTTTTCTTCCTCATAAAAGCACTTATACTTTTTACTAGAAATCTGTTAAGAGAAGGAAGGAAAGGAAAAATGCCAAGTGTGTAAGACTTAGAAATAAGAGGAAAATTTTGCTTCAAAAGAACACTGTCTGAAGCCAGGCATTGTGGCAACTTGGGCGGCTGAGGTAGGAGGATCACAAGTTTGAGGCCAGATTCAGGAATTTAGCAAACTAAAAAGGGTTGGGGATGCAGCTCAGTAGTAGAATATTCCTGGATTTAATCCCAGTACAACAAAACAAAACAAAAGACTGCTGCCTAGATTTACTGAAAAATATGTAAAATAAGTTTGTTAACAATAAAATTCTACACAGATAGATCAAATAATCTATCAAATAATACAGGAATTTGCTTAGTACAAAAAAACAAATTTTAGTTTTATGTGGGCCTTCAGCTTACACAAATGCAATACATACATGAATACACTGAACAGATATAATTTAATCTATTACTCTTTCATGTAAATAAAGGAAATAGCATTTCAAATAGTGGGAAATGATGGACTATAAAATAGCTAAGTCAACTGATTACTTGGAAATATAAAATTAAGTTCCTATCTCCCTCCAAGTACCCATATAAATTTGAAATGAATTAGGTAAATGTGAAAAAATTTTTAAATATTTATTTTTTAGTTGTAGGTAGACAGAATATCTTTATTTTTATGTGGTGCTGAGGATCGAACCCAGTGCCTCCGCATGCTAGGTGAGCACTCTATCACTGAGCCATAGCCCCAGCCCCGGTAAATATGAAAATTAATTAGATAAATGTGATAGCAACTCAAATGTCCATTAACTGATGAACAGATAAACAAAATGTGATATATGTATACAATGACATATTATTCAGTCTTAGGAAGGAAATCCTGCTACATGGTACAACATGCATGAACCTTGAGAAAATTATTTCAACCGAAATAAGACAGTTACAAAAAGACATACTGTATGATTTCACCTGTAAGAGTTACTGAAAGTAGACAAACATAAAGAAACAGAAAACAAAATGGTAGGTGCTGGGAATAGGAAGAGGGAGAAATGTGGACTTGTTACCCAATGGGCATATAGTATACTTTCAGGTTTTTTTGAAAAGTTCTAGAGATATGTCGCAGAATAATGTGAATACACTTAACATTACTGAACCATACACTTAAAAATAGGCAAGTTTTTTTTTACCACTATTTAAAATTTTTTATGTATTATTTAAAAACATACAATAAATGTAACGTTAAAAAATTACTGAACCATACAGATCAAAGAAAGCACTTGATCAATCTCCTTTCTTGCAATTCAGTGGCAAACATGGTGAAAAACAGCATATAAGATTAAAAGGAAAAGAGATAGGTGTAAATAGCATCTGTAAAATATAAATCTTCCTAAGACTAATGTAAGAAAGAAAATGTTTTCCCCTAACATATCTGAAAATCTAACAAAGTAGATAATCTTCACAAAAAATAAATGAAAATGTTACTGATATCAAATCCAACACTGACAATACTATGTCATATCAAGTATTCCAAACACCATTTAATATTTGGTAATCTATGACTGCAATAGGAACAGACTGAGGGAGCAGGGAGAGTAGATACCAAAAATGCACCTGATATAATTTAGTATAGGCATTCAAAATTTATACAATAAAAGAAAAAACACATAGGGTATCAATATCAAAAAAAAACAAAACAAAATAATTTACTGAAATCAATGAGCTTAGTTAGTAATAAAACTCAACAGCATCAACTGCCTTAATATAAAAAAAATCAGTTTAGTGGCTACATACATGATCAAAATCAATAGAATCCTACACAAATAATAATTAGGACATGTAAGAAAGAGAAGAGAATTCAAGATAGCAATAAGACTACAAAATAACCTGAAATAAACTTATACAAAACTATAAAATCTTAGTAAAGACAGGTGAAGGACCTGAAAAAATAATAGAGGCATGCCATATTTCTCAATGAGAATATTCAGTATTATACATCTGCTTCTCAAATTAATCCAAATTGTAATTATATCTTATCAAAATGTAAATCCAACTATTTTATGGCAATGTACAAAGTATGATTCAAAAGCACCTCTAACAAGTTAAAAGCACAATATCCAAAACTCCTGACAAACAACATAAATAAGGGAGAACTATCTTCTAAGATATCAAAGTATACTAATGTACCATGTTGAATCATAATAAATCACAGACACTGGATGATTTCTGACTTATAAAAAAAGCAATTTCACAAGTTTCAACTAATAATAAGTGAAACTGATGCAGACACAGAATTAAACAAAGGACTATTAGGAATCTGAGGATGTTAAACTCTCAAATATCTCCACCCCACCCCTTTCCACATACCTAAACCCCTTTTCTAAGCAGTTAAGAAACAGACATGAGTCCGCTAAAGCATTTAATACCAACAAAATTTGGACAAAATTTAGCTGGTCTTCTTTTTCTCACCCCAGTTCATCTTACACCTCCAGACAAAAACTCAAAGTGAGGTAGAAGAGGAGGTGTAGAGGGGCAAATTTCTTCCAACAATCCTAGGGAGGAAAGGGTATCTGCTTTGAAGGACAAGAAAAAACAAAACGCCACAAAAATATACTAGAAAGTTAGGAAAAAAAAAACACCAAGCCAAAAAAGTCTTCATGTTCTTAACAGGAAGGTCAGTGTGACAAGAAGATAGTGAATGAACTGAAAGAGTTATAAAAGGAGCCCAAAACAATAGGAGCAGTAATAAAAAGTCTTGGGGACCAAGTTAAAAGTTTAGATTTCATTCTCCGAGCAATGAAAAGTCAAACAATAATTCATATTTCAGAAAGATCTGTCTAGTTCTGGCAAGAAGAATAAAGTATGGGGAAATGAGAGAACTAGAAGACCAAATCAGGATGCTACTATGAAATCAAAGATAACAGTCTGTGCTAGGGTAATGGTAACAAATGAAGAGACGTGTAAAAATTCAGGGTACACCTTAGATTGTCTCATGTATAATATTCTTTCACTTCCTATTATCCCAACATAGCTTTTTAGCAACAGAAACTCTCTTTCTTTGGGAAACCATTCTATAAGGCTTAGGGTAGGAATGACCTCTCCTAGTTCACTTCCTACCTAGGGTACAAAAACATGATCTAGTCTTGAACAAAATATCTTTCCTTAGTGACTATCTGATTCAATAATGTAAACATAACCAAAGTTAGGCCATCAAGATTATTTCTAGAACCAGGAATGACTTATTCTCTTGTATTGTTAGCCCTAAAGACAATGTAATCCTAGAATTACATAAGACATTAATTATCCCCCAATATCCATGCTCTCTTTCTTCTTTTGGTAAAAGACTATTTCTCTACATGTTTTATCTGAGTACATTACCATGCAGCAAGAGCTAAGTCCTATGTGGGCTGTGTAACAAAGTTCTGGCTAATGGGATACAATGGAAGTGATCTTTGCAACTCCTTAGTCAAGTACTTAAAAGAAAACTGTGCTCATCTGTTTATTTCCATGGATTATGTTTACTGAGGCTGTCATAAAATACCACAGACTAGGTGTCTTAAACAACAAACTTATTTTCTCACAATTCTGGAGGCTAGAAGTCCAAGATCAGGTGTTTACAGATTTGATTTTTCCTGAAGCCTCCTTTCTTTGCTTGCAGATGGGCATCTTCTGCCTGTAACCTTACAAGGCCCTTCCTGTGTATGTATCCCTGGAGTCTCCTGTGTCCAAATTTCTTCTTCTTATAAGGAAACCAGTTAAATTGGATTGGGTCCTACCCATGTGACCTGATTTAACCTTAATTACCTTTTTAAAGACCTTATCTCCAAACAGTCATATTCTGAGGTAGCTGAGGTTTCAATTCATGAATACTGGAGTACACAATTCAGCCCAAAACAAGCTACAACATGGATGTAATGCTGGTCAACCAGGTCAGACCCTGTAGAGATGAAATGAAGTCAACACCCAAAGCAAAGCTGCCCAATAAAACATCCTGTGATGATGGAAATGTTCTATATCTGCATTTTCTAATATAGCAGGTATCAGTCACACATAATTATGTAAATTTAAATTAACAACGCAGATTCTCTAATGCACTGGCCACATTTTAAGAGTTCAGAAGTCACATGTGGCTAGTGTCTATTGGAAAGTACACATTAAGGGATAGAGTAGGAATATACATAGCGGGAACTTAGATCCATGAATGATCTAAGTATACTATGCCTGGAATGTAAAAAAAAAAAAAAGAGAGAGAAAAATACTTGTCTCTCTGAACCACATGTGTTTTAGAGTATTTTTGTTCAAACAATTCACCTACCATAACAAACTCCTAAAAACTCTTGCAACAACTAATAGAACAGGTAGCAAGACAATGAATCTCAAACTGGAGAGCTAGTGGCCCATGTTATATAGTTTCAAAATATTTAGTAAAACTCCTGCCTACAACAACAGAGAGGACAGATCATGTGTCTACCAAGTCTACAGCTCTGAGAAAAGCCAATTAGAGAAACTGAATTATTTCTTGTGTGCTGGAATATTGGTTAAACATCAATCCAGCTACAAATAAAGTAGTTTCCAAGTAAAAGTGGACATGAGAAAGCAACGCTAAGAGAAGCTCAACCTTGGGTTGAGTTCAGTTAACTTGGATCTCTTTACGCTAGAAAAGGCAACTGCTTCTATGTTCTAAATGCTCTGTGTGACTGCAAGGGTTCTTTGCCAGATAGCAGCAAAAACAGGTTAAGAGTGCCTTTCCACCTGTGATGGTTTCTGATATGTCAACTTGGTTAGGCTAAACCATGAAAAAGAAGGGCAGCAGCCACTTGAAGCATAAATATCTTCCCTTGGTTATTCAATTAAAAACTAATCAATATGCTGCTATGAATATATATATATATTTTATATAAATATATTTTTGGTTGTAGATGGACACAATACCTTTATTTTATTTATTTATTTATTTATTTATATGTGGTGCCGAGAATCTAACACAGTGCCTTGCACATGCTAGGCAAGCGCTCTACCCCTGAGCTACAGCCCCAGACCCAATTGCTGTGAATTTTGAAGATGTAATTAAAGTCTCTAATCAGCTGACCATAAATTGGGATGATCTTTGTCAGTGAGCCTGACTTTGTTATCTCTTAAAAGAGATCTAGTTCTTCCTGGCAAAAATGGGGACTCCAACCAACAGCTAATTCTACATTTGTTTTCTCTTCACTTGATCTTCCCTTCTTTAATGCCTGTAGAGAAGAGTTCCATTACACCCCTTAGTTTCAGCTTGCACACAATCTTCCCTATCTGCCTGCCTGCCTTATGGATTTCACACTTGCTTAATCAGCCTTCAAAATCACATAAGCCAATTCCTTGCAATAAATTTCTGAATGCCACCTATCAATATATAAATATCCTCTGCTTCTCTTCTAGTTTAACCTTGACAGATGCACCATCTAGAACTGTTATTTTAGATATCCTCAAGTAGCCCAACATGGGAGAGTGGAACCAACCTAGTACAGAGCTGAGTAAGTAAATCAGCAGGTTTCAAAAACTTATGACTAAAAGAGATCTTTTGCTATATAATTAATGTCACAGTCCTGATTTAAAGAAAATAGAACAAATTTATTAAGCTTTTGAAAAGAGTTTTACCACTAAAGTACAGTAATGACCTAAAGAAACATATGAATAAACTTAAATCCTGCAGGCCCCCAATCTATACCAACTGGCAGGGGCTACAAAACTGGTACAGTTCCTAGAGATATCATACTCTCTAATACCTACTGACCAAGAAAGGTAACAAACTGGTAAAAAGCACCTAAAGAACAAAGCCAAGACACACAGGGCAATTAAAAGAGCATTCCCTTCATAGAGCAAAATTAATTTAAAAAGGAATTTGCTAGGGTAAAGTCATCACAACTTCTGCCCAAAAGGATTTCATTAACATAAACCAATGACTATTGCATATTTCCTATCCTCTTCTCTAACAGAGCCTTCCTTATAGTCATCCCATTCCTAGTCACTACTATACAATGGATTAGGAAAGAAGATTATAGATTACTGAACTGAATTAAGAGAAAAAGCTAAGGATTAATGTACTTGACTTTTGCCTTCAGCTATACTAGTAACGAAATGGAATTTTGAATGATTCTCTTGAGAAGACAGAGGATGGGAGGGGGTTTGTAAAAAATGTTGCATGGCCAGGTTTGAACCCAATGCTCAAGAATAAAAGTTTAAATTGGAGATGTAAATCTGAGTCAGGGGAATAGATAACTAACAGAAGACTAAATAAAATCATCCAAGTGGAGACCAGAAACATGGCAGGAAAAAAGGGGAGTGGGGAGATAAGGTACAAAAAAAAAAAATTGAAGACTATATACTGAGGCCATAACAAGAAGCAAGATCAGCAAAAGGCAGCTAATAAGGTAAGAACAGAAGAGGTAGTATTACAAAAGCAAAGAAGTAAGGATTTTTAATAAGGAAGGGTTGGTCAACTGTTACTAAAAAAAAAAGTAGATTATGAATGGAAACAATAACTCAATACTATAAGCAAAAAGAGATCCAAATATCTTTTAAGAAATAAAATATTGAAGTGTCAAAAGAAATTTTCTAAAAATTTTTAACTACTGGGTGAGCAACATCTCTATAAGTCATAAAATAACAATAAAATTGACCAAGAGAAAAATATTGCCCAAATTGTGCAAGCAATATAAGCCAAAAATATATACGGGTAATACCATAAAGCATTAATACCCATAAATATAAATACCACTAATAAATGACTAAGAAAAAGACAGCGCCAGTAGAATAACTGGTGAAGGACAAAACAGGAGAATTTCAGAAGAAATCCAAATGAATCATAAACATAAAAATTCACTCACTTTTGACAGTAACTGTGAAAGTAAAAAGACAACAAAATACAATCCTTTGTTTAAAGAATTTTTTTAAAACCAAGAAAAAACTGATCATATCTAGGAGCAATCTTACAAACTTGGGGTTGCTTATCAAATTTAATATGTGAACATCCTCTGGCCCAGTCCAACAATTTCATTTCCAGAGACCCATCCCAAAGTAGTATTTCTGTATTTAAAAAAACTGTAAAAGTATATTTATTTCAGCCTTGTATTTGTAATAGCAGCATACTAAAAACAATCTAAATGTCCACCCACACAAACAATATAAATTATGAATATTCCTACTAAGGAACATTCAGAATAAATGTGCAAATGGCAAATCCCAAGGCACTTTCAAACAGACAGACAGACACACACACACACACACACACACACACACACACACGACATATATTCTCTCATTCTCTCCATGAATAGAAACGATTTGATTACAGACCAAGTTGTTAACAGTATTTACTTTGAGAAAGTGGAATAAAAACCATTATTTACTACACAATTTTTAAGTATGAATGCATTCATTAATTTATATAAGTAAATAATCACTATCTGAAGATTCTCTTCAACTGATATTAGAATAGTACTCAAAGAAGCTTTCAGCAAAGTGACAATTCTGCTCTTCATGATAAATATTTGACTGATATATGTCAAGGAAAAATAATGAAAAGACAGACTACAGAAAATGATGAATTCTAGATAGCAAGATTTTGGGTGCTTTTTCTATTTTTTAGACCTTTTTAATTTTTATCAAATTTTCTACAAATATGTTTCTACAAGTACATGTAATATCTAACCAGTAATGTTTAATAATATTAAACACTGTACTTAAAATCCAATTTAAAAGATTATTTTCTACCTTACACAGTCCTACAATTCATTTTCTCCTATTTTAACAGATCTCTATCTGCAGTAATCACTAAATATATTGATATAGATACTCCTTTGCTACTAGAAAATCTTCAGGGTAAAATCAGAATGGATAAGTCCAAAGTGTAATTTAGTTGTCAAGGACACTCTGGAAAAAATGGTACATATGGATATCATCCTAAATACCCCAAATTACCAAGTTACACACAAAACTAACATAGTCTCTAATAAAGTAACTATACATAATTAATATCATCTACACAGTTTATTATTACTTTAATCTCAATAAGAATTTAAATTTCATGAATCTAGGAAAAACATCTTTTGTTCAAATCCCTAAATATCCCTAGTTGATTATGGTAGATCTCAACAGTGCTTCATAAATATCGTTTAAAAAGTATGCTAATTGTGGTAATTATCTCCTAAAAAAAATCATATAGAAAACTAAATTCTATCACTGTGCAAAGTTGCCTTGGAAGTAAATTTTACTAACTACAACATGTATAAATTCATTTAACTTGTACACATTTAACACATGCAATGATTTTAAATAAAGCTAATTTTATCATGGTTATTGGGAAGGTAATGACTGCGACTATTAGATACTGAAAACAGCCACATACAAAGGAGACACTAAATAAATGTCAAAAGAATCAACTCCTACATTTCATCTTACACTAATAAGAGCTCTACTAGAAACTTTGCAACAGGACCATTTTCATTATTAATTCCATATAAAAGTAAGAAAGAAACAGCACAAAGAAAGAGACAATAATAGAGTCAGAGGCAGAACTGGAAAGAGACCTGATACAACATGAACAGGAAGGCTTCCTTTTATTCTCAGGTTTCAAGCTTAGGGTGACAAAGTGGGAAAGGAGATCATATCCCCAAGTTAATGCACATCTATTCCAAATTTAAAAGTAATGAAATCAATCTCTCCACAGATCCCTCTGAAATATTTTTCGATCAAATGTTTTTAAACTATTTAGGAGATGGATCTAGAAGGAATATGGGTGAAGCTCCATGGTTGAGCACATGACATGTTTAGCAGGCACAAGGTCCTTGGGTTCAACCTGCAGTAGCAGGAGAGGAATTAATTTTAAGACAGATTTTTATTTCTTCACATTTGTTTTTTACTTTTCTATTCCTCTATTTTGGGGATGGGGGTATAAAAGGTTAATTCAGACCATCTATGTCTTTGGGGAAGGCAGAAAGAGGGACACAAAATTCTCTGCTGGAGATGCACAGCTATTAACTACTTCCATAAATAAGCCACCCCTCTAGTCTGTAATTTCAAATAATCAAGAAATGAAAAATGAATTTACTTATTTTCAAAATAACACAATCTGATACACCTTAGTATTTTCTCCATTTCATAACTCGGTTTGAGTAATTTATTAATTTAAATATTAAGTAATAAGCAATAAGAATATAATCAGGTAAAATCTGCAGTCCTCCTTAATGGTAGATTCCATTCCCAAACCCTCTATTTTGTAAGTTATTCCTCTCTACATATTCTAGTCATCAGTTTCATAGTATAATCACCAGAAATATATATGTTTGTATAGCTACATGTAGCATTGTTTAAAATAAGAATTATGATTTTGGTTATCTCTAGTATGTTTTTTAACCTCATTGTACATCATACTGACCTTTACCCCCCCCAAAAAAGCATGCTGTATTTCAGACCATTTACCCAAAACTGCACATTCATAAAAACTTACTTAACATTTTTGAAGTTATTCTCAATAATCATGCTACTTCCATCAGCACAATTTAGTGTATCTGCAAGCACTGAGATTTTACTCTAATTATTTACAAAGACATTAAATATTGATTCCAATAGAATTCCCAAAGGACTCTGATCACATTTTTCCTTCACAACTGTTTTCTTAAAAGATAAAGTATAACCATATTGCTCCACAATTCCACTTCCCCTCATGACTAAAAATAGTTTCTTAAAAAAAAAGTAGTTAAGCATCCTAAATCAGGAATAGTATTTTGTTTCTGGGTAGCAAATGGATAGACATACTTCTACCAGACAGGTAAGGTTCAAGGGTACACTGTAAATAACTGCAACCAAGTACTGTTACCTTAAGATACAAGGTCCCAAATAACTCCCGTGGTAAGTGACTAATAAAGGAACATTTATGAAATATTCTTACTTCACACATCTGACTTCATGAAAAGCTAGAAGAGGTAAGATGCTAAGACTTATGGCCGGGCATGGTGGCACAGGCCTGTAATCCCAGCACTTTGGGAGGCTGAGACAGGAGAATCACGAGTTCAAAGCTAGTCTCAGCAATGGCAAGACACTAAACAACTCAGTAAGATCCTGTTCTCTACATTAAAAAACACAAAACAGGGCTGGGGATGTGGCTCAGTGGTTGAGTTCCTTTAAGTTCAATCAATCCCCAGTACAAAAAAAAAAAAAAAAAAAAGATGCCAAGACTTATGTAACAGAGCACTATACAACTATACAATAGGAGACATAAATATAAGGAAGACAGGTTTCTGCCTCCAGATCTGACACCCATGGCACACTAGATGTAAATTGCTTCATCAAGTAAAGGGCTGAAGATTTAAAGCAAGGAGAGTAGGCTCAGGGATGGCTTATCAGAAAGAACTGATATCTTGAATCTACTTCTTCACAAACAGGCCTTCTCTATTACCACATTACCTTCCTAGAAGCAGTTTCTAAACTTTATAAATTGCTGCCAGATTCCCTACTATCTCAGCTGTGAGAATGCTTCAAAATAACAAGGTAGTAGGTCTCTCTGGGTGTCTAATAAAACATCTCCACAAATACTATGGAACTGGTAGGGAGGAGGAAGAGGGAAAAAAAAGAAATCCTTATAAGCACCTTCAACAAAATCTTGTTTCAGGGTATTCATTCTAACCAGAATTTTAATTTAAATTCCTATTTTAAAGGGGATTTTTTTGTTTGTTTGTTTTTTGTTAATGAGAAGATTATTTTGAGAAGTAAAAGTCTTAAAAGGCAGGGAGAAGCAATAATCCCAGGAAGGGTAGCTTTCACTAGAGTTTTCATATTGTTAGCCACATATATTGGAAAATGGGTGTATTTATCTATACTGTTTATTTCTTTCCCCCCTTTTTAATGTTTTTTTCCAGAACAAGAAAAGGAAAGACAGGTTTGGTGTAGCCAGTCTGTCTCTGGTGGTTATCTTGCTGCCAAAAAATATATTCTCCTACATACTATCTGAACTTTTTTGAACACCATCTGAAATGTTAACATTAGTGATTCTGCACTGTCATACAGCATGATAGAGCATGTGAATAAGTGAGTGAACAAACAAATGAGCATGCTTTTAATTAAAAAGATCCAGATTAATTCTTGTTCTGACACATATTACCTTTCATGTTTTTAAAATTTGAATATATCAAGGGAGCTTAAAGCACTTATCAATCAGCAATCAATGCCTATTAGTATGACTGGTTTTCTCCTTAATACAAAGCGGAAAACACCACAACTAAGAGAATTAAAAAATTGAAAAATGATGAAATCCAAATCTCTGCTATTCAGTCCCCAGATCCAAGAAAACCAAAAGTTCTATCCCTTCTCTAGGTTTCCAAAATGAATTCTGGATCCTCCCTAGGAACTAAGTATTCACTGACATTTTTTTTTAATCAATTACTATTCTGAAGCAGGATAGGAAACAAAATAATAATTAACATAAAATACTGCTTCAAAGATCTTAACAGCTGGTTTACAAATACTGCTATATTCATTAACAAATGAAAGTGGGGAACAAGCAAGCTTCTCTGAATGGCTAATGCAGCGTTCTACACATTTTGACATTAAAAAACAAACCGAAGATTGGAAAATAAACGAAGAAACAGTCACTTTGAAATATTTTCTTATTTCTTTTCAACCCTATCTCTATTATGTCTATAAACAGATTCTCCTTAGCCTTGTAAATCCTTTGAATACTAAGTCACTACTAATTTATTTACTTGTCCCCCTTGTCTAAAATTTCTCACTAGGTTGGAATTCTGATCAAGTCCTACTGTTTTTACATTTTATGCATCTTTAACAAAAGTACTACTTTTGGGGAAAAAAAAAAAAAAGCCTTACCTCAAAGACCAAGTTTTTCCCAGTTTGAATTTTGCTTTAGGAAACACTGATGTTATTCAATTACATTCAAAAATTCATTCAGTAGAAGGCAATGTTATTTTTGAAAATGAAGTATAAGCTCTTCAACATTTGCGTTGCAATATTTGAGTAAGAAACTTAATTTAGTCCACTAACTTCAAAAGAAACGCATTGTGGCTTTTATGTTAGGAAATATATTTCTCTTTTCCATACTGGTCATTCACCCACTGAAAGCCAAGAAAATTATGCATTTTCAGTTTTTGATCTAAAGTCTTGTGTCAAATAGAAGGGGAACAGGAAATGGCCTTATACTTTCGTTCCCAGGCCTATCTGAAATATGCTCATAATATAAAACGTGATTATCCTACTGTAAAACACTTTAAGGAAAATCCAATTCTCAAAAACCTACTCTAATGTTTAATAAGAATTATATTCAGGTTCTTCAACATTTAAATAAATCTCTTATTAAATTGATTCTTCTTTCCTCCCAGTTTTCCTTTTAGCAGATAAAGAGAATATCTAACTACCATCTTTTCATAATGAGCCAGTACATTTTTGTTAAATATACCTATCCTTCACTTTTTCAGGTTAAATACTACAAAAATATAAACTTTCATATCTTTCTAATCTTTTGATGATTTTTACTAAGATTAGCTCAAGGATCATGTTATCCACATTTTTTAATTTTGTGGCCTACAACAATGAATGGGGGTTGGGGGGGTTTTAAATACTATGATTCTGGCCACAAGACTTCCTAACTCCAGAAAGTTAAACTTCTGCTAACATGCAACAAAAACAGTGATCAAAAGAAAAACATTGCACAACTCACCCATCTAGTCTACAGTGTACAATAACCATGTGGTTTATTTCTTTGCCTTCATCAAAGAATGGAGGCAAGTGCAACAATACAAACTGTATTACCTTCTGTCTGCTCCTTCCTTATCATGTGTATATATAGATTTTTTTAAATTGGTTGCATTTTCTTACACATTTCTCCTGACTCATCTTCATAACAAATACTAATCAATTGTTTACACCACCTGCAGAAGACAGTGCAAAGCACACTGAAAACAAAGCAATACTCCCCTAGTTAGTCAAAATCAACATATACCATTTCTATTTTCCAAGGAAAACACACCTGAACCACAAAATTAACACCCACAAACTTACAGTCGTTCATGATTTAAGAAGTTATTAGGACACATTCCAATGGACAAAACTACGTAGGTATGTGGAGTTTGCAGCACACTATTCCAGCAAATATTGTATTTGAGTATCATGACCTCATTTCAAACCAGAGCTTGATATTTTGTTGGAAAATTTTAAGTCTTAATAAAATATCACAGCTATTTTGCTCATTGCTACATAACTGGATTAACTTGAAAAGGGTCAGAAGGGAGATACAAGGAAATAAAATTATTTAAAAGTGCATAAGTCTGAGCCTTTAAGAAACTGATTTCCATTTACCAGCCACAACCAGTTTCCTCTAAATCTTTTTTTCCTCATTTTTAAAATAAAAAGGCTGGGATAAATTTTTTCTAAAATGCTTCTCATTTATGAGAAGAATCATAAAATTGAATGATTCTAACTATCATAACAGATTTTATTAAAGATAAGCATCCCATCACATCTATCTCTTCATTGCTTCAAAAGCAGCCTGAAACTATCCCATTAGGTCAGTATAAAATATATAAATGCAAACTTATCCTCAGAACCCAACAGGCCAAACAAATAATAGTGGGGAGTGTCCACCTTTTTAGTATACATGCTCCAACTCCACCTACATAACTTCAGCCACTCTGAAGTTAAAAAAAAGAGAAACTGGTGTTAAGCTAATGAAGTCTCAAAAGACTTTAAAAAGATATTTCTCTATTTGACCAGAAACTGTATGCAATAAACGCAATTTTCAGAAAACTAGTCTTTCACCAAGCTCTATGTTTGTGGAAGAGAGTAAGTGGCAAGTGTTGCTTCAAGATAATTAAGCTGTTCTCTTAGAACTAAGTTTTACTTAACTTTTAAAGCTGTTTTCTTCTGTCACCTTAACTTCTTTCTCCTGATTAAGAATTCTCTAACTTCTATCTCATGGGGATACGAGAGTTATAAAAGAGCTGATAACAACTAAGGCTAGCTCTTAGATGATCAGTATGGTATGTTTTACTGAGCTTATTATGGTTTATAAGCTGTTCTTTGAAAAATAAGATCCTGCAACGCCGCCTGTCTGTGGACCCAGGAAAAATTATAAACAGTTATTATGAAACCAGATCACTAGGACAAATCAAGAGGCCTTCCTATTTCAACTCACCACAACCAAGCCTGGTTCCAAAGCACACCCTTATTATTTGAAAAATAATAGGTCCTAGCTTAATTCTTTCCACTAAGGAATCACCTGACGATGTATGTATATGAATATATAAGGATCAAATACATTTTTCATCCACTGAGTTATTATAAATGTGTACCGATATAAGATCAGTTCATCTAAAATCCTTGAGATCCAAGAAGCAGCCACAATGGTTATGAAAAAAACCTGCTGGACAACAGTATGGAAAAGTACAGCCTCTCACGTGTCTCTCACACAAAATACTTAACTCCAAGTCCATTTACAATTTTAGGGTCTCTTCAAAACTGCCCCCCTCCACCTCACAACTGGAAGAAATCTATCAACCTCCTCCTAGGGTTCCCAGAAAGACTCATCTACCTATTATCTTACTCCTCCCGTTTTAGCTCCGCCTCCGCCTCAGGAATAAGTGGCCCTACTGGCCCCAGGCAGACCACCTTTCTCCCGGGTGTGCAAATGGGGAATCTAACCAATTTCCTCCATTCTAACCATATGAACCATCCCACATAACCGGCTGTTCACGAACTCTGTGGACTCTGTGATCCTCCCACCCCCACGTGTCAGCTACCCTCCCCCACATTCCCACACCTCACGATTTAGGCCGAGGAAAGAAAGGGGGCAGTCGAAAGCCTAGTCCCCAAGATAGACCAGCCCTGAGCAATCTGTCCCACCGCAAGTCCCCTCCCACCTTCGGCCCTCATCCTTCACAGTCCCTTCCTCCCTCCTTCCTTTGAAACCAGGCCCTTGCCTCAGAAACCTCCTCTTCCTCGTCGTCGTCGTCCTCTTCTTCCTCGCTGTTGTTGCTGCTGGTGCCGCCGCCGCCACCTCCTCCTCCGCCGCCGCCTCCGCCGCTGTTGTCGCTGTCGCTGCTGCTTTCGCTGCTGCTGGGGGGTCGGCAAGTCCGGTTACGCTTGGCCTTGTGGTGTTGCTGCTGCGGCGGCTTCTTCTTCAGGAGCAGGTCGCAGACTCGCACCATCCCACGAGGAGACGAGGCCGAGGGAGCCCCGCTGCCGCCGCCAACGCTGCTGCCGACCTCCGCCGCCGCCGCCGCGGGGGGGCCCGCCACCGCCGCCACCGCCGGGGGGCTCCCTTCTCCCTCAGCCGCCGCCACCGCCACCGGAACCGTCGCCTTCTCCATCCCCAGGAAAAGAGGGAGGGCGCGGACGGGGGAGGGGCCTGGGGGCTACGCTCTACCGCGACTTCGGCCGCACCGGGGCCGACACAGCGTTTGGTGCCGCCTCCGCCGCCACCGCCTCGGTCACCTCTACTGCCGCCGCCGCCGCCGCCGCCGCTCCGCCAGCTCTCACCTCGTCTCGCGATACTAAGGGCGGGGAGCCTGACGATGGGAGGGAGGGAGCGTGAGGGAGCAGGGGGGGGGCGAGGCGTAGAGGGAGATGGATGTCGGGGGACCCTGAGGAGGGAAAACTAAAAAAGATGCAGGGGAAGTATGCCCAGGGCGGCTTCCGATGGGAACGGCAGGACAGACCAGAGATCGCAGTTTCCGCCTGAGCGCCCGCGAGCGCCAGGATTTCTTCTCTTTCCCCGCTACTTTCCCCACACACAGCCCAGCAGCCCTCCCTTCTTCCTTCCTGGCGTGTGATTAGAACGCAGCCGCAGGCGGAAGTGCAAGTGACGCCATCAGCCGTCGCCTGAGCAGGAGCGCGCGGGTTGCCAAAAATCGAAAGGGAGATTTCGAGGGCCAGACTCGGGTCTCGCGGGCGCGCAGTTGCGGGGAGTGGGGGCGGGGGGATAGGGGGCGGGTCCCCCAGAGTGCGAGCTGAGTGCGGAAGCGCGATCTCCACACTATGTTAGCAGGCGGCGGGGTCTGCCAGATCCGGGAGGTGGGGCCTCGTTCTGGACCTGCCGTACGTAGTTTCATTCTGGCCATGTTTTTCCACCGCCAAATCCGGAATTAAGGCTCTGGATCTTGAGAGGTGGCTTCGTGTAAGGAAAAGAGGCTCCCTTGCCTACGTTTAAGTCTTGGATCATAGACTTCCTGGACCTGCGTATTACACGTGTGTAATGTGAAAAAAGTAGATTAGGCGATGTTTAAGATCATTACCGCCCAAAGAGGAGAAAAGATGTGGGATCTGCGCCGGAGTTTGCAGACAATGTACTCTAATTTCGCTGTTCCACTCCTTACCAACACAACTTCTATCTGTGAAGTGAGCGTCATAAATAATCATGTTTGTCTCCATACATCTCTTTGAAAGAATATTGTGGTGAGGATTCTGAGATCATATTGAAGTATCTGAAGAATTTGCAGAACGTTTGAAATGATAGTGTAGCTTATTGAACTCAGAATTATCCATTTCTGGTCTAGTATGAGTATAGTGGCATGAGGAAAATGAAGCAAACATCAAAGACAGATGTACTGGCACAAGATTAAAAGTGTGTCTCAACTGACATAGTTGCCATTTTAAGACTGCTAAGTTTAGCCAAGCGTGCCTGAATTTTTTTTCTTAGCATTTTTCTTTTTAGCACTAGCATGCCATATGAAATGTGGGCAGTTGCCAGTACTTTACAGAGTACCACAGCAAAATTGGCGATGACTAAATCAATTCATTCAAGCAGAAATTCATCATGTGCCTACTGTGTGCGTTACTCGTGCAAAGTCTGTTTCCAGGGGCTTTACAGTGTAATAAGTGCTGTAGTAAGTATGTGTACAGAGTGTTCACCATCTGCCTATTCCTCTCTGCAGCGTTTTCTGAGTTCCAGTGAAGAACAGAACACTACATTATGTATCTTACCACTACATATTTAGGGTCTATAATTTCAGCTTGATCCCTCCCATTTTATTTGTCCTTCAGCGCCTTTGTCTCCCTTTCCACTTGAATACTTTTTGCAGTCTTTTAATCCCAACCCAATTTCATTGTATGACTTCACACTTCACAAGAAGATTGAGGCCATTAAGCACAGATTCCTTCAATTTTCCAAATGCTCGAAATTTCCTGATCTTTCAATTTCACCAGTATGAGAGAAATGAGGAACTTATTTTTCTTATGCTAGATTAACTCTCCATCCATATTCTAGTTCCAATTCCTGTCTTTCTTATTTGTTTTTATATTTATGCAGTGCTGAGGTTTGAATCCAGGACATCATGGATGGTAAGCATATACTCTACCACTGAGCTGCATCCCTAGTATTTTTATTTTGAGACAGGATCTCACTAAGTTGCCCAAACTGGCCTTGAACTTGTGATCCACCTGCCTCAGGCTCCCAAATAGCTGGTATTACAGATGTGTGCCACCATGCCCCCAACTTCTATTTATATTCACCACAAATGCTGATTCCTTATCATTATGTAATTTTCACTATTTCCTTCATAATCAAGCTTTCTTTAAAAAGTATTCTGCTTCCAGTGTCATCTTGTTGTTATCTGAAATTGGCTTATCAGCTCTGTCAAGCTTCTGTATCTACCTTCTACACTATCAAAAGTGCTCTCTTTAAAGTAGCTTTTCTTTTCTTTTCTTTTTTTTTTTTTGGTATAGGGGATTGACCCCAGAGGCGCTCAAACACAGCCAGACCCCCCACGCTTTTTTGTATTTTATTTAGAGACAGGGTCTCACTGAGTAACTTAGGGCCTGGAAGAAAATGAATTCTTGTTTTGTGTAGTAGGGAAGTGATGATCCTGTTGGAACTGGTAGTATAAAATCAAAACTATTAGAATGGATGAGGACCCTGGAGTGACTTTCTGTTATCCAGCATTTGTCTGTTTGTTTTCCTTTTAGAACATTGTAGCAGAGACTGACTGGACATTCATGAGACTTATTTCTTCTTCCTGGGCACACACCTAAACTAAATTTCACAGTTCCTTGTGATTGTGGCCATGTGATTGATTTCTAGGCAATGAAATATGAACCAAAATGATATGTTCATTTTCAGAATTAAATGAAGTCCTCCTGTCCTCCCTCTTTCTCTGTTAGCTTCGTGTCAGTGAGCATGTATGTTGGAGATTCCAGAGTCAGAAGAGCCACCCCAATTAGAAACACCCACTTTTGGATTAATTATAAGAAAAAAAGATTTGAAAATATATATGTTACAGGAGCTGAAATGACCATAACTTACCCAGAAATTGGTATCAGAATTTGAGTCCTGCCAAGACAATAACATAAAATATGTTACCTTGGCTTAGCAATGATTCAGCAAACGGTAGAGAAACTAACTTAGAGGCTAGAAGACGACTCCTATTTGAAGTGGAAAGTAATTGGTAAAACTATCATGTGGAGTAATAGAAAAACAGATTACCTATCTGTTGAGACTAAACCTAGAGGAAATGGTTGGAATGATTAAAAATAATAGTGTGTGTTAGATTTTACCTTTTATATTTAGCAAAGTTTGACTCTAGAGAGAAACTCAGGAAACAATTGGCAGAAATGAAGGGATGTAGAAATATTTGTCTGGAAAGACTGGAAAAACTTTTTCTAGACCTAAAGACCTAAAACAGTGGGAAAAAAAAGAAAAGAAAAAATAAACAGTATGATTCCCTTAAGATTTAGTCCTGCAAAAAAGATAAGATCAAGGATTTGGTTGTCCCATCCAAACCCTTATGTCAAATGACCTCAAGGTAGATACAGTAAAGTTCTAGAAAAACTGGCATGGGGTAAGGAAGCAAAGAAGTAAATCAGGCTTGAGAATTATATAAGAAAGAACTTTGTAGTATTTATTAGAAGAAAATAAACCAGAAGCCCTATTTTTGAAAGAATTTTATTACTAAATAAACTATGAAACTGGCTCATATATAATTGTTCAAGTGTTAAAACAGTGAGGGGAACTGTTTAACCCCATAAGTGGGAAATAGAATGTAAGAGATCAATAGCTCCGCAACACCCCATAGAATATGACCCTGGAGAATAATGGACAAAGAAGATATTACAGAGGCTGGTATCAGGCCATACAAAATAATGACCAAGAGAGTTCCTCCCAAAGACTAGAGTTGGGATCACACCAAAATTCCCTCCACTCTCAGAAGAGATGTATTATAAAATGCTTATGTAGTATTTCATTATTATTATGTATCAGTATTGCATAATGTCTCACGTTTCTCTTCCAAAAACCCTTCCCTGATCTACCACTGTACGTTGGGTTTACAGAGAGAATTTGTCTTTTTAGTTCATAGATCACATCTATACATAATGAATAGGGATGCACATTACTTGAAAATCAGACTTTGAGCCTAATCCAGTGACTGGAGAGAACTTTGTTTTTCTCTCTACAGGAATATGTCCTTTGTGTTGAAAAAGAGGTACAATATGCATTTAGATCAGAATAATGGAGTCTCACAGATGCTAGATTTTTCTGGGCACATAATTACAGTATACTTCCCAGCCTCTCTTACAAGTAGGAATATGTGTGGGTTAGGTGAGCCAATTAGGTTCTAACCAGTGGAATGTGAACAGAGGTAATAAGCTCCTACTTCAGTGCTGGTTCATGAAAACACGTGAACAGTTTCTCAGGATCTCCCCTCACGCCTCCACTCTGAGGCAAATGAATACATTTGCATTGGAAGCTATGTGTCAAAGATAGTCATTTCCTAAAATTAATGTATTTTAAAGACTAGTTTCCAGAATTTTCACATGGAGGATATCTTCTTGCTATAGGAATGATAATTGTAAATCAGTTCACATATATCCTTTGTGACTGGGCCACTAAAATTTGAGAGTCTAGTCTAATACAGATCTGTCCCTCTTTCCTCAGGACCCTTTATCCATTGCCTAATCCTAACTCCCATACCACACGGGTAGGCCCATAATTCAAACTGGCCATATACCCTCTTCTGTCATAATGATTAGGCCAGGAATGTGCAGATTAACAAAAGAAAGCTAATTGGTATCACCATTTTGGCTAACACCTAACTAAAATTAAGTAAAAACTCAAACTTCCTCTGACTTTTGGCCATGACGTAGAATGGACCTGTCTAAAAATTAGATCATTACAGCAAAGCAGACAGTCTCACTGATATTACAAAAGGGACAAGAACCCAGGATCTAAGACATTTCCTTGCTCTCAGAGTTAAAACCTCAGGACATAAGGAATAGATACTGCTGAGAAGACTTGGGAATTTAAAAATGAAACTCCTGACTTGTTCCCTGCTTTCCACCTGGACATTGTGTAACATGGACAACTACCATCAAGTAGAAATGGGAGGATAAGTAGTGTTTAAGTAGAACTATTCCCACTCCTGCATTTTCTTGGATCACAGTATGTAAAAGGGGATGCAAAATTCTGTAAGAGGCATGTAAATTGGTTCATGATAAGTACCTAATTGCTTACCAATAGCCACAGAAGAGGGTATCCACAAAATGAAGGATGCTAATTGAAAACATCAATATTCTCAAGTTCTGAGGTAAAGAGAGGGAAAACAATTACACTTTGAGAGAATATTTTGCAAGGTAAGTCACAAGCATCTAGACAACAAGCAGACCAGGTACCTCTCTAGCAATGCCATAAAAATGGGAAACCCCAGCAAAGGAATTCTCACTAGGCCCTACCTTTTAAAGGTCCATACTTACAGCAATGAGGACCAAGCCTTTAACATATGAAACTTTGTTAGGACGCTCAGACTTCATCCAAACTATAGCACTTCACCATGGATATTTAGTCAAATACTTTCTTTGGAGAAATTGACTTTATTAAGACAGTGTCTTATGATTTACTTAATTGCCAGATTTATTTTTCAGCTCCTACCTTACTTGACTCTTCCAGTATTTGACATCAGTTACTGCAGTTTACCAAGGAATCCCAATAAAATAATTCCTGTCTTGCCTAGTTTCCCAACAATTCAGAAAATAAGGACATAAATGGGGACCAAAACTTCACTTTAAATTAGTGGTGAAAATAAGTTGGCTGATGTTACCTACTTGTGTCACTAATAAGAGTGTGAAAGCCAAATAGGCCTGCCACCTATCCCCAGAATTAGTCAGATTTATGCCTTGAATTTCTAGCAGTGCTTGACTGGATACCATAGAGGATTGTACAGAGAAAGACCTGGAACTAATTGAGGCCCTTACACAGGAAACAAACATTCAAGATGCTTTTTTCTACTAGTATCACTGACTAGTTTCTACTTGAAATCCATTTCTTCTAGTTATGGTTTTATCTAATTCCTAGTATTTTCTTACAGGTCTTTCTTCTACCTGGCTCTTTAACTTACCCCCTAATTCAGGCTTTTGCACTATTTTATTTTACACTCTCAGTGTAATCTCATTTAGGTTCAAATTCAATAACCATGTTCAAGTCTAATGATTCCATAGCCTTTATTTCCATCCAGTATAAATCTAGAACTATCAAGAGAAGTGATCATGGGTAATGTTTCCTTAACCTTTTTTCTCCAACCTAATCAGACTAAGATTACCAAATCCTGTTTGCTCCATGTACTAGTCTTTAATTACTTTTTTTTCCCCATAGTCACTTCCTTAATTTGGCTTCTACCATCTTTCATTCATACTATTACACTAATCTATTTCTCTACCTCTGATCCTATTCTTCTCTATTGTACCCTCTACATTGCCAGCTGAATTATTCTTCTCTCCCTTGTAAAAATTATTCATTTCTGAATACAAAAACAATATATTTTTCATTGTAGAACATTAAAAAATATAAAAAGGTACACCCACAAGAACATATAATTCCATCAACTAAAGAGAACCACTTTTGACATTTTAGTATAAACCTTTATGCTATTTTCTCTGTGTATTCTGAGCAAAATGAGAATGCCATTAGTAGGCTTTAAAAAAAAACAGTATATATGAGTGTTTTCCATTTTCTTTTGACTTTAAATGTCATCTATAATATCATTTGTAATGAATATATCAATTTATTTCAAACAAATGTTGTCCTATACCTGAATCTGGCATATACACATGCTATATTTTGTTATCATGACATTTCAACATTGTTAGAATTTTGAATGCCTTATACATGGCATACTTTCCTCAATTCCTCAGTCTTTTCCAATTTCTATTATCTTATGCCCAGTCTCATTCACTTATTTGTATCATCTGTTTATTTTTTTCTTATTGTTGTTTCTGTGTGTGCATGTGTGTCTTTTAATTTTGGCCATTTGAGTGAGAAAATCTTGAGCAAAGCATATTTCCTTGTCCTTTGAAACCAATATTAATCTAGTGTGAGAGGCACATGCATGAAATGTCTGCTACAAGGGAAACTGGAGCTAGGCACTTTTTAAAAATACCTTTATTTTATTTATTTATTTTTTATGTGGAGCTGAGGATCGAACCCAGTGGCTCACCTGCATAAGGCAAGCACTGTGCCACTGAGCCACAACCCCAGCCTGGAACTAGGAACTTTTATTTTTGGGAGTAGACCTTCCCTGAGATTAAGGACAGTGGAAAAATAATCACACTTTGAGAGAACAGATTAAGACATACCAACAATGGAGCTTTCTTTAAACAGAGATCTATAGTAGGAAGTAATTAGGAGAAGAAAAAAAAAGTAGAGAAGAATATTCTTAGCTATAGGGAGTATATGTGCAAAAGATGTTTCTAAAGGAGGCATCAAACTGTTTCCCAAAGGACTGAAACAAAGTGGAAAAATATTTGTAAGATGAGGGTGGAAAAGTAAACAGAAGACAGATTTTTCATGGCCTGTGGACCATGCTAAGGATTTTAACATAGATGTTGATACGGAATCTATCTTCCCCTAAATTTTAGTCCCTAACAATCCTAGTCTTTTTCCTAGATAAACATCCTTCTCTTTTCATTCACTTTTTATATGACACAATTTTTTGATTCTCTTTACATTTTGATCACAGTTTTCTAAAATTAATTGCTTTCTTAGTCCACTGTTCTACAATTACAGGCAACCAAATAACAGTGAAAATGAAGGATGGGAAGATGACAATCTAACTCAAGTTATAATTAACTGCTGGGCACTTTAAAACTGACTTGCTCCATAAATAATTTAAAATCAGTTAAATATTTGCATAATGTATTTTCTTTTTTTAAATTTTGTAGTTATCGATGGACATGATACCTTTATTTTATTTATTTATTTTAATGTGGTGCTGAGGATCGAACCCAGTGCCTCACACATGCGAGGCGAGCACTCTACCACTGAGCCACAACCCCAGCCCAAGGATAATATATTTTCATGTTAAATTTTATTTTGCTTAAAATTTTATTTAGGTTAAAATTAAAATCACTATTATCTTTCTGCATGTACTCTTAGGTTGGGTAAAAAGGAGAATAAAGGAATGAGAAAATGGGATAGCAAAGAAAGCCAATATGATAATAAAAATATTCCAAGGATAATCTACAACAAAATAATGGGCACTAAGTCTTGGTTATTAACAAATAAGCTACCTATGGTTAAGTTTGGTGTTCCATTTTATGTTTGTTAGTTCGGCAATTGTTGCCCTTGTTTGTTTAAAAGACAAACTGGTTATTGCATAGAACTCCTATGCGGAGATCTGTGAGTTCCTGGATTTTGTAACTTTCAACTTGAAAACCAAGAGAAACATCTTCAGGGGTCAGATTCAGAGCAAGTTAGAATAATAACTAATAACAATATTAAAAATTAGAACAATTCCTGGCTTGTATCTTTCTCGACAAATTGAATCAATTGGAAACTTGGGAAGTGATCTGCTGATATCAGGAAGAATCAAAGAGTCTGAAGGAAATTTTTCATTCATTTATTTATTGATTACTCCACAAATATTAAATACCAAACTGTATGTTATACACTATTTTGGGCACTAAGTATATCTTATTTAAAAATGCATAGCCATGAATGCATTATGTGCAAGCAATAGTTAGTATAATATACCCTGAAATATGGGAAGTCCCTAGAGACCTGGAACCTCAAATATGCAAATATTTTATATCATATTACTTACCCCAGAAAATAAAGTATAAGTAAACTTTGATATTTTCACATATAACAATGAGTGTTAAAAATCAGATAGAGTTTCTAGCCTGGCATAGAAAGAACTTAGAGGTTGCCACTTCATTCTCATGACAAGTAAAAAGCTGACAAAGTCAATAACTCTTTTTAGAATTATCACAAGAGTGAGTCTGTAGGGAAAATTTTTGCCCCTCAAATTGGAGAGACAGGCAACCAAGTAACAGTGAAGCTGAAGGCTACATAGCACCATTATTTAACTAAAGCAGAAACCTCTGTGGGAACCAGTGCTGGGGTAGGAAAACTTGAACTGTAATTGATGAATGGCTGGAAGATCAATGTGGACAAGCAGAAGAGCGGAAAAACCTCCAGGGCAACCCAGTCATAGGTGGATTCAACGCTTTTGTACATTTAACTTCCTGAGCATTACCAAGTCCTCATCATCATGAATATTAGAAAAAAATTACTTCATGCTTCCAGCTGGGGCATGGGAGGTGGGTACCATTTTGAAATATACCAGAGCATTCTGTTTTTAACAAAGTTTGCCCTCAAAAGAAACTCTTCCTACAGCCTAACCTGCTGGGGGTTTTATCAAAGCCTAACTGACCCGGGGGGATGGAAAATATCCAGTTTGCTCTGGGCTTCTATGTGCTGAAGGGAAATATTAAATTCTTGACCCTTCTACTCATCCTGTCCCAAATAAGAAGGAAAAAACCTGAAAAACTGGTGATGGTCACAGTGCAGAGTTGCAGCCTCACTGAAAGAATGAAACCTGATCATAAGACTATAGAATATTTCCCTTCCCCTACTTTACCACTGCATTACTGCAATTTCTTTTACTTAGCACATCATGTCCACCTTTTAACAACAACAACAACAAAAAATCACAAGACATATTAAAAAACAAAGTACTTTGTAATAACAAGATTTGGCTGAAAGTTTTCTGATTGTAGCTACCATAGTATGATTTTTCACCTAAAAGCTGTAGCAACAAAGGAACAATAGTTTTGAAGCTAGATGCTTTAGCAATGAAAAAGTTAGTAGCTACCTTCATGATGTTGGCAGGAGCAGCAGCTCTCCTGGTGACCCTATTCTGAGATGTGACTTGGAGTATTAATTCTGAGAGCTCATCTAAAATCCAATTCATCTGTTCGTCAAAATAATTCTGTAAACCATTCAATGTCTAGTAATATACCCCTTTCTGCTTGAACTAGAGTATATTCTATTCACTGTAACCTCTCACCAATAGAGTGGTACCAAAAGTGCCTACAGACAATACTCTCTTAAGAAAATGGGAACTTGTCATTGGTTATCTGACCTCACTGGGCTTAGAGAAGCAAAAATCTTTTTAGCATCAGTAGGTTTAACCCAGGAAATCTATGTGATTTACAACATGATCACTTTGATCACTTAGAATACAGTAACTACTGAATGGAAGTCTTAAATGATCACTTTGATCACTTAGAATACAGTAACTACTGAATGGAAGGCTTGAGCAAACCACATGGCTGTTCACTTCTAACTGTACCAGAAAAAGCAAGAAAAACGCTTAAATGAAGTTTTACCATGACAAATTCCTGGCTCCAGGCATGATGAGAAATTCAGGGAACTTTTGTAATTACCCTAAGTGGAGCTTTTACATCTTTTCAGCCTAAGAGCAATACTACTTGAAAAAAAGATGCAGATTCTGATCTCTAAATTGTAGAATTAAAAATAAGGAATTTCCTCTCTATTCTCAGTTTCTGAGAGTTTCTATCATGTATGGTTTTTGTATTTTCAAAACTTTACCTGTATTAAGATAACCATAACATTTTTCTTAGTCTGTTATTGCAGTGAATTACATTGATTGACTGTTGAGTAGTAAATCAACTTCACATTCCTGAAATAAACCTACTTGATGGTGATGTATTATCCTTTTGTATATTATATTTGATTTGCTAAACTTTTGTTAGGAATTTTTCCATGTATGTTTATGAAATATACTGGTCTGTAGTTTTTGCTTCTTATAATATCATTATTTGATTTGGATATCAAGTAATTCTTCCTCACTGAATAAGTTGGAAAGTGTTCCCTCCTTATCAATTTCTGGAAGTTTATATTGAATTGGTATTGTTTCTTGTTTCAATATTTGGTGGAATTATCAGTAAATCTTTACATGACTGTTTACTTTGTGAGAAAGTTTTTAAATATAAATTCAATTTCTTTAATAACTAAATTATTTAAGTTATCTATTTCTTTTTTAGTGAGACTTGATAGTTTGTGTCTTTCAAAGAATTCGTTTACTTTATGTTCTTTATCTCTGATAATACTATTTGAAATCTGTTTCATCTTATATTAATATAAACTCCCCAGATTTTTTCCCCCAGTTTTCTTATAGTTAGTATGAGTATATTATATTTTTCTGCTCCTTTAACTTTCAGCCTTTATGTTAGGTATAGTTGAGTCTTGCTTTTTTATTATTTATTTGTTTGTTTATTTTTGGTATTGGGGTTTCAACCCAGGCACACTCTACCACTGCACTATATCCCCAGCCTTTTTATTTTTTATTTTGAGACAGAGTCTCTCTAAGTTGCGCAAGTTGGCCTCAAACTTATGAACATTCTGCCTCAGCTTTCTGTCTCAGCTAGGATTACAAGCATGCACCACTGTGTGTCTTACTTTTTAAAATTTAATCTTTTAATCTCTAGGTTTTAAAAGACAGAATTTAGACTGTTTACATTTAATGTCATTATTAATGTGTTTGGGTTTAATTCTATCTTGCTATTTGTTTTCTATTTGTTCTTTGTTATCCTTTTTCTTTTTTTCCCTTTTCATTTGTAACAACTGTGTAAGTTTTATTCTGTTTTATTTCCTTTGTTGGAATATTAGTGATAATTCTTTATAATTCACAATAAAAGGTCATAAGGGCTGGGGTTGTGGCTTAATGGTAGAGTGCCTGCTTGACTGGCACATGTGAGGCACTGGGTTCAATCCTCAACACCACAAAAATAAATAAATAAATAAGATAATAGTATTAAAAAAAGATTATTAGATTTCTGTTGTTGATTTAGGGTTTACCTTATACATCATTACTACTTTCTACCTTCAAGTGATATATTGCTCAATATATAGCATAAGAACCATACAACAGAATAATTCTATTTTTCCTTTCTAGCTTTTGCCATTTTTGTCCTATTATTACTTTCTACATATTCTAAAAACCCCACAATACATTATTATTAGTGTATTTATTGTTTCTTTAAAGAGCCAACTATCTTTTAAAGACATTTAAATAAAAACCATTTCTCTGTTTGCCCATAAGGTTACCATTTCTGTGCTCTTCATTCTTTTATGTGGCTTTAGGCTTCAATTTGTTTGTTGGGGGGGGGGTTGATTTGTTTTGCTTGAAAGACTTCCTTTACCATTTCTTGTAGTGCGGAACCACTGGTAATGAGTTCTTTCAGTTTTTTTCTATGTCTGAAAAAGTCCTTCCCTCTCATCTATATTTCTGAAGCATATTTTCACTGAGTAAAGTATTTTAGGTTGCTGGGATTTTGTTCTCTTAGAATATTGTTCCATTGCCTTCTAGTTTTTATTGCTTCTGATGAGAAATTAACTCTTGTCTTTATCTTTGGTCTCTTTACATCAAATATCTTTTCCTGTGGTTGATTTAAGATTTGCTCTTTATCATTAATTCTTTTTTTTTTAAATTTTTTGATATCTTTATTTTATTTATTTATTTATTTATTTATGTGGTGCTGAGGATCAAACCCAGTGCCTCACGCATGCGAGGCAAGCACTCTACCACTAAGCCACAATCCCAGCCCCTTTATCATTAATTCTATGAAAGATTTGTATTAATTTATGTTACACAGCATTCATTAAGCTTTCGGGTTAAAGCTTCCCACTGAGGCAAGACTCTTTTTAATATCCTGCTTGATACCTTCTAAACTGAGATTTCCCACTCTGACTGTTGAGAACAAGTGCTATCCCTGACCTTGTGTGTGAGCCACACGTACTGTTTCTTCTAATTCTTCTTCCCCATCTTGGGTAATTTCCTCACATGTGTACTCTCATCAGTATTCGAATGACCATTCAAGGGGGACTCTCTACAGATCTCTGTAGTTCTGTCTTTGCTTTCTGCTTTTTCTGGGACTCTGAACTGCCAACTCTAGCCTCTTTAACTTCTCCAGATTCCCAGCTCCTTCTCCTCACCTGAAGGCTGGGTTTCCTTTTCCAACACTGTAGCCTAGAAACTTTTCCAAACAATTTGCTGGGGTTATGGTATAGCTCATCTCATTTTTGTTGTTGTTGTTGTTCTCATCTGACAGGGATCATTATTCTTCATTGCTGATATTCTATGTTTTGAAAGCTATTGTTTTATAAATTTATCTTATTTTTTCCTAGTTGTTCCACTCAGAAGGATGAATCCAGTCTTCAATTACTCACTTTGACCAGGGACAAAAGTCCAAAGTGACTTTTAAAAAACTCAGTTCTTTTTATATTATGCTTCTCATTAAACTTGTGAATGTTTTTTCACTTTTCTTAGATAACGTCTATAATAGTTAATAAGGTCTTCAAAACTTACTGACCCTTGTTTATCTTAATGCCATACTTCTTTATTTTGGTTACTCAAGTCTTCTTTTAGTTGCCCAAACACAGTAAACATTTCTCCCTATCCTCCTCTAGGTTTTACCCCATACTTAGTGCTTCCTCTTTCACATAGTCACTCATACTCATTGTTCAGAATCTGCCTTGAACATCATTTTCCTTGGGAAATGATCCTTGGTGCCCTTCCATAAATTGCCCTAATGGTCAGTTTTTGGCTATGATATTGAAATGCTTGAAGCAGGCTAATTGTTCAAAAAAAAGGGGAGGGGGGTTACTTAGCTCACAGTTTTAGAAGCTGAAATTCCAAGACCTGGAAGTCCCATCAGAGGCATTTTGGCCTCTGATGAAGGCCCCCATGGCTGCCTCACTTCATAGCAGATTGCATCATGGTAGGAGCACGTGTAGGGACAAGAGATCACATCACAAAACAGGAATCCAGAGAGACTCTGAGATCCCACAGTTCTTGTAAGGGCAAGGCTCCAACTGACCTATGAACCTTTCATTAGATCCCACCTCTTAAAGGTCCTACTTCCCAATATCATCATACTAAGAATCAGGCTCCCAACACACGAGGACTTGGGAAACAAATTCATACCATATTGAAATCATAAAATGTTTTTTATGATTGTCTGCATAGGCTTGGAAATGAACACTAACATTAGGAGACACTCTGTGCTTAAACAGGGTGTAATGTTACTTTCTGAGGATCTTTCTTATTATAATTTTCTATGATATGACATAATACATACTCTTCAAAATGAACTAAACATCATTTTGAAAAACATCTACTTATTAAGACTATGTAGTATTTCATCAAATTTTATTGTAAACACATTGAACAGGATCCTGTAGCATTGAACTTTGAAGGCTCCTTGGACTTAAGTTAAATATTGCCAGACACATGTACCTCATCTACAATTTGTTATTATTTGCAAATTCAATATGTTGATTAGGCATTCAGTACTATAGATATTAGAGAGGTAATATAGAATCAATCCATTTCTCAAGAAACTTAAGGTTTGTTTAGTAAGATAAGACAAACAGAAAACAATAAGTAATGGCTGATTTTGTGGGGCAGGGGGTTACCAGCAATTGAACCAAGGAGCAGGGGCATGCTTTTCCACTGAGCCATATTCCCAGCCCTTTTTATTTTTTATTTTGAGACAGGGTCTCACTACGTTCCTGAGGGCCTCACTAAGTTGCTGAGGTTGGCTTTGAACTTGTGATCCTCCTGCCTCAGCCTCCCAAGCTGCTAGGATTACAGGCGAGCACCTCTACATCTGGTGGAATGGACAAGTTTTAAAAGATAATAACTAAATGCATTTTCAGTTGTATCTTCTATAGGTCTTGTACTTGCTACTCTGAAAGTGGGAAGGTTTAGGACAGGTTGGGTAGCCACTTAAGTTCAAGGGTCCCCAGAAGTAACTTAACAAGTAGGTTAGTTAATTATCTGGAGCAGCTAGAAGCAAAAGAAAGAAAATTTATGTACAAATAATTGCCCAAGTTAAAAAATGGTATCTGAATTGTTGTCAGATACCAGAAGAAAAATTAGAATTCATGAGTTGTGTCAACATACGAATGCAATGAGAAAAAGGAGCAAGATGGCAAATGAGTCTAGAGAATTTAGCACTCTGGGTATCATCAGGATCACCTGAATTCCCTGTTATTACATGTGGGTCAAATGGTGAATATGTGAAGGATCCAAAGTGATATGGAACTGGCTAGAGTGAAGTTCCCCTGGTTCTCAAACCATTGTCTGGGCTCATCTCTAAAGAAAGGAAAGAGTTTTCTAGGGCTTGCCCCAGAAGTTATCAATTCTCTTGGATAGGAGGCTCTATTCTAACTCCATTCTTCAAACTAGCCAACCATAGCCACGGCCTTAGGCCTGCCCTGATCTGTTCATTATAATTACTGTGTACATACTTCTTTGGTTCCAGATTTGCTCATATACTCATTTACTCCATCTGGCTTCAGACTCTGGCTGCATTCCCAATTTATAGTTCTGCTTCTGTTCTTTGTACTGAACTTTGGTATTTGGTTTTCTATTTTTTTTAATTTATTTATTCTACTTAGGTATACATGACAGCAGAATGCATTTTGATTCATTATACTCAAATGGAGCACAACTTTTCATTTCTCTGGTTGTACACAATATATAGTTACACCATATGTACAGTCATACATGTACCTAGAACACTATTGTCCATCTCATTCCACTTTCTTTCCTCACTCCCTGTCCCATCCTCTCTCCTCCCTCCCCTTTGACCAAAGTTTCTCCATTCTTCCCTTGCCCCCTACCCCATTATGGATCAGCATCCACATATCAGAGAGAACATTCCGCCTTTGATTTTTTGGGATTGACTTACTTCGTTTAGCAGGATATTCTCCAACTGTATCCATTTGCCTTCAAATGCCATAATTTTATTCTCTTTTAATGCAATATTAATATAATATAATGTAATATTCCATTGTGTATATATATCACAGTTTCTTTTTCCATTCATCTATTGAAGGGCAACTAGATTAATTCCATAGTTTAGCTATTGTGAATTGAGCTACTATAAACATTGACGTGGCTACATCACTGTAGTATGCTGTTGTTGTTGTTGTTGTTGTTTTTTTAGCTGTAGATGGACATAATGTCTTTATTTTATTGCTTTGTATGTGGTGCTGAGGATCGAACCAAGGGCCTCACGCATGTGAGGCAAGCGCTCTACCGCTGAGCTACAATCCCAGCCCCTGTAGTATGCTGTTTTTAAATCCTTCGAATATAGACCAAGGAGTGAGATGGCTGTGTCAAATGCTGGATCCATTCCAAGTTTTCTAAGGAATCTCCATACTGCTTTCCAGATTGGTTGCACCAATTTGCAGTCCCACCAGCAATGTATGAGTGTGCCTTTTCCTCCACATTCTCACCAACACTTGTTGTTTGTATTTTTGATAATTGCCATTCTGACTGGTGTGAAATGAAATCTTAAGAGTAGTTTTGATTTGCATTTCTCTAATGGCTAGAGATGTTGAACATTTTTTCATATATATTTGTTAATTGTATATCTTCTTCTGAGAAATGTCTGTTCAGTTCCTTAGCCCATTTATTTATTGGGTTATTTGTTTTTTAGTGTTAAGTTTTTTGAGTTCTTCACATATCTTGGAGATTAGTGCTCCATCTGATGTGTATGTGGCAAAAAATTTGCTCCCAGAATGTAGGCTCTTGGTTCACCTCATTGATTGTTTCTTTTGCTGAGAAGAAACTTTTTAGTTTGAATCCATCCCATTTATTGATTCTTGATTTTATTTCTTGCACTTTAGGAGTCTTGTTAAGGAAGTTGGTACATAGCTGATGTGATGAAGATTTGAGCCTACTTTTTCCTTAATTAGGTGTAGGGTCTCTGATCTAATTCCTAGGTCCTTAATCCACTTAGAATTGAGTTTTGTGCATGGTGAGACACAGGAGTTTATTTTCATTTTGCTGCATATGGATTTCCAGTTTTCCTAGCCCCATTTGTCGAAGAGGGAATCTTTTCTCCAATGTATGTTTTTGGTGCCTTTGTCTAGTATAAGATAACTGTATTTATGTGGGTTTGTCTCCATGTCTTCTATATCATTGAACTACATGTCTATTTTGGTGTCAATACCATGCCATTTTTATTACTATAGCTTTGTATTATAGTTTAAGGTCTGTATTGTGATGCCTCCTGCTTCACTCTTCTTGCTAAGGATTGCTTTGGCTACTCTATTTTTGATTCTTGCCTTGCTAAAAAAAAACAAAAACAAAAACAAAATCTGCACCAATGATTATTCCCACTTCAAACTACTTTCATTATTCTGCAGGGACGCAACTCCCATATGTGGTCATGAACCACTACTTCAACCAAAACCAGTGGAACTCACACGAGGGATTCACATCAGTGGTTATTCATATGGTTTTCCTCTGCTAATACTGTTCTTACCAAATGAAGTGCCAGGACTAGCTATAATAATAGCAAAGTCCAGATCATTCCCTACTGTGTATTTTGACTCTGTGTCTCTGGCAGATAAATTAAGTTGCAAAGATATTAGAGTGACATTCTAGGGCCATGTGCACAAAGATCAATAAATTGAATTTGGAATGCATGGGTGGTAAACCCAAGAGTGGGAAGCCCCCACTTTATGGGTCAGGAAACTTGTTATTTTACAGGTCAGGGACTACTAATAAGTTGTACATATCTATTGTGAGGTGACCCACAGAGTCTACTCTCTGCATTATTTCCATTAGTGTTTATGACTATCAAGACTATCAGCTTAGTTTTATTTATTTAACAGATAGTTATTGAGCCTCTGCCATGTATATATTAGGTACTGGACTAGAACTTGGGGATGCAATGGTAAGCAAAAACAGGCATTTTCCCTACTACTATTGAGTTTACATGCTAAGTGAGACAAAGACTTTATACATTAATGTATAATATATTCATACATTAATCTGAATGTTTTTAAAGGGAAGTTAATGCTACACTTAATATAATAATGTCTGTCATATAACCAAGTATAAATATACTAACATAAATATAATTAATGAAATATTATAACCATATTTGAGTGCTATAAGAAGTACATGGTACTGTGAGAGTATAATATTGTTTTCCTAACAAAATATGGTTGAGCTGAGATCTTAAGAGAACATAGGAGCCCAGTTCCGCTCCAGAGTTCCTGTGGACCGGCAGGAACCACAGAGGGCCCTGATCCGCCCTCAGGAAGCTCCACGGTTGTCCAGCCAAAGGGAGACCAGGGAATGCTACCTCTAGCCACTGGGGAGCCCAAATTCAGGGTAAGAGTCTCTCCAGAGACACCAGCATGAGCCAACCCCTCCCAAGGGTGGCCTGGGCCTGCCTCAGTTCTGCTCCAGAGTTCCTGTGGACCAGCAAGAGCCATAGAGGGCCCAGACCCTCCCTTAGGAAACTCCATGGGTGTCCAGCCAACAGGAGACTAGGGGCTGCTAGCCGCTAGCCACAGAGAAAGGCATACCCAGGGTAAGAGTGGCCTGCAGAGATCCCAGCGTGAAGAGGCCCAACCCAAATGTGCTCTGGGCCCGCCTCAGTTCCACTCCCGAGTTCCTGTGGTCAAGCGAGACAGAAGGCCCAAAACCACCCTTAGGGAATGCCAGAGGTGCCCAGTTGAAGGCAGACCAGAGCCTGCTAGCCTCCAGCCCCAGGGGAGCTCACACTCACTGTAAGGGTTGCACACAGACTCTCCTGCTTGTGACCCTGCCTAAGTGAGACCTGAGCCTGCCTCCAGTTCCACTCAAGAGTTCCTGTTCACCAGCAGGAGTGCAAGAGAGGGGCAAAATAGCCCTCAGGGGCCGCTTCAGGAGCCCAGCCAAAGCCACTCCCACTGCCCTCTAGAGGTACATCCACTACCTCCCCCACCAACTTGAGTGGCAGTAGTGCCCATCTGGGGATACTGGGGGAACAGAAGTAGCTCCAAGGTGAGACACAGGTAATCTGGAATGTCAATACAAGATTATAGGATAGAAACCACAATACCTCAGATTGGTATTTCAAGAAAGGAAGATACACAATTAACATGAAAAAACAAGGGAAGAGAGTACCCCAAATAAATCTGGATACCACTGTAACAGAATCCATTGATAGCACAGTTGTTGAAATGTTAGAGAAAGAATTCAGAATGTACATAATTAAAATGATCAGCGAACTAAAGAATGA